>VZRW01011463.1:0-37405 GCA_013398125.1 Aegotheles bennettii | reverse complement strand
CTGCTCTCCATCCCATTCCCGTTGCACCAGTTCCCATCCCACCAGCACCCATCCCCATTGCACCCACTGCCCTTTTCCCCATCCCCTCTGCATCAGCACCCACAGAACCCATCGTGCTCCTTCCCCAACCCCCAGGTGCTGATGCCAGCACCCCCTGACCATCCTCAGATGGGTCCCTTGTGCTGACCCCACCCTGCTCCCAAATCAGCCCCCCAGCCCGGTGTCTTGACCCTCAGATCCCTGTCCTGTAGTGACCTCCCTGTCCCTATGACCTGCTCACCCTCAAGTCCTAGGACCACCACTCTGCCACCCTGGTTGTGTTCAGCTCACCCCAATCCAGACTGCTCCCCCCCACTTCCCACATCCAGCAGCTCCTTGGGACCTCCTAGGTCCAGGGCCATAGGTCCCTCTTTGCATAGCAGCAGTCTCCAAGCACACCTCAGCACCTGGCAGTGACCTCCCAAATCCCCCACCACGGTGTCCTCCTGTCCCTCTCCTTCTAAACCCAAGGTCCATCCACCCTCTGTCCTGCTCTGTGCTTGTCCCTTCCCCTGCAGCTTTTGGGGACCCTGCTTCACCCTCCCCGTTCTTACGGGACCAGGCAAACCAGCCAGCTCCTCTCCATGGGCCCAGCTCCTTGGTGGAGGAGACAAACCTCTGGCGAGCTGAGGAAGCAGCTCCCAGCTTCGTTTTGGGGATCTGCCTGGGGCTGAGCTGCACCCTGGGCAGATGTTTCACCAAAGGACCCTCCGGCAGGCTAGGGAAGATGAATTCAAAGCCCTTCCTCCACTGGTTCCTTCTCTACCACTTCACGTCTCTCCATTCACGGTTCCCATCTCCGCTCTGCTGTCTCGTGCTGTCCTCTGTAGGTTACAAACTCCCCACTTGCCTGCTGGAGTTTTTTTTCCCCATTCTATAAGCATGCTCCTTCCCGATGCTCCTTCTCCAGCTCTTTACTCTCCCATGGGCTCCTACTTCTGCCTCTTCCTTCGGGGATTTGGATTCTGCCCTCTCTCTTTTTTTTTTTCCTTGTTTTTGTCGTGTTTTTGTTTTTTTTTTTTAATTGTAGAATATCAAGGCTGTTGGATTCAGGGCTCCAGAACTGGCTGCAGAGCCTAAATTCCAACAGGGAAAAAAAACCCAACAACCCACAAGCAGGTGGGAAGCTGCGTTAGTGCAGATAAAATACTTTTAAGTGCAGATGAAATACTTTTAAGTGCAGATAAAATACTTTTTTTCCAGGGAGGGAGAATTAATTTAATCTTGAGAAGGGAGGGAGGACTTAATCTATGGGATCAGCTGCCTGGGCAGCACGTGTGTGGCTTTTCCAAATGACAAAGGAGCTCAAAAGTTTGGTGAAGTCTGAAAGCCCCCGCTGGTTTTGACGCGGTCGGATCCTCCTGGAGCGGAGGAACAGAAGAAAGGAAGGAGAAAGCAAAGCTTTGTGCCTTGTCCGGATGAACGCGCTCTGATGCTCGCTCGGATGCCGCCAAATCGGAGTCATTTGTAGCACGGGAAACTCCAGCACAAAGTTTTTCAGAAGGGGAAAACTGGGGTTATAATGGGATTGTTGGAGAGGACGTGATCCCATGATGCTGAACTCAAGTGTTGCGGATCGCCCCTTATTTTCTGCTGAATTGAGCTGTGGCACGAAATATGAAGATGGAAAGAAATGACACTAACGCCAGCCCTCACCTTGACCAAAATGTATAATTATATATACTTAAAATAAAATCCCTCTGCTGTTTGACACTTTAAGATCTAAGTAGTAAACATGTACGTTAATTCTCACGGCTCTAGGGAATAAGGGACCCGTATTCTTGGCTGAGAGGCGCCCATATGAAGCTTAAACTTTTGTTTCGAAGTATATAAACTTCTGTTTTGAGATATAAATGGAAGCATTCCTCACTGCTTCAAACTTTTCTGTGTGGCAAATTTGCTGCATGTGATTTGAAAGCAAGAAAAGAAAAACAAACCAAACCAAACCAAAACAGCACAGAAGTAATAAAACTATTTAGTCTTATTAATTAAATAGAAGTGTAGGTGCACGTGGCATTACGTGAACCAATAAGGGGGCAGAAGAGTCATCTGTTTTGATACAAAAACAACCCAAAATTGTGCTATGAGACATGCAGGTGGGAGAAGACAGCAGTTCAGGATTTTAGCGTTGGCACACGAATGAGAAAAGCAGTTGCTGGGGCAATATACAGAAACAGAGACTGGTTTGGGTTGGAAGGAACCTGAAAGATCATCCAGTCCCAGCCCCTGCCATGGCCAGGAACACCTCCCATCACGCCAGCACAATCCCCAAGTCATTTTGCAGCAAGCTGCTCCCCAGCCAGCTCGTCCCCAGCTTGGACTGTTGCAAAGGGTTCCCCATCCCAAGTGAAGGACTTTGCATTTTTCCTTTCCAAATATCATGAGTTTCTTGTTGGTCCCTTATCATAGAATCACAGAATGGTTTGGATTGGAAGGGACCTTAAAGCTCATCCAGTTCCAACCCCCTGCCATGGGCAGGGACACCTCCCAACACACCAGGGTGCTCCAAGCCCCATCCAACCTGGCCTTCAACACTGCCAGGGAGGGGCAGCCACAGCTTCTCTGGGCACCCTGGGCCAGGCTCTCACCACCCGCACACCAAACAATTTCTCCCTCCCATCACATCTCCATCTCCCCTCTGGCACTTGGAACCCATTCCCCCTCATCCCATCACTCCCTGCCCTTGACACCAGTCCCTCTCCAGCTTTCCTGGAGCCCCTTCAGGCACTGGAAGGTGCTCTAAGGTCTCCCGGGAGCCTTCTTTTTTCCAGGCTGAACACCCCCAACTCTCTCATCCTGTCTCCAGAGCAGAGCTGCTCCAACCCCCTGAGCATCTTTGAGTCCCTCATCTGGACTCGCTCCAACAGCTCCATGTCCTTTATATGACATAATATAAAATACTGTTGAGACTGCCTCGGAATTTCTCAGTGCAGTTGTGGCCACCTGTGTCCAAGAAGGGTGAATTCAGGCTGGAATACATGCAGGGAAGAGCCAAACATTGATCAGAGGACAGGACAATCTGTCTTTCTACTGTGGACTGAAAGAATTTGGCTTGTTTAAGTTTAGCACAATGAGAATGGAGAGGGAATGTGTTTTCTGCCTATAAATACATCCTGGAAAGTAAATGCAAGCAAAGGGAAAGGCGTTGTGACGCTGAAGGGCAGCAGCAGAAGAGTAAATGAGGAAGAACTGGCCATGAATATATTTAGTCTACAAATCGGAAGATCCTTCCAGTAGGAGTAACAGACTTTAAAAAAAGAAGAAAAAAAAGAAGTAACTAGTTTTAACACATAGCTTCATGTTTTTATAAAGGAAATCGCATGCCAGTGTGGAACAATAAACAGTTGGGATGAAAGCCTTTGAAAGGTTTTCCAAGCCAGAGCATCCCTCCTTGGAAAGATCTTGTCCATTTTGATGCGTTGGTGCTCTACGTTCCTTCCTGCATCAGCCGATGAGTCACGGATACATGACTCTGTGGGTGGCCAGAAGTGATATCTCCACCGCTTACATCTTAATTCCTGATTATCCCATGATGTTCTCCAGCTTCCGCTCACTCATTTCTCACACAGCAGAGATGAGGCTGTGTTCGAAGCACCCCACAAACCCCTCATTTCTCTGGTACCCACAACCACTGTTGCATGGTCACTTTGGCCAAGGACGTGGGGAAGATGCTTTGCCCTTCAACCAAGAGCTGTAGCTGAAGCCCTCACAGAAAGCCAAAAGAGTCACTAATCAGAGCCTGTTTCTTTTTTTAGCCAACACGATGTATTTTTAAGGGGTTTTTTTTTGAAGTTGTGAGTGTCAATCACCCCCATGTTGAGATCTCTCTTAACTCATTTGTCTGAGAGGAGAAAGCTTTTCTCTGTGCTAAAAGTGGTGACCCACACTTCAATCATGCTGGAGGCACTTATGTCCTGAGGTCCAGGTAAAGTCTGGGTGAACCTTAGATCTGCAAGTATTTATAGAGCGTGTTTAACAAAGGGTTTTCCCTTGCAGCACTCAGAGCTGATCTATCCGTGCCTTTCATTTCATGTTTTTTCTGTTCTTCAGAAGAACCAGCGATACACCAGGAAGGGAAGACATGCTTGCTACTCCAGCAGCACCCAGCAAACCAAGGCATGGGATCATGCAGCCCAGAAAGCCAACCGTGTTCTGGGGTGTATCAAAAGCAGTGTGAGCATCAGGGCAAGGGAAGGCATTCTCCCCCTCTACTCTGCTCTTGTGAGACCCCCCTGCAGTGCTGGGTCCAGTTCTGGGGTCCCAAACATCAGAAGCTGTTGGAGCTGATGGAGAGAGTCCAGAGGAGGCCATGAAGATGATCAGAGGGCTGGAGCAGCTCTGCTCTGGGGACAGGCTGAGAGAGTTGGGGGTGTTCAGCCTGGAGAAGGCTCTGGGGAGACCTTAGAGCACCTTCCAGTACCTGAAGGGGCTCCAGGAAAGCTGGAGAGGGACTGGTGCCAAGGGCATGGAGTGGTAGGACGAGGTGGGATGGGTTCAAACTGCAAGAGAGGAGATTGAGATGGGATGTGAGGGAGAAATTGTTTGTTGTGAGGGTGGGGAGAGCCTGGCCCAGGGTGCCCAGAAAAGCTGTGGCTGCCCCTGCCTGGCAGTGTTGAAGGCCAGGTTGGATGGGGCTTGGAGCACCCTGGTGTGGTGGGAGGTGTCCCTTCCCATGGCAGGAGGGAACCATTCTATGGTTCTATGATTCTAGAACCTTCTTGTGCTGATTGGTTAAAGGCTTTTTCCTCCTGATCAATACACTAATTGAACTGTATGGTCTTCCATCTTCCAGGCATTTATTCAGACCAGGGGCACAAACATTATATAGAGAGAGATGTAATCCAGAATCAGAGTTGGGTAAATCCAGGGCTACCTCATGTAAATAACTGGAGCATGGATCCAGCTGAGTGTTTGGTGTGTGTGGAATACTCTGCTACCAGAACAGATAATTACAATTAATGGGGATTTACTTTCAGCAAAGTTGGTCAGGAAAACGACATCTTATTGTGTCATTAGCTTCCATCAATGACTTCCATGCTGTTTGCTCAGTTTCCAAGTCAAACCAGTGTGGGCTGACAGCCTTGCAAGCTCAACTTGGTATTGTCTCTAAAAATCAAACTGCATTATTTCTGCCTCACGCATCATCACTAACAATAAAGCATCCAGCACTGGAATATAGCAGGTGGCTTTGTTATTCATGCATGAGGCAGAAAAAACTCCAGCTTCCTTCACCACGACATTAAAGTCCCTTCAGTGTTCAAAGTTGGAGATGTCGGGAAACTTAGCAGTTGTTGTGTGGACTTGACTTAGAAGACACATTTAGGTGAGTCCTTCTGTTGATTAACTCCTGTACTCCCTATTAGACCTTTCGGGTGCTATGTGTATATATCAGGGGATGATTAACATGATGCTGCTTTTGCTGCTCTTTATCTCCCCATGACAGCACTTTGTGACATTAAGATCTCTAGGAAAGGTGTAGAAGGTTGATGAGGCACTTGAGGCCATGGTCTAATGGTCTAATGGTTAGGAATATGATGGGATAAAGGTTGGACTTGATGACCCTGGAGGTCCCTTCCAACCATAATGATTCTATGATTCTAAGGTGCCAAATATTTCTTTCTTGAAAAGCCAGCTCAGACATCTTAGGAACTACCTCTAAGAGACCCTGAGAAATGTTCTAGCACTTCTTTTTTATTTGAGGGCTTAGTTTTTGAGCTCTCATTTCAATGCAATCAACTGGTAAGTGTTATCAGTGACCATCAATGGTCATGTGTTACTTAGTTAGCATTGAAGCAACTCACAGCTGGACCAGGTACTTGACTTCCCATCCCAGTCCCTTACAAGTCTATAATTTCATGTGCAACTGAGTAGTTTTGAATGGTCACACTTTCTGGGAAATGAGTTAAAATTAAAGGATGTGTTTAGGCTCCAGTAGTCCAACCAGGTGCAGGTCCTTACCAAAGTGAACATCCTTGTGAGCCACCCTGGTTTCATTTGCTGTGGTTTTAGCTGGTTGGGACTATCACAGAAGAAGGCATCTTAAACATCTGGCTGTATTTTTGGCAAAATGGGGCCACTGATATAACCTAGAGGGGTTGTGAAGCTCAATGTCCCTTAAAACACATTCAGGTTCTCGGATGTTACATGATAAAAGCTGGATAACAATTCTCTACTAAATATGTGATTACATGAATCCCAGACTTTCCTCCATAGGACAGTAATATCACATTTAAATCACTTTACACCTCCTGACAAATAGAAGAATTAGTAGGGGTTTGGGAAACATGGATTAGTAAGCCTCATACTTCCTATTTTCTAGACCTTACCTGCGGTGACATGGTTTATTCAGCTCTCCCCAGGCTTCCTTTAATCTCCTGAGAGCTGCAACTGTTTTCATTTATCACTGTGCATCAAAAGGAACCTGTGTCTCTGCTTTCAGAAACCTGCCTTTGTGGGACACCTTTTAGATGCAATCAGCTGAACCAGTGACATTGGATGCGTGATGGTGGGGCCACCTGGGGACTGGTCTGTGCGGGAGAGGGTGGCTTCAAGAAGCTTTCTGGCTTGCCTGCCTTTTCTTTGCAAAGCCTGGCAGTGCTTGCAGCTTCCCTGTTAAACCAAGCACGAGATAATCCCCTCAGCTGTGCTCTTCGAGGTACCAGTTACACAGCAGGAAGGAGCAATGTGCCTTCATCAGCCAAAAAAAGGTGGTGAGCGGTACAGGGAACTGTGTTTCTCCCCTTGGAAAAGCATTAACTGCTAAGACCTCCAGTTTGATGGACTTGCTTGGTGCTTTTCCAAGCTGGGATTTAGGAAAAGCAACTACGCAGCATTTCCGACTTCCCCCCATGGGGCTGCAATGATTTAATTGGCCATGAAGGGCAGGGACGTATCTCATCAAGTAGCTGGCTGCTGTTGTCAGCCTGCCACACTGCTCGTCACCCTCAGTGAAAAATTAAGTTATCAGGTGATGCTTTCCCTTCCGAGGTGGGTGCATGCAGAGGTTGGCCACTGTGCCAATAGGAACTGCAAGTAGCATAGAACTTTGGTGTTCTTCTGTCTTGGTGAGGCCACATCTGGAGTCCTGTGTCCAGTTCTGGGCCCCACAGTTCAAGAAGGACAGGGAACTGCTTGAGAGAGTCCAGCGCAGAGCCACAAAGATGATGAAGGGAGTGGAACATCTCCCTTATGAGGAAAGGCTGAGGGAGCTGGGTCTCTTTAGCTTGGAGAAAAGGAGACTGAGGGGTGGCCTCATGAATGTTTATCAATATGGAAAGGGTGAGGGTCAGGACGATGGAGCCAAGCTTTTTTCAGTGATGACCAATGATAGGACAAGGGGCAATGGATGCAAACTGGAGCACAGGAAGTTCCATGTGAATCTCAGGAAGAACTTCTTTCCTGTGAGAGTGCCAGAGCACTGGACCAGGCTGCCCAGAGAGGTTGTGGAGTCTCCTTGGCTGGAGACATTCAAACCCCGCCTGGATGCGTTCCTGTGTGATGGACTCTAGGTGACCCTGCTCTGGCAGGGGGGTTGGACTGGATGATCTTTCGAGGTCCCTTCCAACCCCTAGGATTCTGTGTGTTTCTGTGTGATTCTAGGTCACTGGGAAAGCCAATGTGTAGCCATGGACCATGGGAGGAACAGAGCTGGATTTTGCACCTCAACTAAGGTGAAGTGTATTCCACGTAACATGACCTCCCTTTCCAGACACAGCCCTGAGGTTCATTTTAATACCTGACAATGCTGTGAACCTTGCCCGCATCCATGAATGTAACAGAATAAAGTATTGTCCTGTAATTAATTAATACACTACAGAGTTGTTTTATTAAATGTGTGACCTTTTCTGTCAAACCAAATGAAGACAGAATGTTGCACTAAACCCAACCTGCCTGGGTTTCCCCTTGGAGAAGCACAGGGAAAAGGCTGCTGGTGGTAGACACTGTGGTGACTGTAGCTTCTTCCATCTCCCTTTAGCTGAAACATCAGCCCAAGCACTGCCTGCTTCTAATATGGGCTATTACACCTTTGTGTCTCTGCTTCTTCTCTTTGTGGTCCTTCCCCCAGGCAGAGTACTGCAGAGAAATCATCTTCCCCTGGTGCCCCACTGAGCTTGTGACATCCTCCATGGATCTTTTTCCTAGAGTTCTGTCCATCCCTGGTTTCTCTTTTTTTTCCTCCCAGGGACAGAATTTCCATTCCCATTTTATTCTGATGATTTATCTTGGTTACATCTTTGTGAGCCTTCTCTTTTTGTCATGAACCACATGGATTTCTCACTTACATGTCCCTTTGCACTCAATAAACCTTTTGCCCACTGCCTTGACTCCATTACAACCACTATTTCTAAAACTTTAGTCCTAAATAAAAATGCCTTCAACTGGTAGAGCCCCTATTCTAAATCAGCGGGAGCTGGATTCAGCTCCAAACTGAGACATCTGAGTGTCTGCATCCAGACATGAGGTAGGTGTCCGAGTTCCTTTCCTAGTCAAGAAGTTCACCAATGGCTCTGTTCAGTTGCCCACATGCAGACATGTAGTGCCATTTGAAAGGCCCCAGGGAATCTCAGATGGTCTCCAGCTGATGCTCCAGAGGGCTTGGGTCTACTGTACCTCTTCTATAGGTCTTGGAGCAGGATGTCCCAGCCACACCAGAGCACCTCAGGTGGCAGTAGATATTCAGAAATTGCATCTAGCCCAGAGAATTCTGCCATTAGTTTTGGTAGGAACAGAGTTAGGTCCTCAGTGAACTTCCACATGTACCTATTACTGATGTCAGTTTGAGGTATGGACAAGCTCAGTTCTCCGGAAGAACTCTCAGCTTCTTCTCAACAGCAGCAGAAGTAACAAGCTGACTTCTCTAGGGATCTTTCCACCCTACGCCTCTGTGCTCTCCTGACACATCCTCTCTTGGCAGGAACAGGCTCTAGTTCCAGGCAACAACATGGACTTCTTAGCTCTTTTGAAGAGAACCATTCATCTGAGCTGGCAATGTGCCCTTGTGGCCAAGAAGGCCAGTGGTGTCCTGGGGTACATTAAGAAGAGTGTGGCCAGCAGGTCAAGGGAGGTTCTCCTTCCCCTCTACTCTGTCCTGGTGAGGCCACACCTGGAGTGTTGTGTTCAGTTCTGGGCTCCCCAGTTCAAGAAGAACAAGGAACTACTGGAGAGAGTCCAGCGAAGGGCTACAAAGATACTGAGGGGATGGGAGCATCTCTCTCATGAGGAAAGGCTGAGAGACCTGGGACTGTTCAGCCTGGAGAGAAGAAGACAGAGAAGGGATCTCATCAACGCTTATAAATATCTACAGGGGGGTGTCAGGAGGATGGGGCCAGACTGTTCTCAGTGGTGCCCAGTGACAGGACAAGGGGCAATGGACACAAACTGGAACACAGGAAGTTCCATCTGAACATGAGGAAAAACTTCTTTATGTTGAGGGTGGGTGACCGAGCCCTGGGCCAGGCTGCCCAGAGAGGGTGTGGGGTCTCCTTCTCTGGAGACATTCAAACCCTGCCTGGATGTGATCCTGTGCCACCTGCTCTGGGTGACCCTGCTCTAACAGGGGGGTTGGACTGGATGACCTCCAAAGGTCCCTTCCAACCCCTAGGATTCTGTGATTGTGTGATTCTGTGATCTGGCTTTGCCACTTGGCATTAAATGATGTAGGGAGATGGGCTATAAATATTGTTTATTCTACAACTGAGCAAAGGTCTCTTTTGTAGGCTATCAGAAACACTTTATTTCTTACTTCCTTTTATTCTCTCACCGCGTTAAAAGCATCACCATTTCTCTTCCTCTATCTTTTTAAATGCTTTTAATTAATATGGCTTTGCAAAGGTCATTTAATATCTCAGGGGAGTGATGAGATTTGCCCAGCTTGAAATGGACACTTCAGGTCTCATCTGCATGGCAAAAATAATCGTGGCTATTTCAGACAATGCTTAGAAATTAAGTATTGCTATTCTGGAGCCTTAGCTCAGGCACATACTGTGCTTTCTGATATGTGCACATCACCAGCATATCCAGCTTTGGCAAGTGCTCTTATCATTTCTTCCATCTGCCAGTGTTTTCTGAATCTGTTAATTAAGGAACTGAAGTTTTGCCCTAAGATGCCAGAGTAACTGGTTGTTTCTTTGCAGCAAAAACTAGTGCTTGCCTTGTCCATAATTACCTAAATTGTTGAGAAAAAAATGATTCTGCTTTCATGTTGATTCACTTTTGCAATTTCAATGCTGAGGGTAAGTGTGGCACCCATCTAAATTATCTCCTACTCTCACTTTACTCAAGACATGTTATTTGCTAACAAAGATTCAATATGGAAAAGCAGGAAGGTGACAACTACCTCCTTCATCAACCCAAATGACAATAATCTCCTCTCTTCCACCACGTGAAAATAAACATTGAATCATCCCAGACAGCAATACCCTTCTGCATTTGGATGTGGATATGGAAAGGCGACACCTGCTCTCACTTCTGTAGTCGTAGGACTCGAGTTTCTCTGGTGATCCCATGGCAAATGCTTCAGGAGATCAACAAGAGTGTGGACTCAGGCTGCAAATGTCCCCAGCATTTTTCCCAAGAACATGCACATTCTACACTTTTTGGTTATAATGCACATGAAACTGGAAGATGAATCTTTGTTCCTGTTAAATTATTGAAATTATTTATACAAAAAATCATCCCATACAGTAGCTCAGCCATAAATTCCTGCTTTTGATAGCTCTCTGAAGCTGTAGCCTCTCTACAGCTTCTAAAGCAACCTTAAATCTCCCACAATGGATTACCTCTTGTAATAAGCACTGTTGGGTGTGTGGAAACTGGTGCTGAGGGTGGTGGCGCAGTGAGAAGACTTGTTGAACGCTTGGCCACTCAGAAGAACACACAGAAACATTCAGCATCAGACTTTCAGATGTGCAGTTCTGCACAGCAAGTAGTTGTCAGGACTTACATTGTCCCTTTGGAAACACTTACTTGAAGGCTTTTTCAATGGGACATCAGCTCCACTCTTGTGAGCCCCCACTTGCAGTACTGTGTCCAGTTCTGGGGTCCCCAACACCAGAAGGACACGGAGCTGTTGGAGAGAGTCCAGAGGAGCCCACGGAGCTGCTCAGGGGGCTGGAGCAGCTCTGGTCTGGGGCCAGGCTGAGAGAGTTGGGGGTGTTCAGCCTGGAGAAGACAAGGCTTTAGGAGATATTAGAGCCCCTTCCAGTGCCTGAAGGGGCTCCAGGAAAGCTGGAGAGGGACTTTTGACAAGGACATGGAGTGATAGGACAAGGGGGAATGGTTTGAAACTGCAACAGGGGAGATACAGACTTGATCTGAGGGAGAAAATCTTTGCTGTGAAGGTGGTGAGACCCTGGCTCAGGGTGTCCAGAGAAGCTGTGGCTGCCCCTCCCTGGCAGTGTCGAAGGTCAGGTTGGATGGGGCTTGGAGCAACCTGGTGTGGTGGGAGGTGTCCCTGCCCATGGCAGGGGGTTGGCACTGGGTACCGTAGAATCAGAGAGTGGTTTGGGTTGGAAGGGACCTTAAAGATCATGCATGGTAGAATGTGGTGTGATTATCAGGTATTTTATAAGGGATATAACTTCAGTTACTGGATGCACATTTCATTAATCATAGAGTCATAGAACCACAGGATCAGAGAATGGTTTGCGTTGGAAGAGACCTTAAAGGAGGTTTATGACTTCTAGAGGATCAGCTGCCTGAAATGACCTCTTTGCCTCCTAGATCCCTGTGAATCCTTTCCCTGGGACCAAGCAAACATCTCTAAAAAAGGCAATGCCAGTGCGAATTTACAGGAGTTCCGCCGGATTCACAGCTCACTTTTCCTTGCAGACCCTCTCTGCACCAGAGGAGCATCCCCCATGGTTCACAGCTCCACTCAGACCCACTCAGGGCTGTTGTAAGTGTCTTCACGAGTGGGCTTCTTTGTGGGACCTGGGTCTGAAGGGTGTTATGGTAGATGTGAGGGTCCAGCTGCTGTGTAAAACATCCATGGGGAGCCAATAGTGCAAAAACTTTGTAAAAATTCTCCAATAAGGTGGGCAAACACTGTCAGAAAATCACCCATGGATTTAATGGTCTAATGGTTAGGAATATGATGGGATAAAGGTTGGACTTGATGACCCTGGAGGTCCCTTCCAACCATAATGATTCTATGATTCTATGATTCTATGATTTGGCTGCGTTTTGCTATAACTCAGCAAAGCAGAGCAGAGGGGGATCTCCTGGAAGGTTACTCACTTTTGGAAGGGCCAAAAGCTTTTTGTAGGAGAAGCTTAGAAGGAACTGCATAAAAAAGCACCATGTTTCTTCTCAGAGATTATGTCCATCTTAGTACAGCAAATACAAGTTCTCCGGGCTCTGCTGGCTTCTTTTTTGATTCTTTCTCGTGCTTTGAGCCATTCTTTTCCCCCCTAGAATGGGTGTTTAGATGCTCGCCTTCTAATCAGGCTCAATTACAGCCTTTTCCAGTATCTTCTACTGACAAATTGGAGGAGGAAAAAAAGAGAAAGAGTTTTTTTAAAAAAGAGAGGGAGGCTAATGCTTGAAAAGACATATGTGTTTAGTGTTGTTGGCAGATTTGTAAACTTATTAGTGCCTCCACACACCATGTAATTAAGATCTAGTGGTAATTAGTCAATAGTTAAAAATAGGGGTTGGGATTGTGCTGCTGAAAACGCCTACAAAATAATGTGTTCTCTGCACTCGAGATGCAGTTAGTGCCTTTAAAAAATGTTAATTTAAAAAGTATATATTTGTTTCAGAGCCAGACTTTTTAGCAAAGTAGATTTCAGCGTGTGGATGTGTGTGCATGCGTATGCCCAACCTACTTATCTTTGTGCATTTATGCATGTTTGTGAGATGTCCAAAGAGACTGACTACTGATTTTGTCTCGGATAAAAATGTCAAACTATAAAACTGCAGACTCCACACAGGCATGGAAGGAATGGGAGCTTCTCTCATTCGTAGCTTCCCATTGAAATAAACCTGCTCATCAAAGGAAATTGTTCAAAAATCCACGGGAATGGCAGATGTGCAGTACCATGGGGCAGATGTCTGATGCTTGGAGAATCGTGCATGTATTTTCTGAATATTCGAGGATTACCACAGTCTATAATATAATCCTCTAGTAACCTGAAATGCCAAAGACAATGCAAAAGCTCTAATGCCTTGTAGCAAATGTTTGGCCAAACCACCGTGTAAGAGTAAGCACCCCGATGCACATTTGAAGTCACTTATCCTTATCCCATGAAAGAAAACCCCAAAGAGGTGATGTGCTTTTTAAATTTCTGAACTCCTGCTTTACACTGTGGTCCAGAGCTGTGTGAGAGCCGCTGGGTGATGTTGTGAAAGGACGTCTCATTCAGCTGTCATAAGCAATCTGCGGTGATTTGTTGTGCAGACAGGCATTTGTCTCAAGTAATCCAAAGGGCTTATTTTGATTGCTTGATAGATCCAAGAAACGGATAGTCGACTCAATGGGGGATTCATTTATTATGCTCCCAAACCACTCCTAAATCTTCCCTTATGTCACATCAACGGATTTTTCAGGCCACCCTCCCATAGCGGTGATGCACTGGTGGGGGAAATTTACCCTTGCCAAGCAGGGGTAGTTGCTGTGTTGATAGACTTCTGTCTGAAGTACCAGTGGTGAGGGAAAATCTGCTGCAGGAAACAAACTGGACTTTGTTTCATGACCTTGAGAGAAGCACCTTAGAATCATAGAATCATAGAATCATTATGGTTGGAAGGGACCTCCAGGGTCATCAAGTCCAACCTTTACCCCATTATATTCCTAACCATTAGACCATCAGACCATGTCCTCAAGTGCCTCATCAACCCATTTTTTGAACACCCCCACGGACAGTGACTCCACCACCTCCCTGGGCAGTCCATTCCAGTGCCCAACCACCCTCCCAGTAAAGAACTTCTTCCTAATCTCCAACCTAAACTTCCCCTGATGGAACTTGAGGCCATTTCCTCTCTTCCTGTCATCAGCAACTGGGGAGAAGAGACCAACCCCAACCTCACTACAACCTCCCTTTAGGTAGTTGTAGAGGGCAATGAGGTCTCCTCTCAGTCTCCTCTTCTCCAGGCTCAATAACCCCAGTTCCCTCAGCTGGTCTCCATAAGGCTTGTTTTCCAGACCTCTCACCAGCTTCATTGCCCTTCTCTGGACTCGCTCCAGCTCCTTCTGTTGATCTTAGAAAATAAAAAAGAACCTACTTCAATTCCATAATAAAGCAGAAAAGACCAAGCCTAGAAAGTCCTAACATGGGCCAACAAAGTTCATGGGTTGTTCATGGTACCCACATGAATTAACGTCTAGAAAGCCCTTTGAGGATGCAGGCTATGCAGACACCAGGTATTGCCACCTTTGAGTTCAGGGTAAGGATTTATAATAATGTTTCTTTGATGCTGAAAGGGCAATTCAATTTCTTTATGTTCAACTCTGGAATTTATAGAATGAAATTTTTGCTCAAACACTTGAACAACCATTGAAACCAATTTTCAAACAGCATTTTCAGTTATGAATGTGTCCTTTCTCCACCCTGTTACAATGTCCTCTTCCCCAGCTGGTTAGGTATGGTAGTTAACCAACACATGGTATGGTGGTTAACCAACACACAGCAAATACTTTGGGAATGTCATCAAGTTAATTACATTGGACTCATGAGCAGAGCAATACTATATGATGATAATTAAAATGTATATATATATATATCAGTAATGCTGTTTGGTTTTAATCAAACAAAATTACTGATTGAAAAAAAAATCCAAACAAAATTAAACCAACCACCTTTGAACAAGGAGTGGGTTTAAGAAAGGTGTAACAGTTGTGTGTGAGGGAAAGACAGAAATTGTTAAAGGAGTGAATTAGTTTTATATCATTATGTGTTACATTCTGGTGTGGAGTTCTTATTTTTTAATTGAAGAGCACATAACCAGTGACTCTTGCAACATGGGATACTGTTTTCCCCAGGATTACTCTTCCATTGGAAAATGCTGGTTTAGGAATAAATGGGCACCATGGCAGAGGGACAAGGTAGGAGAGATGCTCATGCTCAGAGTTGGCCATACCATGTAACAGTCCTGCAGAGGAACCAGTGGGGACACTTCCCTTGGAGCTGTGCCTGTAATCTGTACCCTTGACTGAGAGAAGACACAAATAGGATGTCTCTCTTCTCCTTGGGATCCAGTAGAAACTGGGATAAAGGAGTTCTTGGAGGGGTTAAAAATTTTAAGGACGTGGAAAACCAGAGATGAGTACTCTGAGGATGTGGTCTCCCAAGCTTTGTTTCCTCAAGAAATCAGAAAGACATAAAAAAGCCATTATTCACTTTGCTCTTCTCTTTTTGCCTGCTTCAAGCTCTTTTAATAGATCGCCATCCCCAGGACTCATTGTCCAGCCTGGGCTCACTCAGGAGTCAAAGTCAACACAGCTTGCAGATCCACCTCAGGGTTGATGCACACTTCTTTCAGAGAAAATCTTCATTTGTCAGCTGACCAGTCATCACTGGGGACCACCAGCTGATCAACTGTTCATGCCAGTCCTTGGAAAGCAGTCACTGCATGCAAAACTGCTGGAGTGTGAGAACCTCTGGGACACCCAGCCACTGAGCCTGGACAGTGACAAACCTCTCCAGTGGGACTTCTGCCATGTTCTGCGTGGATTGTCCCAGAGCTCTGTGCAGCAGGGACTGCAAAATCCTGGAGGATGTGAGAATTGTGAATAGGAACTGACCATTCACTCTTTCTTCCAGAATGAGAATGAGGAAGAAAAGCCCATTGCAGGCAAATAGTAACAGGTTCAAGAACATCACTCTGAGCTGAAAATGACCAGAAAGTGGGAAAATAGTAGAGGTATATGTCATAGGAGCTTGCCTTATTCTTATTTTTTTTTATAGAGACCTATTAATAACCAAAAACTGGGGAGAAAATACTAGGTGCAACCTTGGTTTGAACCATTCCAACTGTTGTAGTGCTCTTGGGGCAGACTGCTCCCCAGAAGGACTCGCTCCACAAGTCCATCAGTTTGGCCCCTGGGAAAGGAGGTTGGAGTAGCCCCCATGCTGCTGTCTCTGCAATATATAATCCATTGGTGTTTGCTTCACAGTGATGTCTTTTCTTCTCGGCTAGAAGCTTTGCTTTGAAAGGCAGTTCTGATGACTTTGATTTACGATGACAGCAACTTCAGTGGCATTTAAAAAGACTGGAAGGAAGAGATAAATAAGCTCGAAGATTGCTTAATAAAACAATGGAAGAATTGTTCTTCCCTGTAAGGTTCCTAAATACTAAGCCAGGAAAGGGAATTTGTCTCACCTTGTTTTAGACATCTAAAAGTTGGGTATCTTGTTCAAGCTGGTCCTTCAGAGTTTCTCTGCGGGAGAGGATGCCAGCATATCTAGAATGTGATTCCTCTCCCTGTTTTAGGCATGTATTTTGGGACAGGATGAACCACGCTCTGGAGATGATGTCCTCTTTCTGCTGACTGCCAAGAGAGTGCAGAGAACTGCACAAGAAATCTAAATATTAGGGGGATGAAGTTGGGCAAGAGCAACCCAGACACAGCAGAGTGAGCAAAGCCATCTTCAGAGACAGAGCTGTCCCCCAACAGCTATGGATGCTTTGATTCGGTGACACTTTGAGTCTTTGCTTCTTGGGTTGCCAGAGCCTGAGAGCCATGAATGGTGTGCTTGGTCTTTGGGCACCTCCCATGGGAATCCCATCCAGTACCAGAGAAACCTACCTCCTGCTCTGCTCAGGTGATGGTACAGAGGGAAACCCGGGGAGGTCAAGCAAAGCTGAAAGATATCAAGGTTTCCTCAAAGGGAAGTGTGAGGAACTCAGTTATCTGCTGGTTAGGCTGATATAAAGGGGCATGGGGAAGTCTGCAACACAAATGCTCAGGTTGAATCTCTGAGAGGATAACAAGCTCTGGCATTTTTAGGGCAGAATAAAAAAAAAAGAAGAAGAAGAAGAAGAAGCTGAAACAGCAGCAAACAATAACTCTTGATCTAAATCTTACTTTGCACTGTACTTACAATGAATCCAACAGGGCAACCATCCAGGCAAGGATTGCAGAACTGGGCTTGTTGGATGAGACCTACCTTGACCCAAAAAGTTCTAAAGTGTCCTTCTATCTCCAGCAGGGATTGTGGAGCCTTGAATAGTCACTCCTCAACTCCTCTAGTGTTTCACCTGGAAGAGAGGAAAGAATTCCTGTTCTTCTGAGACACAGAGAGACTTCATTCATAGAACTGAACACTAAGAGTAGTTCTGCTGATCATAGAATCATAGAATCTTAGAATGATTATGGTTGGAAAGGACCTCCAGGATCATCAAGTCCAACCTTTATCCCATCATATTCCTAACCATTAGACCATCAGACCATGGCCTCAAGTGCCTCATCAACCCGTTTTTTGAACAGCCCCAGGGACGGTGACTCCACCACCTCCCTGGGCAGCCCATTCCAGTGCCCAACCCCCCTCCCAGTAAAGAACTTCTTCCTAATCTCCAACCTAAACTTCCCCTGATGGAACTTGAGGCCATTTCCTCTCGTCCTGTCATCAGCAATTTGGAATGGTTAGGAATATGATGGGATAAAGGTTGGACTTGATGACCCTGGAGGTCCCTTCCAACCATAACAATTCTATGATTCTAGGATTCTATGCTGTGAAGATGCAGCGTGTCTGTTGTGCTATCTATTAATTCATTAACATTCAAGGGAGAAGCTGCTGGTTCCACTCGTGCAAGCAAGGTGCTCTCTGCATGCTGTGCTGCAGCTCACGGCTACCAAGAGGATTCGGTGCAAGATGGCAACTGGGCTGGGCCAGCAGGATGTGGGACAGCAAACTCTTTATTTCCAGGACCTGCGGTCGTGTCGTGACATACCAGGGATTGGCACACACACACTGCTCCTTGCTTCACGTTTCTCCCAGAGAATGCAACACCATTGAGTTGCTTGTTTGTGCTTTCAGTTCATAAATGCTGTTTCCATCTCTTTGGCCACAGTTTGTTTATCAGGTCCTGATTAAACAGAACATTTAAATCTTTATCCCTATTTAAGCATGTGCCTGAGACACGTGGAGAATGTTTAAGCCCTTGGCCATTTCAGTGCCACTTGTTTCAAGGAGGACAGGAGAGCTTCAGACTAATTTTGAGTGTAGCCCTTTGCTGAATCAGGACCTCATCTTTCCCACTGCAAAGGACAACCATAGAATCATAGAATCATTTAGGTTGGAAAAGACCTTTAAGATCATCAAGTCCTAACACTGCTGAGTGCCCCACTAAGACATGTAGGTACAGGGAAGTGCCATGCAAGAAGACATCCCATTTGTTGCAGGAGATGCAGGTTAATGCTGTCTTGGCAGGAGCAAATGTGGGTTGAACAACCTCAAAGGTTCCTCCTGAGCCTTCAAGTCTATCTTGAGTTGGTTAATAGAGGTTATGATAAAGAGTGACTTGGTGTTTGGATCTCACCTGAGAGTCCAAGCATTCAGCTTTAGGAGACATCTCAGTGCTTTCAGTCCTGGGATATATATATTTTCTATCCCTGTTGTTCATTCAGCCAGGCTCTGTGTTGGCCTCAGTGCATCCACTCTTTATTTTTCCTGACAGACTGGGCTGCATTTGTGTCTAACTTTTCCATCCAAAGCACATGAACCACACAGCCTGGGTGGGTGTTGCCACAGTCTCTTTTGGATGCATTACTGCTGGGAAATAGGGATGAGTCCTCTCCCACCCAGCCCATTACTGGTGGTCTGCTGAGACTGGTCTCTTAAACTGTGTGAGGCAGTCAGGGCCCTGCTGTGGGCAAGCTTTAAAACAAGCAGAGACCTTGGTGTAGATGCTTGCAGCTTCTTCACAGCAACAGGTACAGATGAATCAGTTGAAACTAAGCAAACACCAGTCTTGAGGCATGATCACAGAATCCCAGAATCCTAGGGGTTGGAAGGGCCCTCGAAAGCTCATCCAGTCCAACCCCCCTGCCAGAGCAGGGTCACCTAGAGTCCATCACACAGGAACGCATCCAGGCGGGGTTTGAATGTCTCGAGCCAAGGAGACTCCACAGCCTCTCTGGGCAGCCTGGTCCAGTGCTCTGGCACTCTCACAGGAAAGAAGGTCTTCCTGANCCCCTTGTCCTATCATTGGTCATCACTGAAAAAAGCTTGGCTCCATCATCCTGCCCCTCACCCTTTACATATTTGTAACCATGGATGAGGTCACCCCTCAGTCTCCTTTTCTCCAAGCTGAAGAGCCCCAGAACCCTCTAGATCTCTAGATCTTCCCTTCACACTCATGGAACAACATAGATCCATCTAATGCCTCTTTGATCAAGTTCAATTTGTCATTCAACATTGAGAAAATATTATTGTAAAATCTGTGGCTTCCCAACCATTTTCCAGGACCTGTGTGTTTTTTGTCTTCTTCAGAAGACCTTGGATGTGTCAACACAAAACTCGCCCCGGTGAAGGACGCTGGGCTCAGCGGGCTGTATGGGCTCTATGAACAGAAATGATGGATGAACATCATAGCTGACTGTCAGCACTGCAGCAAAGCTTGCTTTCTTTAAAGCCGTGTGGACTTTAACCCAGTGCTCAGTGAATTGGGAAGCCGAGATGCATTTGACAGTGTGAAGGCAGTGTAACAGTCTGGCGGCTGGGACCCCGGTGGGAAATCCTGTGCCTGGTTTCTGTTGGCTCCCTATGTCAGGGAGCTGCATTCGTGATCGGAGGTGATACCTTCATTTTCAGGTGCAACTGCTCTTTCAGCTATTTGCCTTCCAAAATCACTCTTTATTGCTATGTGTGAAAACCTTCACCACTGTGCAAAATTACTGTGTATCAGATGGGAACGGTTTCCTGGCGCTGGTTTTCAATAGAATATTTCACAGCTCCCTGCTTGCTGGGAAACATTCATTTCTGAGCCAGTCTGGGCTGACCCGCAGAAGTTAGAGTCCTTCACAGCCTCCTGTAATGAAAGATGCAGCCACTGGGATATTTAGGTTTGAAGAACCCTAATTCAGTGTCCCCTGTGCCAGCCACATCAGGCATTTTTGAGCAGTGTTCACGCTACAGGATGATGCCATTTTCTCTAAGATACTGCTTGACCATACTATCTTCTTACCTCCAAACATCCCAGCTCTGCAGTGTCTTGTTCACATGGCAATGTCAAAGACTTGTCCTATTGCCCCATTGCTTTTTTTCTCTTGTATATCATAGAATCCCAGACTGGTTTGGGTTGGAAAAGAACTTAAAGATCATCCAGTTCCAACCCCCCTGCCATGGGCAGGGACCATACATCCCACCACACCAGGTTGCTCCAAGCCCCATCCAACCTGGCCTTCAACACTGCCAGGGAGGGGCAGCCACAGCTTCTCTGGGCAGCCTGGGCCAGGCTCTCACCACCCTCACACCAAACAATTTCTTCCTCACATCCAATCTCAACCTCCTCTCTTGCAATTTGAACCCATTCAACTCATTCCCTCTCATCCCATCACTCCCTACCCTTTTCCAAAAGTCCTTCTTCAGCTTTCCTGTAGCCCCTTCAGGCACTGGAAGGTGCCCTAAGGTCTGCCTGGAGCCTTCTCTTTTCCAGGCTGAACAACCCCAACTCTCTCAGCCTGTCCCCAGAGCAGAGCTGCTCCAGCCCTCTGAGACTCTTCATGACCTCCTCTGGACTCACTCTGATAGCTCCATGTCCTTATATTGGGAACCCCAGCTGTGATGGCAATTTGAGCTGTGGTAGGCCTGCACAGTTTCTGATTTCCAAGATTTATCCAAATAAACATATGTAGACTATGATCTTTGACCCCCATCATGATCCACACCAGGCTGTTAGGTTTCTTCTCTGGTTTTCAGTACTGGTAGCACCATTGCTGGTCGTTTCATTAGCATGAATACCAATGGCTTGTCACAGGAGAGAGGTTCAGTTAGAGGACTGAGGGCATCTTCACTGATCCTTATTCCTGAACTGGGCAAAGTGCCACCTGCAGTCTCTGAGGATATTTCAGACTCCATTGCATAGGTGCCCTCTGGTCCTTTCTCAATGTTTTAGACTACAGTTTGCTGTTGAGGCTATCTCCTGACATACATCTCTTTCCAAATGTGGCAGCAGAATGGCTTGTTGTAGCACATTAATTGCACACTTTCCCTTTTGTGATCTCCTCAGCTCTTAAACAGGAGTTGCCATACCCAGTTAGACCACAGGCTCATCAAATCCTGCTCCCTGCCTCCAGTGATGGCCAGAACCTCTGAAGCCTCAGGTTACCTCCATAGCACACCAAGCTAACTGTACAGTTCTCCACGTGCAGGTGGAAAACCTCTTTCCTGGCTGCCACAGAAGATCCACTATGCACTGAAGCATGAGATTTGATTACCTTTATTACAGGATTTTCACGTGCAGAGGCAACAAATGTTCATGGTCACGCAATTATCCAGTGGCAGCAGTTGACTCAGTGACCTCCTTTGGCAGTGAGGTCCATAAATTGACTATATACAGTGGAAGGAACCTCTCATTTATGGCACCTCAATTGAACTTTACCTTAAACAAGAGACATCCAGTGACTTGAATTATTCATGGCAGGGTAAAATCAAAAGTTTCAGGCCTGTAATTCCCTTTTTTCCTTTGAATATCCTCAAATTCTTCTTTTGTCTTTACAAAACATTTCTGGATGGTTGACCCTTTTCTTGCCTCAAGAAGATACTACTGCTGGTCTTCAGGCTTTTCCAGGACCTTGGAGCAAAGGTGAGTATTACCCAAGATATGTCCAACATATCTTTTGGCTTCTCTGGGTAAAGATCTCAGGAATGTTTGGGAAAAGAACATAGCTATTATACAAATGCAAGGAGAAAGGTCATTTTGAGGGCTACCACAATTTGAGACCCAAAAGCAGAGCGAAAATGATGAGTGCACCCAGTTAAACTTTCAGGGGAAATTTATAGACAAGAAGAAAATCAGTGATTCAGAGTCTAATTTGGACAGAGATCCCATTCCTCAGTGAAAGTATGTCAGGAATTACAAGCAACAGGAGGAACAGTTATTCAGGAAAAAGGAAAAAATGTTAGTTTTAAGCTAAACAATGCCACAAAAAAAAACCCCAAAACATTTAGCAACTCTTCAAGCACATGCTGCTGCAGCCTTGAGTGCAAGGAGCCATAAAAGTGACTAAAGAAAGAGTCTCCAGAGCGGATTGCTGAAGTGAAAAGAAGCTGGAATGAAATGCCAGCCCAGCCCCATCAGTCCCTCATCCAGTGCTGCTCGGAAATGCCTGATGTTTTCTGACTGGATAGCCAGGGCTGGAGTAATTACTCACTTGTGGCATTTTCACTTTTATAGTGAAAAGGAGCCTGATTTTCTTTGCATGAGTTACAATTTTGCATCATATTTTATGATCTAAGACCGTTGGTGAAAGTCTTTGCTATATAGTCCTCCTGGTTTGTTCCTTGCCTGGTCATAATGGCCACATGGCCACTGCCTTAGAATCATAGAATCATAGAATCATTATGGTTGGAAGGGACCTCCAGGGTCATCAAGTCCAACCTTTACCCCATCATACCCCTAACCATTAGACCATCAGACCATGGCCTCAAGTGCCTCATCAACCCGTTTGTAGAACACTCCCAGGGACGGTGACTCCACCACCTCCCTGGGCAGCCCATTCCAGTGCCCAACCACCCTCTCAGTAAAGAACTTCTTCCTAACATCCAACCTAACCTTCCCCTGATGGAACTTGAGGCCATTTCCTCTCATCCTGTCATTAGCAATTCAGGAGAAGAGACCAACACCAGCCTCACTACAACCCTCCCTGGGGCTATATCTGTATCTGGGAATCAAACAATTTGGGGTGCAGGTAGTCACCCATACTGCTGAATTGCCAGTTTCAACCCAGGTGAACAAGAACTGATGCAAACAACCCTGGGAAGCTCAGGAGTTAGCATAGGTCAGGGACCATTCCCAACAGACCATCTGGAGGGACCACCCTGTATTGAAGACTGACAGTTTAACAGCACAGCTGTGGCCAGGCTGTGCCAAAGGGCCTTGGGGTTAGAGACCTGGCCTGGCCTGCCCCAGCCCTGGGTTTTGTTGACTGGTATAGATAGACCCCAACTGCCCACTCTGTCTTGGCTTTGATGCATTCATGAGAGTCTTTCTAAGGTATAAATCTCAACAGAGATTTCTAAATCATAGAATCACAGAATGATTTGGGTTGGGACTCAAAGGTCCCTTTAAGGAAGGGACCTTAAAGATCATCCAGTTCCAACCCCTCTGCCATAGGCAGGGATACCTCCCACCAAACCAGGTTGCTCCAAGCCCCATCCAACCTGGCCTTCAACACTGCCAGGGAGGGGCAGCCACAGCTTCTCTGGGCACCCAGGCTAGATGGGTCTTGGAGCAACCTGGTGCGGTGGGAGTTGTCCCTGCCCATGGCAGAGGGGTTGGAACTAGATGGTATTTAAGGTCCCTTCCAACCCAAGCCATTCTGTGATTCTATGATTCTATGATACTAGCTGAGAAGCAGAACCTGTTTTTGAGTAACAGCATCTTTTGCCTCTTTTTCACCCTTCTGTGCAGCAGATAAGTCCTTCCTCTCACCAGACCACTCTCTCCTGAAGGGGATCACAGCCACCAACCCCCATGATAGTCTAAAACCCGGCAATGCTAAACCATTCCCCATTCCTCCATTCCAGACACCTCCCCCACGTGCTTTCCTTCTCTAATCCTCAAGGAGCCATGGCTTAGGAGCCCCAGCTTAGCGTCGCATGATGTGTGCATCCCATTGTCCCCCTCTAATAGCATAAGCCATCATAGAATCCTCTTGATTTTAGGGCATGGTGTGTTGCATGGTGTGTTGCTGGAATTCCTTGCCTTATTTCTGGTGCTGTATTGGGTCTTTTCTATTATTTATTTGCTGGTGATTCAGAGCATGGTAAGATGTATTATTGTTTGGATTTTAGAGACAGTGTTTGCTTTTGATGTTGGTAACAAAGCAGGGATGCAGCAGAGGGGCAGTGGTCTATATCATGCATCCTCTGGAGGCAAAATTTGGGTAACAGGTTAAAGACATCAAGATGAAAAGTTCCCTTTGAAAAAAATCCCAACTCTTACTGTCTGGGACAGGTATTCCCAGTGTCAGTCAGCTGGATCATCCTCCCGTGCCACGTGCCACCAAAAAACCTCCTGATCTGACTTTGGGAAACTATCTCTTTTTGTATTTGATGTTTCTGGGGGGCTGGACTGAAGGTTTCAGCTTGGTGAAGGTCAAGCAATGGAAGTGCTTGACCTTCAAGGCAAGGCAAGGAAGGTCAAGCAATGGAAGTGTAGAGCTGCCAGGCTTGTGGGGATGGAAAATCCTGGAAACAAGGGGCAGTTTGGCTCTGATTTGATTTGGGTTTTGTCAGGCTGATCAAAAAGTGCTGTACATTCATGCACTGACAGATCCTAAACATTGTGGCATTGGCTTGCTGGATGAAGAGATGTGGGAGAGGGGAAGAGGCTTTCATTGGGATAGAGTCATAGAATGGTTTGGGTTGGAAAGGACCTTAGAGATCATTTACTTCAAACCCCAGCATTGGAACTAGGTGGGATATCATAGAATCATAGAACATTTTGGGTTGGAAGAGACCTGTAAAGGGCACCTAGTCCAAAGTTCCTGCAATGATCAGGGACTTCAACTAGATCCTGGAAAGATGGAGCAGGGTGGAAAAGGGATGCAGGTTTGCAGATTGCCTTTGGCCACGTAAAGTAGGCCATCTCCCTTTGTCTGTGATGGGGCAAATTCTTCACTTCTTCATGGGGTTATCAAACACTGGCACAGGCTGCCCATGGAGGTGGTTGGATCATCATCCCTGGAGGTGTCTAAAAGACATGTAGGACATGAGGGACATGGTTTAGCAGTGCACCCGGTTGAGTTAGCTTAATGTTTGGTCTTGATGTTCTTAAAGGTCTTTTCCAACCAAAACTATTCCATGATTCTATGATCCATGTCTGTGGAAATACGAGCAGACTGGCTGCACAAACAGGAAACAAAACAGGGGATGCATCCATAAGAAATGCCTTGGTGTGAGGGCATAGCAGTGATCCCAGCAGGGAACCATTTGTTCTCACAAAGGGGCTTTGCTCAAGACATATTTAAGCAGCTTATGGCCATTAGATGAATGTTTAATCTGCAGGAAATTGGGCCACCAGGCGGGCAGGTGCTCCCATGCATTTAAGACCATGGAGCATCTGGGCTTGTGAGACAGAGCAGTGGAGAGGAGTCAGGGGACAAGTTATGAGAGGAGTATAGGACCGAGGTGGCTGGTGTCAACCCCAGGGGTTGAGGCAGTAGGTATAGCAATTGCAAACACCAAAGGTTTTCTCTGGAAAGGTAAAAGGAACCCCTGAAATCACCTAATAACACCGGGGATAGGCAAAGAGAACCCCAAAAGTGGTGCACCAAGCCTGGTTGCACCTCTTCCACCCGCATCCTCTGTGTTGCTTGCAGGACCCAAGCCAGTCAGATGGAAGGAAGCTTCAATACAGCTCTGCAGATGTGCAGATCTGTCCTTGCAGATGCAACTAATGCTGAAAGGCACCAAGGGCCAGACCGAAAATGTGCCACAGCATTTCCAGATCTGATCCTGGTTTTCTCTGGATCGGTCTGTGAGAGGCAAGAGGAGAGCAGGAATAACTTCAGCCGTCTGCAACTGCAAGAAAAAGTCTTGAGCTGGCATCTTTGGGGTCTGTGAGCAGCATTTCCTAAGCAGATGCCGTTATTTTGCAGTCATCCAAAAGATGGCAGCCTTTCCCAAATCTTCTTCCTCACCAGCTGGCTGGACTCTGACCAGGAGATTTGTGTCTCACCTTGGCTACGGACACTGCAGCTGGCACGGCCCCTGGGAGGCAGAGCTCAGAAGCTGCAGAGAGGTGCTAACAGCCATGTCTCCAGCCTTGCTTTTGGTATTGTGCTACAGTTGTTTTTTAATCGAACCATAGAATGGGTTGGGTTGGGAGGGACCTTAAAGCTCATCCAGTTCCACCCCCCCGCCATGGGCAGGGACACCTCCCACCACACCAGGGTGCTCCAAGCCCCATCCAACCTGGCCTTCAACACTACCAGACAGGGGAAGCCACAGCTTCTCTGGGCACCGAGGGCCAGGCTCTCACCCCCCTCACACCAAAGGATTTCTTCCTCACATCCAATCTCAATCTCCTTTCTTGCAGTTTGAACCCATTCAACCCATTCCCCCTCGTCCCATCACTCCCTGCCCTTGGCACCAGTCCCTCTCCAGCTTTCCTGGAGCCCCTTCAGGTACTGGAAGGTGCTCCAAGGTCTCCCTGGAGACTTCTCTTCTCCAGGCTGAACACACCCAACTCTCTCAGCCTGTCTTCATAGTAGAGGTGCTCCACCCCTCTGATCATCTTTGTGGCTCTCCTGTGGACTCACTCCTACAGCTCCATGTTCTTCTGATGTTGGGGCATGTTTCTGCCTGGAAAAGCAATCAAGCCTGCCTCCTTCTGAATGGGGGATTTGGATTTCGTCTTGGTTGTACGTGAGCCAATTTGGCTTTATGCTGGCAGACCCAGCAGCTTGGGTTGCTTCTGCAACATTTCCTCAGCCATCCATGGTGCTTGGAGCAGCTCCTTTGGGGGGAAATGGTTGCATTGGGAATCTGAGATGGAAGAGGCTGTAGGAGCCAGAAATACACCAGCTTATGGTCTCAGCTGTTTGTGGTCTGTATTCCCAAACTGTCCTTCCTTGCAGTAGGACACAATAAGATGGTGAGGCAAGGTCTATCACCCAGTGCCTTCATCATGTAGCAGAGCACACTGTGCCACCAGTCACCCACACATGAAAGACCAGCATGTCCCCTCAAGAGATCTCCACCTCCCTCCCCGGAGGTTCCTTCTGCCTCATTTTTCATTGCAGGAGCTTCTCAGGATCCTCCATGGCCCCATCCCATGCATCTCCGTTCTCCAGGCTTTGGACATGGACAATGAGAACACAAACATAAAATCCTTTCTGTTCCAAGCATCCCTTTCATCAGCTCACCCTTCTCTCCACATTGTAATTGGAACCTAAGAACATTTACAGACAGACCCAAATGTAAACCAACCGTTTCCCCCACCTCTGTTGCTTTGAGTTCACCAGTCCAAGAGAAACGTCCTGCAGTGCTCTGCTCCTGGGGCCTTGGACACACTGGAGACATCTCTAACAGTCCTTGGACACACTGGAGACATCTCTAACTGGAGACATCTCTAACAGCCCAGGGCCTGTTTTCTGTCCCAGATGCCAACTGGCCCGATCTGGCCATGTCCAGTCTATGACTGGTGTGTGAGCAGCCTCCCATCGTTCCAACGTCCCCATCCCTCCCCAGTGGGCAGCTTTGTTGTTGTCCTCACCTGCCCCTTGCAGCTTCCCTGCCAGACAGGAGATGTCCCTGCTGAGTAACCAGGCAACTGTGGGCTTAAACTTCTAGAGGTAAGTATAACTTTTGGAAGTAAAGTCATTGGCTTTCTGCTGAGCTGGCTTCAGTGATGAAGACTACAAGTCTGTGGTGATGTCTGCTGTCTCCTGCTTCCAGGCTGCCCAACATCTAGTGTAGGGCACAGGGTTGAGGATCATTTCTAAGAGCTCCCACAGTGATAAAAGCTGTAACTGCAGCAATGATAATAACAAAACCCCTAGAAATGAGCACTGACTGTCGTTGGCTGCAGCACTTGGGCTGTGTGCTGGTCAGAACATGTGGTGGATCCTTCCAGGGTGCTTTGCAGCAACACTGGGTGGGCTGGAAATTCCTTTATGAGCATCCTTGGGTATTTATTTTCTGTTGGGGGCCTACAGGAAAGCTGGACAAGGACTTTTGACAAGGGCATGGAGTGATGGGATGAGGAGACACAGGTTCAAGCTGAGAAAGGGGAAATTGAGATGGGATGTGAGGAAGAAATCCTTTGCTGTGAGGGTGATGAGAGCCTGGCCCAGGGTGCCCAGAGAAGCTGTGGCTTCCCCTGCCTGGCAGTGTTGAAGGCCAGGTTGGATGGGGCTTGGAGCACCCTGGTGTGGTGGGAGGTGTTCCTGCCCATGGCAGGGGGTGGCACTGAATGAGCTTTATGGTCCCTTCCAACCCAAACCATTCTGGGATTCCGTGATTTCCAAAGAGCCAAGTGAACTGGCACATCTCAGATGAGGAGGAAAGTGCATCACTAACGCCTGCATCCACCACAGACCTGCAATAGGCTCTGTTGGCTCAGTTGACCCCTGTTGACTCCAGTGCCACTGAAAACTGAAATTGTCATATTTAATTGTGGGTGGCAATTTGCAGACTGAGAAGCCACAGCACAATTTTTTCAGCTGCACCAGCCCCAGCTCAGCCCAATCTGTTACCCAAGACATGACAGATTGTGTCTCTTCCTGCTTAATTCTCCAGCTACTCAGTCCTGTGGAGCCTGGGCTTCCAAAGTGCTTCTGCAGCAGGGCACAGAGCTGCTCACAAAGTGATGGTCGTTACTCTGTTTCCCCCTCTCACTCCAGTCCTGATCTTGCACTATTTAAGTCAATGAGAGATTTGCACATGAAATATTGACTTCAAGATCAAGGCCCTACCCAAACCCCAACCAAAGGCTTGAGGAGGAATTTGCTACCTTCACATGACTCATTGTTTTGAGCAAGTAGGTTCTGAGCTCCCCACAGATAAACAGTGGGGGAAGGACTGGACAAAACCTCAATTTCATGGGATACAAACACTTTAGGGAGTTGGTTCCCAATGTATTGGCAGTGCAGGGGGGTGAGGGTTGGAGTTAGGAAATCTTAGATGCCCATAAGGTTTCTCACATGTTGAAGACATCTCTGAAGTAATAGAAAAGGGCCTTGGAAGCTGCAAATATCACCTTCACATGATTGTGTCTGGGCAGCTGGTTCAGATAAGCTGGACCAGAAAAAGAGGTAATGAAAACCTATGTAGAGGTTTGTGGTCCTACAAGACAAAGATGGTGTTTGCAGTGTGCTGCACACCTTGAGGATCTCCTTTCAGCTGGTGCTGGCTAACCTCTCCCAGAATAATGCTCAGTGGCTTTGTGGGACCTGCTGGGGTCTGCTGGCTGGTACTGCAACTTGGGCAGAGAGCAGGTCTGAGCTTAGAGGACATGACTCAGAGCTACCAATGTGGGCATGTTTGATGGTGGATATAGTCAATATGCAAAGCCTTGATGATAATCACTGCTGATAGACCATCTCAGTCCAAGTGTGGGATGGACCTCTTGGAGACAGTGATGGGGCATACAAAAGATTTCTCTCTGATACCATTCCACCACCTCTGCTCCTGAGCATCCCCACAAGATTTGAATCACACAAAGGCACAACTTCACATGAACAGACTGCTAAGAAACTCACTTGTGACTCCTGCTGTGATGGGGCTGGTGTAAGAAAGTGCAGCATCTCCATCAGACCATGTGATCTCCATAAACATGAACTTATCTGGCAAGACTTACCAGATCTTTCCTGGTCCTCTGCACACAAATTTTTGGAAGACAATGAGCCTCACAGCACACTTCATGGTGAGAATTGGTCTTTTTTAATGAGAGGAGCAAACTCCATTTCCATCAAACAAGAAGAAAGTAATGCAAACATCACTGTTTCCCTTCTCCTCTCAGGACTGGAAGTTTCTGCTCTACTTCTTCTTCCTGTCAGCCAGGCAGCAGTACCTCCTCCCGCAGTCTTCAGTATGCTCCTCCTTCTCTCCTTTAGCACATGTCCTGGAACAATGCCCACTGCAGCTCTTTTTTGACTGGCTTTTGCCTGTTAAAAGAAAGAGAGAGAGCTATGTCTGTGTTGGCAAATTCATCATGGTCAACAGCACAGAAATCCCACCACCAGACAGCAAACTCTCTTCTTAAAACAAAGTGTCCATGTCCCTGATACTTGGGAGTGGACATTGGCCACTGTCAGCCCTTGTCTCAGGAAGGGTTTGAGTCCTTGTTATTTGACCAAGAACAAAACAGTGACACTGCTGTCAATTAAATGGTGTAGAAGACCTAGTTCAAATGTCAAGCTGAGACACTGGTGAATTGATCAGTATAGTCACACCTGGGTATTTGGCTTGAGACAAACTGGATTGCTCTGACAATACCAACTGGTGTCCAATGACCATGAGGAGACCCAGCTCACATGGAGAACCACAGATGGTGAATGTCTCAGTCTAGGATGGTGCCATTCTGGAGCTGAACTCCACTCCAAAAGTCTTGTGAGAAGAACCCAACCAAAATCTCAATACAAGGCTCACCACCCACACCTACTTTCCTGGAAAAGTATTTTTTTAACCTTAATTCCTTTATGGTTCAGTATTATCTCTCATTTCTTCATCCCACAATTTGCCACCTTACCTGGGGTGGCCATCAAGGCCATTAGAAAAAATGCAAACACAACATAGATGATTTTCATGACTGGATATCCACCAGGATCAGAGCAGTTCTGGGATGCAACCTTGCAGAGAGATCTTGAATCAGTTGCTAAGAAAAAGGCTGTAGATCCTGATATTTATAGACATTTATTGACAGAGAGGACAGTGTTAAGGAGGAGTGTGACTTTGCTGTTGTCCAAGGACACATTGTTTGCTGCTTAGTGGGATATTATGTCACTCCAACCCAGTGGCCATCTTACAATGAGACGTCCACCCTGTTCCCATTTGTCACTGACCCTTTGAAGGCATCTCGTGTGGCCTGTGCAGGCGTCTATCCCTTGGCAGCTGGACTTCTTTCAATCTGGCTGTCAAAGCTTTCAGCAGAGACAATTGGGACTATCAGTCCCTGGTCAGGGGACTTGGTGTTGGCTTGTGGAAATGGTTGTGGTGGACAGTGTTACAGCAGCAAGTTTGAAACCCCTTCTTCTTCCCTTCCAAAACAGAGAGCTGAGAGGTCTGGTACTACACTGGTCAATGCCACCATATGCATTCTCAACTGTATGTCAAGACCTGGACTCTCTACCAGGATCAGAAGTGCTGTGGCAATGGACATGCAACAAGTTCTAAAGTTGAAATGTCTCTCCTGCAAAAAACCTCTGGCTGCCTGAAGATGAGGTCACCAGTCTAAGCTAATCATCATAATTAGTGGATGAAAACCTGGACATGAGCCAGCCGTGTGCGCTTGGAGCCCGGAAAGCCCCCGGGATCCTGGGCTGCATCCCCAGAGCGTGAGCAGCAGGGCCAGCGGGGGATTGTCCCCCTCTGCTCTGCTCTGTGAGACCCCCCCTGCAGTGCTGGGGCCACCTCTGGGGTCCCCAACATCAGAAGGACACGGAGCTGTTGGAGAGAGTCCAGAGGAGGCCACGGAGATGCTCAGGGGGCTGGAGCAGCTCTGCTCTGGGGCCAGGCTGAGAGAGTTGGGGGTGTTCAGCCTGGAGAAGAGAAGGCTCCAGAGAGGCCTTATTGTGGCCTTTCAGTACTTAAAAGGGACCTATAAGAAAGATGGGAACAGACTTTTTAGCAGGTTCTGCTCCACCATGAACCTCCATGGGCTGCAGGGGGACAGACCACAACCTATCTCACCATGAGCTTCACCATAGGCTTCAGGGAAATCTCTGCTCTGGCACCTGAAGCATCTCCTCCCCCTCCTTCTTCACTGACCTTGGTGTCTGCAGGGTTGCTTCTCTCACGTATTCTCACTCCTCTCTCACAGCTGCAGTTGCACAACAGTTTTTTCTCCCTCTTAAATATGCTATCACAGAGGTGCTACCACTGCCACTGATGGGCTCAGTCTTGGCCGATGGTGGGTCTGTCTTGGAGCCAGCTGGCATTGACTCTATCAGACATGAGGGAAGCTTCTGGCATCTTCTCATAGAATTCATCCTGGTAGCCCCCCTGCTACCAAAACCTTGTCAAGCAAACCCAATGGAGAGTCCAGCAGTGAAACAGCTTCTGCAAGGAAAAGCTGCTACAACCACCTCTGGTCTCACTTGTCTGAGAAGTGGTCTGTATGACATTACCCACCAACAGTGGCCATTTGAGGGGTTGCTGGATAGTGCATTTCCGGGAGGAATTTGCATGACTGAGCTGTCTAATGGACATAGTGGTTGTTGTTATTTGTAGAGGGGTCAGGGACCAGAAGAGCTATAGGGACTGAGTGACCATTTTCATCCTAAAGACAGGACATCTAGAGAGGTACAGTAGGAAAATTTGGGGCAGTTTAATCCTTCTTCTGCCTTATCTTCTCCTCTGCTTCTCTCTTGCTTTTGTAGTTTGCAATACAATGGACACGCTGGGTGCAGAAAGAGGAAACATCTGCAAATCCACAGGGACCGGGACCTGCTGAGCGTCTTATAGCTATGCTGTCCAAGTTGGAGGTGAAGGACAGAGTGGATGGGACCCCCTGGTTCCCAGTCCCTTCATGACTTTGTCTACCTGCCACTCTCTGGATGAGGTTAAAATGGAGATTAGGGAGAGCTGAATTGAGGTGTTTACATAGGAGGAACTACAGACGTGCTAGTGATTGATTGAATTGACTAAATGAAGATGTGTGGGGCATCTGGGGCACCAATGAGTGCCTGGGACATTTATATGTGACTGGCAGGTATGATATGGGAACAATGGGAGACTATTACCCTCTAGAGACGCACCTGGAAACCAGGTGGGACATCTCAAATATCCACCTAAGATGTCTGGGTCAATGGGAATAGTCAGTCCAGTCAATAAGGTTGAGATTGTTCAGGGCATGGTTTAACTCACCTTAATTAGAAACCTCCAGGCCAGTAAGACAAGTGACTGTCTCAGCTTCGTGGATTATATTGAGTAGATCTCCATTGACTATCAAAGGAGTGTAGACATCCAGAACAAAAGGAGACATGAGAAACCAAAATATAGGTGTATTCACCTCTGAATCAATCCCGCTCTATGATTCTATGGTTGGACTTGATGACCCTTCCAACCATAATGATTCTATGATTCTCTGATTCTATGACAGGCTTGGAGCCAGTGCTTCTGTGGTTTTTGCTCTCCGGGGCAGATAGTCCCAGCCTGCTCTCAGGCAGTTCTGGAGGGAATGGTGTAATACAGTGCCAATATTGTTCAGTCTCAAACATTCACTCATTGCCAGGGAACACAACCTACAGTGGCTCTGCTTGGGTTCAGTTTCTTCTTGGACTGGAGGTGCTATGGTAGCTATTTCTTTGCTTCTCCTCAAGGAGAAAGACCCTGGCCCAGGTTGCCCAGAAATTCTGTGGCTGCCCCTCCTTGGCAGTGTTGAAGGCCAGGTTGGATTGGGCTTGGAGCAACCTGGTGTGGTGGGAGGTGTCCCTGCCCATGGCAGGGGGGTTGGAACTGGATGATGTTTAAGGTCCCTTCCAACCCAAAACCATTCTGTGATTCCATGATTCTGTAAATGAGAGGCACTGACTGAGCAGTCTTGGGACTTCAGCACAGATAGGACATAAATCCATTGCATGAGATCTGTGAGGGTCTTTTTGTTTCTCTGTTGCCCACCTCCGGGGATTTGATGACCCTGGGATAGGAATATGATGGGATAAAGGTTGGACTTGATGACCCTGGAGGTCCCTTCCGACAGTAATGATTCTATGATTCTATGAAATTTTCATGGAGAGAGGACTGCCTTGTTCTTAGAGGAGACATTACTGAACTACCCACATTTTTTAAGACATCTGTGTATAAACTGAGCAATAAGGAACTGGAAGATTCTCTTTTATCTCCAGAAGGTTGTGTTCAGGGCCATGGAATATGCAAGAGAGAAAATGATAGCTTCTTCCCACATCCCTGCCCCAGAAGACCACTGGCAGCTTTGCAGCTTATTGTCAGTGGATGTTCAGGCTTTTTTGGTGCTAATGAGCCTTTGGGCTGGGCTTGGAGAACCTGTCCTAATGCTCTGCATGGGCTCATGGGGACACCAGTAACCACACCTCACACACCAGAGTTACATCTCCTTTTTTTCTCTTTTTAATTATTAAGAGGAGGGGATGACGATTGGGTTAGACAGTTGAGAAGCTGCTCCCAAAGCCACCACGGTGCCTCCTCTTCCCCAGAAGCTTCTTCTTCGGCTCCTATTTCCCCTTCCAGCCGGGTGGGATGCAGCAGTAGTACTTGCAGTCAGAGGAGGAGGACCACATGTCCACCTTAGAGCACTTGGTGGAGCAGTACCCCACCTTGCGGCAGTGCTTTAACTGCCCATAGCCTGCAAGGGGGAGACAGAAGGAGGGTGGTTGGGTCAGCATAGGTGCCTCTGTGCCCCACTGACATTGCCTCCCATCATCTCCAGGTCTAAGAGTGTCAGTGGTCAGAAGGATGAGACTCTGCTCCTAGGGAGGTCCTGCCCCATTCCCCCATGTGTCCAACCCTCCTGCTCAAGCCCAGCCCCAAAGCAGGAAGGGACCTTGAAGACCACAAGCCTGAGTGACTCCTTGTCCATCCCTCTCCACCCCCAAACTGGTGACTACAAGGCCAGGTGACAACACAGGTGCAGTTTGGGAAGAGATGGTTCCAGAGAGAGCAGCTTCCTTGTCTGCATGGAGAGACACCCCAAAAGCAAAGTTCATAAAGACGCTCATCTGTGCAAGTCCATAGAGGTGCTCATCTGTGCTCATGTCCATCATCTTGTCTTGTACCTCTCCTTAAGGGATAGGATCAGTGTTCTCAGAGCAAAACAGCAAAAACCACATCAAGTTTATTTAAACACCTGAGCCGTCCACTCAGGTCTCTGTACTTAGATCATGGTCTAATGAGGCCATGTTCTAATGGTCTAATGGTTAGGAATATGATGGGATAAAGGTTGGACTTGATGACCCTGGAGGTCCCTTCCAACCATAATGATTCCATGATTCTATGATTCTATGATCATGGTTTTTAAAATTGCCCTCTTACTCAGCAATGGTGAAAGGATGCTGCAAAGGACTGGAGATTGCACCAAATATTCACCAGAGAGGTTAAAAATGAGCCCAGTGAAAGTCTTGGCAAAGGTGGATGAGAATTGAAGGGGGTTTTTAATGCCAGTCTGAGAGATCTCAGCCCAGAATCCCCTTTTGCCTCTTGCAGTGGGACCTGCCAGCCTTAGAGTCTTAGAAATAGGCACAGCAGCAGTAGCTATGGACATGGCCAGGACTGAACCTTGACAGAGAAATTGAGTTGCACAGAAGAGTTCCCTCTGGTACTATGAAACTGTCCCGAGCCCCCTAGAGAAGTGGCCATATCCAGACTTATTTGGCAACTGTCTGGCTTGGGCTCACTCCCAAAGTGGATACTGCAGTTTTAACCTCAATTATTATTATAAATCTCTCTGAGGCAGTCCTTATTTCATCCAAAGCCAGGTTGGATGGGGCTTGGAACAACCTGGTCTAGTGGGAGGTGTCCCTGACCATGGTACAGGGGTTGGATCTTTAAGGTCCTTTCCAACCCAAACCATTCTGTGATTCTATGATTCTATCATCCCTTGAAAGAAGTCATTAAATTACATGACCAGGTTATAGCAGTCACCTGAGATGGTAATAACTATATTTTCAAGAGCTAAAGGAATCCCAAGAATTAAAGGAATCCCAGCTAGGATCAGCTCATCTCACTCAATTTGTCATCTTACCTGGAGTGGCCAGGGAGACCAGGAGGAAGACAGCGAAGACAAGGTAGAGGAACCTCATGGCTGGAGTTGAGCTGGGATCTCAGCAAGGCTGGAGAAAGGAGAGTTGGAGAGACCTCGAAGGGAGGAGGTGGTGTACTGGGAGGCTGCAGCTGCTGGTTTTTATAGAGCATTTCCCTGTGAAGTGGAGGATGCTGGGGAGGCACGGGAACTCATCCAAGTCTGTTTGGGGGTGGGCGTGCAGTCGTGGCACGAGCACCAGAATTTCCCACTTGGGAAAACAGCCACCTCCTTCCCCCAGAGCTGGTTGCCCAATATCAGATAGGATTGCAGAGCCCTGGCTTTGATGAGAGCACAAATGAATAGGGGCTGTCAAAAGAGTTGTTAGGACTGGGCTGATGGGTCAGCCGGACCTGATGGAGATCTGCAAGAATAATGATGAGGGGAGAACAAGATCACTATCACTGGGTGTCAGACATTTCCCAACCTCTGGCAGATATGCAATAGGGCTGAGATGTGGCTACAATTATGTATGTATATAATTATCTCCCTCCATTGTCAAGACTGGTCACCATGTGGGACTGGTGGCTTGGAAAGGACCCATGTTCCCATCCCTGCTTGTGAAGGCAACCATGTCTGCAAAATCTCTCTGATAAATTTAGCAAACACCATGTTCAATGTAGGCTCTTTTGTTGTCCTCTCTCACCCTTCTGATGGATGGGCAGGAGCACTGGGGCTGAGAGCTCCCAGGAGCCTGGCTGAGCTGACCACTTGCAGACACTTTGATCATCACCTCTTTCTCACAAACCCTCCAGACAGGTCTGGGATTTCAACCACGAGCAAAGCCCTGAAAAGGAACTTTCCCAACCTCAGCTCACTGGGCTGTTCATTAGCTTCTATAAACAACCAGAAAAAAGAGGTGACTGGTGAAGGGACAGAAGCTGCTGCTGATGCAAAATTACTGAACACCATCAAACCTAAATCTGCAAAGGGCAGCAGAAGGACCCTACAAATGCTGAGCAACAGGGCAGCAAAATATCAAATGTTGAATCAGTGTCAGTTAGTTTAAGGTTGTGGATGTGGAAAAATATAGAATCTTTGTACAAATGATGGGTCTGAATTAATTAAAACCAGTTAGAAAGGAGGTTTGGGAGTCCTTGAAGAGAGTGCTCTGAAAACAGCAGACAACAACCAAAAAAAATGGAAAATTGCACATTAAGAAATGTAAAGAAAGTTATTAAGACAAAAGAAAATACTGCAGCACTGCACTGATCTGTGGGGTATTGTGCTGCTCATGTCCCCATCCCTGATGGCCTACAGCGAGGCAAGAAGAGGTTAAAAAAAGAGGTCGCAGAGCCCAGGACTCATTTCCTTAAAATTAAAAATACTGGCACTTTTCCAACATTATTGGAGGTGTCTCACGAAGCCATAAAAAATTTAGAAGCTTAAAGAAGAGACAACTACGGTTCTCCAATTTCCATAAGCCAAGAAATATGTGAGATGTGATGTGAAAGCAGGCATTTATCAGAAAAGTAACACAAAAAGTCCTCCTTCATGGCTGAAACGTGGAGCTGGCTCAAGAAATTCCAGAAGTCAAAATGTATTGAAAGGCCAAACGTATTGGAAAAGCATTGAAAGCCTGTTCTTGGACTCCTCACCAGGCAGTGACTTGTGCTTGAGCCAGGCTCTGCACTCTGAGTTGGCTCAGCCTTATGTTCCTCTCTGTGGTTTTATTTGAGTACAAAAATTGAGCAAAAGTAAGGGTGAGGGGACTGTGTACCTTGTCTGGTTCATCATCATCATTTCATAGAATCACAGAATC
>VZRW01011459.1:0-16975 GCA_013398125.1 Aegotheles bennettii | reverse complement strand
GGGGGGGGCACCGGGACGGGCGGTTCCCGCTCTGGGAAGGTGCTCATGGGGACACCCCGGAGCCGGCCGCGGGGATGCCCCTGTGCCAGGCCGGGTGCATCCCCCGGAACGCCAGGCCAGGGGCTGGGGGAGGCAGAGGCCGGGCCCAGCGGTGGTGCCCAAGCCGGGGGTCGTGCTCGGGGGTCCCGGGGGTGCTGGGTGACACCGGGCTCGCCCAGCGAGGCTCCTGCTCGCCCCTCCGTGCTGTCACCGGGCTCATTACTCTCCCCTTCACCTCAGGGGCTGGGAGAGACCCGGCTGTGAACACCCTTGAACACTCTTTGGGGCTGTTTAATCCTCAGTGTTAACAAAAAAGAAGAGGATTGCTGGAAAACTGCCTTGCCTTGCAGTGCGGGATGGAGATGCTTCTTGTCCCCGAGTCTGCATCTGAACCAGGGTGAATGCAGCTGAGAGCTGAGCACGGGTCCTGTCGGGGCTGTGAGAGCTGAAAAGTCAAAGCTGGATCCAGGTGAAGGTAAAAAAGTGTCATTTATAGCATGGTGCCACTCGTGTCCTTCATGTTTTGTGATGGTTTAGGGTCTCGTTGTGATTTAGCTGTAGGAACAGCTGGATTTCAGTTTGTGTTATGGAAAAGTTACTTTATTTACTTATTGCTCTGTGGCACTGTTTTCAACAGAACAGAAGTTACCACAGTAGTTTTACAATATAAACTTTACAGGGGCTTCAGGATCAGGGTGAATCTCATTGTAGCTCTGTTTTAAATTCTCCCTTACAGGTGTGAGCAGAGGTGTCCCCTTGGGCTGAAGCTTCACAAAGGAAGGTTTGGGCTGGAATTTGTTTTCATGGCACAGGTGGAGGCCTTTGGAAAAGAACTTTTATCATGGAAACAAAGTGTCTATAAGTATTAACTAACCCAACGTGATACTTAAAGTTTCTGAGGAGCAGAGATACTTTTTGTTTTTCCTTTGTTTACTCAGAAGTGAGAACGTGTTGTGTGTTCTGATTTATATGAAGTTGTATAAAATGTCCCCTTCTAAACTACTCAAAGTTCAAAATTAAATGTTTAAACTTGTTGGTTTCCCCTCCAACCCCTTTGTGTGCACGCCACTTGTATCTCAAGGGTTTGAGGAGTCTTTAGAACTGTCTGGAGCACTGAAAATGAATGGAAATGTTCCACGGGGTCAATATCTAAGTGTCCTGTCACAGTGGTAAATAAATGTTAAATGATATCTCTGCAAAGTACAGCTTTTCTTAAACAGCAACAAAAAATGTGGTCACTGGACTGGCTGATACTTGTAGGATAAAAAAAGAAGTGAAATAGCTTTAAAGAAGGATGCGATGGTGGGGTTTAAACTTAAGGGTCTGGTTTTCTCTTTGTAGTGGAGGAACACACTGATGCAGGCTGATGAAGCGATGCTGAGTGATAGTTGGGGGATGTTTATTGTGTGTTTTTATGAATAAAGCTGTCGGGTGTCTGTCAGAGATGTCACTGATCAGAAATGCCACAGAGTGTGGAATTCCCTCTTGCCCTTAACAGAGGGGAGCAGCAAAAGTGGCCTGAGCCCTGCTGATGGTGGTGGGAGGCTGCTCTGTGGGATCCCTGGGCAGGGAATCCCTGTTGGAAGATGAAAATACTCTCCCTTCTCACCTGTGTGTTGTGGTTTTTTTAAAGCTCAGGTACAAAGAAGTTACTAATGTGAGTAATTGCTACGGTTAATGTTTGGGTTTTATACACAGTTCATGTGTTTGATTTGTTAATTACTCAAAGTAATCTGTTGTTAACTACGAGAAGGAGGTTCTGAATATGTGTTTGGATGTTGAAGGTGATGGTGTGGCAGAACCCTGGGCCAGGACCTCAAGCACTAAAACCACTCGCTGTAGAAACTCTTCAGTTATGCCTGAGCCTGAGTTTTCATGCACTTCTGTACATTATACACCAGGTATTTTCTGTCCACCTTTAAAAACTTACTAATGTAACTGCAGTTTGGTGATTTCATCCATGGTTTATATTTCCTTACGGGTGGTTCTCCGTATTTTTATTTTTTAGCATGAATACTTCAGCCTTACATTAACACCAGTGCCATATGAAGGCTTCCTATACATTAAGCATCACGTGGGGGATCCTGTGTTCTGTGCCTGAAGTGTTGCTGGGTGGCTGAGCTCTGGCTGAAATGAGCTGCTGATTGTTTTTTTGTGGCTTATAATACTCCTTTGTAGATCTGCTGGTATCTTGTTTGTCCCTGCTGCATCTAGACAATGCACTCCTTCATGTTTGTGTAACATCTTCCTCAGTCCTTTCTGTGGATGTAGATAACGGTGACTGGAGAGAGAAAATTCAGTTCTTAAATTGTCTTTAGTCCTGCTCTGAACTCCCCCACCCCAAAGCACAGCTGGAGTGTTGGCCCTGAAGGGGGATTTAGAGCAGTATCGATTGCTGGTATCCAGGAATTCTGGGGAAAAGGGACAAAAATGAGCACTGGGAAACTCTCTATATTTTCTGACAACACAAATTTACGCTTTGAGACCTTTAAATCAATAGGTGAGTGCTGTGGGCAGAATGAAAAACAAGAATGAAGAGCTCAAGACGTTGGATGAATAAACCCTGGAGTTTACTACCGTTGTAAGAGGCTTGGATGTTGGTTCTGTGCCTTCAGTTTAAATCTCTCCCAGCAGTAGTTAGCAAGGTGTAAACTGAGTGGTCAAGTCTAACCCCAGAAGGGTCCTTGTCTGCTGTTATTTGCTCCTCTTTTTGTGTGTAATCAGCCCTTTGAGAGAGTTGGGCCTGTTCTAAACAATCTGTTTTCTGTGCTTGCTTCTGGGACCAGTGTGTGATTGCTCTGGCATACGAGGGATTCCCATTGGCTTCTGCATTAATTGCTTGCAAATACTCAACGTTTGTGTCACAATATTCTGTTTTCTAGCAGTGCTTTGGGTAAGGGACTGGTGCTCCACTGGGAAGCTCAGACAAGAAATGAAGAAAGGTTATTTAAAGCAACGTATAGAATGGGGAGCAGCTGGTTTAAATTAGCAAATTAGGAGAAGAAGAGGTGAATACTTATGGTATGACTCAAAACTGGATTGTTTTTCCCCCAGAGTGGAGTGTAGGATGTTATTTCCCTTCTTATTTGCACAATACCAGGCATACAGGTGGAGCCTAGAATTCCATCATTAACAAAACAAGGGAATAAATTAGGTTTCACACACTTTTGCTGGTCTGTGGGAGTAGACTGATCAATACATACACCCATAAACCTTCAGTAACTTACACACCAGCTTTTAAGATAGTTTAAATAGTTTCCTGTGAGTCTCTTGCAGTTTGCTGCTTCCCACCCCCAGGTTTCTGTTTATCAAATATATTGTTTTATTTCCTGCTGAAACTGACTGTTGTCATTGGCGTGCTTTTGGGACAGGTTTTAGCTGAGTTTTGGAGGACTTTTGTTTTGTTTTTGTTAACCAGGAGATGCACTGTGTATCTTCTTATGAAAAGGGTGCTTAAGAGTATTCATGAAGTTTATTCATGGGTGTTCTTCAGATAACTGGGCAACCCCTCAGATAACCAGGCAGATTTCTTTGTATTTCTTTTCTGAAGAATTAATCATTTTATTACAAGGGTAGGATGACATTGTCACTAATAAGTGCTTTTTAATGGCTTTGATGCTTCATTTTACTGCACAGGACTTAACAAATGAATTGTTCAGTTAGTTCCAGTGGCTTATAGCACAAATCACTGGTTTTGTGACTGAATATTCAGCCATTCTTTCTGCTCTTGGTCTTCCTTTTACAAGCTGTCCTGTCTGTGATCAGAACATTTGTAAAGGACATTTTAAGCCAAAAATACCAGGGATTAGCTTAATTGCTAGGTAGGCCTTCAGGATAACTTGGGGGGGAGGGGGAGGGAAATTGTGTGTATGACATGGAAGTGAAAAAAATCCTAAATGGAAGAAATAGTGTAAATTTTGGAGTCCAACAAGCAGGCCACGTGGCTTTCCTGGGTGGTTTGTAGGGAATCAAAATATAATAACTAGTTAGATGTGTGACAGGAGGGAGGGTGGGAAATCAGTACTGTATTATTTTTTTTAGCCTCTTGTAAATGTGCGAGTGTGTCAGCACAGAAGTAGGAGAAGAACTTTAGAGATTCTTGCAAAACTCCTGAGAAAATTCCTTTAAAAAGCTGATGGACTTGGCAAAATCAGAGGTAGGAAAGAAAAATAGCAGTTTTTAATACAAGAAGTTTAGGAAGGTTGTGTACCAAAATTCAAAGCTAACTGTGTTATGGTGTTCTGTAATTGAGGTGGAAAACAGTGAAGGATGATGCCAAAATAAAACAGTATAAAACAAAAGGTTATTGGAAAGAGTTTGCAGGACTGGCTCAGCTTTTCCTGAAGGTGACAAGGGGCATTTGGAAGACTGATTAAAATTAAAAGTTTGGAGATTCTTGTCAAATCTGCATGTGCTGGGATAAATAGAAAGGTGGTTTATTGTTTTTTTGTTTTAATAGTGGTTTGTCTGAGTTCCTTAAAGCAAGGAGAACATGAGGTCAGGTTCTTACAAGGCCTGAAGCTGAAGGTACAGCAGCCTTACTGCTCCACTTGGACCCAAAGAAAACGTTTTGGAGTATTTGACCAGTTCTGCTCTTTTCAGGGGTGGAAAAAAGGAAAGGTGCTTGTAGTTTTTGTACTTTACAGAACGATTAGGTTTTGATTTAGCAGAAGTACTTCAAAAGAACAGAGCGTGTTTCTTTCTTAGGCTCAAAACAAGGAGCACCTGCTGTAGAAGGAGCGTATTGTACGGAACTCGCTGCAGTGGACGTGGAAGCTTTCAAGCTTTGACAGTTTAAGTGGTGAAGATGAAAGTGAGGACAGTTCTTGGGCAGGGGACTTCAAGAGGAATGTGATTCATGGGGCATAGTTACTACTGTAATTACCAGGGCAGCTGCTGTAGTAACTCCTGCCAGTATGAAAAAAAAATTGGTGGTGGTGTGAGCGATAAAGATGGGTGCAGCAGTGTCAGACCCTGTCCCACTTGCCAACTCCGGACCAGCACATGTGGATGGAGCTGTTCCTGCTGGGTTTCAAGCTGCCCCTGAAGCTTCACAGCATTTCCTGAAGTGTTTGGGCTGGGCTGAAGTTTTGGAATGGGAGGTGGTAAGGTTTTGTTTTGTGTTTTCTGTAAGGGCAGGGATTCAGAGGGACTGAATTGCCGTGATAATGGTAAAAACTTGTTGAATTCAGGCAAGAAAAACTCCCAGCCCTTAAACATAAATACCTTCTATTTCTGCTCTTCCATTATGCAAGGTTTTATTTCAGTAATAAATTCATTTATTTCAGTATTGTAATAAACAGGACTTCCCTGCTCTCCGTGATAAAATTTCCTAATTGCCATTCCTTAAACTGTAGCTCAGACTTTTCATTTATTAGTATTTGTTTCCAGTTATGTTGAATGGGACGTTTCAGACTTGATTCAAAATGGAATTTGGAGTGAGGAGCTCTTGAAAAATTTGGGGGGGATGAGGGGCAAGGAATGTTCTGCTGGATCCAGGCTTCCTTTTAATATGAATTTCTAGTTACAAATGAGAAAAATCTACTGGGAAATGGGGGACTCCTGAAATACTAACCCCAGAATGTTATTTTCTCTCAGTAACATGTCATCAGACCTTTTCCAGCACTCGGTAAGTGCAGTTTCCATTTAAAATTGTTCAAGTGAATTGCCGAAGGTCACGCATCAGCCTCGTGTCAAAGATAGGTCTGAAATCCAGGAACTCTGATTTTTATGGCCAGAGCAGTCTACTGAACTGCCTGGCCCCAACATTTGCATTAGCCTGTCATAAAACCTCACCTGTGCAGTAGAAGTAATTATTCTGCCCTATTTAAGAGAATACTTTGCTTCCTTCCTGGCTGTTCTGCATATCAGTGACACATACATGGACACACAACCTCCCTGACCCCATCCAGCCTCCCTTATCCTCCAAAGAATTGCCAGGATTGCTCTTCCCTTTGGTCGTTCCACATCCTGTTTCTTACAAACTTCCCCCCTGCAGCTCATGCGGCGTTCTTGAGCAAAGGCTTCTGTGGCTCGATTCAGCAAAGAGGTGAAGAGGGGATCAGAAGTGCACAAAGTTATCAGGAGATGGTTCGTTGGTTGATGGCAGCATTCTGGAAGCAGCCCTGACTCTTGCCCCTGTAGGTACAATTCCTACAGACTTCAGCTGAGGCACAACAGGAGTCCTACAAGAGTCCTACTATAGGATTGAAGTCATCTACAGGGCAAGAAGAGACTCCCTGTGTTCCTCCCAAGCACCTCCTGACGGGAGCAGAGCCATAGGAAGCAGTGTGGTGTTCTGTAGCTTACCCATCTGGCATGTGTGTGTGTGCGCCAGGGCTCAGCCCTGACTCAGGGACCTTTCTGGGGCAGCTATACTGCATATTTCCTTTGTCATGAATGGCTGTCCATTTATGGAATGAGTAACGTGACACTTTTAAATGCCATTAAAAATTAAGATTCTCTGCAAAATTTATTTTTCCCTGAAGGTTGTGGTTGTTTTTTCTTAACAATGTAAACCCCAACCCTGAAAATTGTCATTTAATCCTTTTTTCTGGGTCACTTTTGAACCCCTTTCCAATACAGAAAGCAGGGTGAAAACTGCTTTGTTTGTTTTTAATTAGATACTCTCATTTTAAAGCAATGAAATGAAACTAGTTCTAAAACAAAACCTGCGGTTTGGGCTGGTGTAAAAGGAGATCAGCTCATCCCAGAGTGTTTCTCCTCAATTAGGTCTTCACAGTCTCCAAAGTAGGTTAACAAATAGAGTTTAATAATCTTCCAGTTTCTCTGCTTTTCTTTTTGACTTGTCAATTCTTCTGCCTTCATGTCAGGGCATGGTGCATTGTCCATCCATCACTTTTTTTCCCCAATTACACAAATAATTCCACGGTTAAACTCTGAGCTCAGTCACAGGTGGCAGTAGGATACGAGGCTTCTGTTTTGGCCAGCGCTCTGAAAGGGCATTTTGGAACTCTTGTAAGGGTTCAAAAGCTCAGTGAGCTGGGGCAGAGCCAGCCAGTGGATTGATGGCCATGAAGAATTGGAGAATCATTCATAACTATGAACAATATCCATGAGATGTGCAAGTCGGGTTGTCCATTGAGAAAGAGGTAAGTGGTGTGGGCATGGTGTGGGAAACCAAACTTCCAAATCCTGGCTGATGGGAGGGTGTCCCTTCCTCTCCACCCTGAGGAGCTCGGTGCTCCTTAGACCCGCAGGCTGGTCCTTGAGTGTGTGCTCTGTCTTCTATCACCAGTTATAAAAATAAGTGCAGTTACTTTTAAGATGCAGAGGAAGAAAAGGAAAAATTAACAGATTGAAGGCCTGGCTTGTGCTGGAATACATGGATAACTTGGAGACAGAATGAAGGGGAAGGAAGCAAACACTAGTGTAGAAGTTACTATCAAAATCCATTTTCATGTAGATGGGCCTTTTTAAAAAGTTATAAAGCAAGATTCTCCTGTGCCTGCACCACTGATGCCTTAAAAGTGGAATGAACATAACGAGTTAGTGCTGAAGAGGAGGCTGAGCACATGCTGGGCTCGTAGAGTTAATGAGATGGTTGCCATTGGCTTCTGGAGCATGTTGGGTTTGGCTCACAAGCCACACAGCAGTTCCATTCTGCAGTGAGAATAAAGAGCAATCAGCAAGTTTGTATAGAAGCTGCTGGTAGACATCAGCCATGAGATCTACCCTGGCATTTAATTAAAATTTAATTAAATAAATGTTCTTCTGGAAGCGATTAAGACTCCTAATCCTCTTGTGGCCACATTGTGTTGTTTTCCCTCCTAGGTGGGTATGGAGTTTCTGGGCAGGAGTTTTACGAGTAATCCAGGCGCTGTGTTCTGCAAAGCTGTGATTGGAGGACATTTGATGTCTGCTGACACAACGGTGGCTACAGGGGAGAAGAGGGACTTGGATAAGTAATGTTAAGTTTTGCTTTGGTTGCAGAGGGTTCCCACCTCCTTCCTATGGAGAGAGGACCCTAAAACACAGGAATTGCTTCTTGCAGCACCTTGGTGAATGGAGGCCTCTACTGAAAGATAAAACTCGTTGTGCTGCTCCAGTGAAACACATTACACATTTGTTATGTTCTGGGTAGCAGCCAGATCGTTTGTTGTCCCTCCCCGCACACACTCCCATTTATAAAGGAAGTCTTCACTCTTTTGAATGGCACACAAAACCGTTCAAAACCAGACTTGAGCAATTGAAATTCAATTAGTTCAATCAGAGCAATTCAATTGACACAGCTGAGTTCTGTGATCGGAACAAAAGATTTCGCTTTAATTGTGGAGGAATATATAAATGGTGATGTGATTGTCTTGTTCCCAGCCCTCCAGATAGATGGGACGCATTTTAAAGTTTACTGCTGTACATCCCATTTCACTGCTTGAGGTTTCTGTGGTGCCTCAGCCTTCCTGGTGTTTCCTGTGGTGTGCCTGGTGCGTGCTGAGGATTGACACGTAACATCGCAACTAAATTCAGTGAATGGCTCAGTCATCCGTTCTGTCTTGAGACATATGGTCCATTTGCAGATGATAAATCATTTGAGATTGTGGTTCATGACTGTAGTGATGTTTGAGTCAAAACCTGAGCTTTATCTCAGAGCAGCAGAGGCTATGGTGTCTGATTTTCTTAAATCTATTTACGCTGCTCAGTCTGCAACGTACAATGGGGTGCAAAGCCAATGTAAACATGTTTATTCCTGAACAGGAGGACCAAGATTCTCCACTAGTTAGAAGCAGAGATTTCCTTGGTGACTTCTGTCACTAGCACTCGTGCTCTTGGACTTCTCTTTTCCCATGACATTTGTGGCTGGTTGCCACCAGTTCTTTTCTCACCTTCCTAAGTGCTTCCTTACCACGTTACCATCTTGATGAGGTTCTTGGCCATCCACACATGGAAAACTTGCACAACATCTTGCCATCTAATTAATCACTCCTTCCAATATTGTTTTCTCTAACTTGATAACTTTTGTCATGTGTTATATCCACCCAGAGCGATGCTGCGGAGGGCATCGTGCAGGATAATGTCCCTAGTGACAAGCGATAGGACAAGAAGAAATGGCCTCAAGTTGTGCCAGAAGTTCCAGCTGGATATTAGGAAAAATTCTTTCACTGGAAGGGTGGTCAGAGGTTGGAATAGGCTGCCCAAGGAAATGGTGGAGTCACCATCCCTGGAAGTGTTCAAAAACTGTGTAGGTGTGGCTCTCGGGGATATGGTTTAGTGGTGGGCTTGGCAGTCCTGGGTCGATGGTTGGACTCAAAGAGCTTGAAGGTCTTTCCCAACCAAAACAATTCTGTGATTTTCATACAAAGAGGAGTATCCCATAAACAACCCCTTCTCCTAAACCACCCCTAATTCTCCTTTGCTGTGATGACTGCAAAGGCTTCAGAGCTCTTCGTTGACATGTCATTAGCACTATGGATCCTCTCTTGCTGTTCCTTTTGGGCCAAGGTATTTCCCTTTTATCTTTTAACACTTTAAATAAAGCACTTGGAGACTTTGTGGTCTTTTTCTCAGGTCAGCTGCCTCTGTTCCTTCAGCCCTGCCTTGTTGTTTGCTGAACATCTCATGGTTCTTACTGGCCTTGTATAGCCAGTCTGGGTTAGGTACCTCTCTTTCTTAAGGCACAATGTTGCAAAGCTGAGTGCTGTGCTCCAGCTGAGACCTGGGCTATATTTGTCTTTGATCCCCATAAAGTGCAGTGCTTCTGTCAAAAGAAATCAACGCTGTTGACTCGTGTTCACCTTGTAACTTCTCTGCAGCCTTTAGACCCTTTTCTGTAGTTATTTAGCTCGTTCTTTCTGTCCAGTATTAATATGATTGAGGTGGCAGTAATAATGAGCAGCTGCAGGTTTTTTCCTCAACGAGGGTCTTGCTTGGGATGGTCAATGTGTCAATGAAAAAACATTCCTAGAGGGAAGTGTGGTCAGCATGAGGAAGTTGGCTGGCCTTGAACTGGAAATAACTGGAGGAGATGCTGAGGCTGTTCAGAAGTGCCTGGTGTATATAAACCATCTCATCTTTTCGTGGAGGTTTGGTTGTGTCCTTGTTACAATATCTGTTAGATATTGTATGTAGGGGGAGGAATTTTTTCCCTTTTCAGCCTTGATTTTTGTGAAATGCCTATATACTGGGTGAGATCTGTTACAAAGATAGTCACGGCTGTTCTTCTCTGGACTTGTTCTTTGGTAACAAGAATAATTAGATTTTTACTCACTTTTCTGATGTTTCATCCACTTACAACGTGAGGGATCCGAGTTTCATTGCATTTCAGAAGTTTCTCTGATGGTGCTTTGAAGAGAGAGTCTACAGACCAAGTGGCTGAACATCCATCCTTCCCATCCACACAGCCCAGAGTGCTGCAATGGGTGAGGTGCAACTGGACCCAGCAAAACTTTACAAGGATTCTCAGACTGGGAAAAAAATAACCAACAAACTAAAAATGCCAGAGGGGACGGGAAAGATCTGGGTAGAAAAAGAGAGGAAGGATTTCTTGTTATTAATCACTATCCATATGGAGTGCAGTAGTACTGTTCCAGGCTTTGGGAAATGAGATGTTATTTTCTTTTCTCTTAGATACGACAAAGGCAAAAGCTAGGACTTAAGTGGTGAATATCAAATATTGAATATACCAAAAAGATTTGTCATCTGCTAAGCACGAAAAGACTTTGCTTCCAAAAGAAACAGCCCGGCTGGGCCCTATATGCTTGTTTTTCTTCACATGGATCATGTATTCCCATTGCTGTTAAAGCAACGTTTACATTTGGGTAGATGGAAGCCCTTTGCAGAAATGCCATTACAAAAATAGGGATTCAATCAAAGGAGCTTGACAGAATATTCACAGCTTCACCCTCTTGTGCGCCGGGGTTCAGCGTTGTACAAGCAGGATCAGAAATTCTCTGCTTACCTAGCAGCAAGCTGGCTGCTTAGTCAGATATGCAGAACCCCGTTGAGCACACAATGCTGAAATAAAGTTTTGATCATTTAGCTTTCTTCTCTGGTGTCATTCGTTGCGGGGTCAGACTTTTGGGATAATGGCTGCACAGAGTGCCTCAGCATTCTGTGTGTCTGGTGAATGAAGCTCAAAGAGCAGATCTGGGTGCTGGAATGTGTGCTTGGAGATGAGCTGGGGAAATATTTGGAGGCTCTGAATGTTATTCCTGCTTACGTGCCCCGTTATTCTTTTTGAGAATTCCCAGAGCTTGCGATATGTGGTGTATATTTAAAAGCCCCATGAGGGGAGGAACAAAATACATTCTTCTTCTTCCCTCCATACTTCACAAATAGCTTTTTTTTCCTTGAAAACACAAAATGATATAACCGTGTTTATTTTCTTACATCTACTTTGCTGTTTTTACAGTAATCTTCAAAAATGTACTCTTTCTGTCATTGTTCCTGAAATATTTGCTTTCCTATCTCAGCCTCGTGAGTGGAAAACCATAGGAAATGGATGTTTGTGGCTTATTAAAGTTTTAAATTCTGGTATTTGAGCATGCTAGGAATCACTGGCCAAATGAGCAGAATTGCATTTTCAAATGTTGTTTCTGTGTATGGAAATTCTGTGGCCACCCTGTTGTTTTTTTTCAGAGGCAGTTCCACAGGTCAGTCAGGCACTGGAAACTCCAATTAACTGTGTCATAACAGATGAAATAAAATAAAGAATTCAGCTGGCAGTTGTGGAGTACGTTACTACAGGCACCAGAAAACATGGGGATGGCAGCTAGCGTGAGGGAGAGGATGTGCTTACAAAGAAAGGTGGGTGTTCATCCGAGGGAATAAGTAGATTTACAGGATCAGCTTCTGAAAGCAGGGCTGGGGCAGCATGCACAGGTATGCAGAGCTGCACACCAAACCTATCTGCTCGTCTGCAATGACTGTCCATGCAAATGGGACTTTTGTGGATGCAGGTGAGCTGTGCTTGCTTCACTGGGCGTGGATCTAATGTGCTCACAAGTTCACAACAAGCGAGAAATCAAATGACTTGAGTGTTTTGTGTTAATTAGTATGTTTGTGACTTAAAACACTGATATATGTGGTCATATCTGCTTGAAGAAGATACAGGTTACTGAAGGTAAGTTCTGGTGCCAGGGAAAGAATTGGTACAAGGACTTTACAATGATATCAAGATGTCACCTTTGTTTTTTTATTCTGAGGGATTCTGAGTTATTATTGACTAGCTAGGAGTGAGTACTGAAGGTGGCCTTTTGTTCCTCTAAAATGAAAACTGTGGCTCACCAGCTTCTGGTTTTCAGAGACACCAGCAAAGTATCTTCTCCCTGATCTAATCTTCAGCTTGTTCCAGCTTCCCACCTCCCTTCTGTAACTACTCACAGTACGTTTATGCTCAGCATCTCTGAGCGCAAGGGAAGCACAGGTGGAACTTGGAGCTGGGGAGGGAAATGGATGTAAGTGAAGGGGGATACTACTTGAATATTTTTTTTTCTACAAATGGCTTCTATCACAAATTCACTTTGTAATCACAGAGCAATGTTTTACGCTCCAGAAATATCTAAACCCCAAAAAGTCCACAATAAAGGAGGAACAGGCAACAAGGAATACCCTGGCATGGTGAGTGGCAGAGCAGAAGCCAGTTGCTGATGTGATGGGGCTGATCAAGGACTGGTTTGGGGTTTACCTAGCACCAGCTTGTGTTCCAAAGACTTTTTTTTGATGTGATAATCATACCTGGTTCTTATTTGTTTGTTAGTAGGATGAACCTTAAATGTGTATCTCAACAAGAGCCATGCAGTGCCACGGTGTTCTTAACCTCCCCATTTATTCTTGCTTCAAGGTAAGGGTATGTGACTGCCCCATCAGTGTGGCCATAACTTAGCACTGAATGAAACCATTGCCTAACCTACGTAGCCAGATATTCCAAAAACAACAACAAAACAGTCTTCTCTTTCTGGGCATGGCTGTGACTGCCTGCTGAATGTCATCTGTGTCAAAGTGCTTTTAACTTGTTGCCCAACAAAAATTGTGTTATAGCAGCGCTTTGTTAGCATTAACATTTTTCTGGCTATATCCACTGCAGTTTCCAGGGTCTTATCTTATGTTTCTGGCTCTGGAATTCTGCATCCCTGGGTTTCTAGAAAGAGTTTGTATATCTTTTATGCATTTAGTAAACATGTACCCCAAAGCAGACTTCACTTTGTCTTTTGCCTGGGGACTGTGAGCATAGAGCACAGCATGAGCTTTGCTAGCTATACTTGATTTTAGGAAGTGGAAGTAATTAATAAGGTGAAACCCTTAGTGTGCCCAAGCTTGGACCAGGAGGGAATTCACGTTCTATGAAATTTGTGGAAAAGAAAGGTCTTTAAATTTAACATTATTTTATGTAAATCTGTTCCTAAGGCTTTTGTATTGAAATTTCTTTGCCCTGTGATTCCCAGATGTGCTGTTCCTCAGCTTGGCCATTCTGTAATGTCACTTTGGATAATCTGAAAGCAATTTTATTTACAATCACCTTCTATAAAGTTTACTATTCCACTGCTACTGACCTTTGGCAGATCCTGGATGTGACGGTGACCAGAGTGAGTAGCCACAGCACTCAGAGGAGCAAAAAGAAGGAACAGAGCTATTGAGCAAGCTATGTGGAACATTGAGTTCTCCAGGTGTGACTTTGCAGCCTCATGTCCCCAGAAGGGGTTACCAGTATAGATCAGGAGCACGTAATACCTGAGGAAGCATTAATCAGCTCCTAGACTCCTCAGTGGGCTGTGGAACACTCTCAAGAACAGTCTGCCCAAGAATGCTGATCACCAAGTGACTCTCAGCCTGCATTTCATTGGAGAGATGTGTTGTCAGTCAGTATCTTGCCAAGCAAGTTTCATGGGGTGGAGATTCTGGGAAAACTGGTGGGACTGGAAGTAAGTAGTACTCTTCTAATATTAAAATTGAGTTAGGCTTCTGAATAAAAAAATGATTATTTGCCTAATTTCCCCTCAGATGTTCTAATATACACATGGGTCCAAAGCTAATTCTCTATTTAATAGCTTTGAGCTGGTTAAGATGCAGACCTTGGAACTGGGGAGGGGGGTGGGGAACAACCACAGCTTGTGACTGGGAAATCAGGTAAGTAGAAAACTCCTGAATATTTTTTTGTTCCTTCTAAAATCTTTTTCTTCGTTGTTTCTGTTATTTCCAGGTCTCTTGTTCCTTTGTGATAGATCATTCCTATGGATATTTCTCAAAAACCTGCTCTTCCTCCCTGTAGCACATAGCAGAATGGGGAGAACTGGTTTGTAATGTTGTGGTTTTTTAAAAGAATATTTTCCATGATGCCTAAAAAATGGGATGGAAAAGAAATTCTCTCTATCTTTTAAAAAATATGACTTTTTTTCTCCTGTTGGGAGACTGTGGCTGACCCAGAGCTGGGGGGCTGTCAGCTTTGGAAACCCTTGCTAGAAAGGGCAAGGATTTGAAGTCTCAGCCAGCGTTACCTCTCCCCAGGTATTTGAGTTAATGAACATAAATAGAAACCAGATAATTTTAAGCCACCTGTAGTAAAGCAATTTCCTTTGCAGAGGAGATTTCGCTGCCATCTCTCTCTGATTCTGACTACGTGTACCCCATGGGGGAGAGAACCTCAGCATCCAGTGTAAGTTCTCAGCAGGCAGGAAATTTTGTTCCTTTTAAACCAAATGTAACCAGTTACACTTCTCCTTTGGTTTTTAGGGTATGTAAAGCAAAGTCACAACCTGGGGGGGAAAAAAACAACCTTTTTTAATCTTTCCCCTGAATTAATCAATTTGGAATATTTTCCTTGTGCAAACTTTCCTTGTGCAAACCTTGAGCTGTGTCTGTTCTCTAGACTGTTTCTGTTGGCCAAAGACCTCCAGGTAGTGAAGATCCTCATTCCTGAAGGTACCATGCATAAAAACCCCTCTGTCCAGCAGTTCCTAGAGTGCATCCACATTAGAAACCCACCTCGGGGTCTTGTTAAGCATTTTGCATTTCACTGTCCATGGTTGGTCTCAAAGCTTACCTTCAAGAGAGGGTGTTGTGTCTGATGTTTTTCACAGGCTCTCTGGCCACCATGAGGTCACTGGGGCATTCCTAACTCCAGGAAGGTATTAAGTGAGGGTTTTTTTTTTTTCACAAGAGCCACAGGACACATGCAGGCTACAGCACACTTTGAGTGTAGCACCAACATGTTCCTCAGGAGAACTGTGGCTTTGTCAGCCCTGCTGGGTACTGCCTGGCTCTGTCCTCCCTCTGTCACACTTTATGGAACATTTACTCCATGTGTCCACTTTTTAGCTCCGTTTTGACCAAAGCAGCCTCTCCAAGAGAATATTTTGTACCACTGTGCCAGGAATTCAGCCACGTCAGCAGCTTTGTTAGCGGCAGCCACCAGCAGAGTCAAGTAGGAAATTAATTCTAGTGGTTAGGTAGAACGTAGCAGTGGAGAGCCTGGCAGAGGTGCAGCAGCTGGTGGGGGCAGCTGACTGCCCGTGAACTCCCTCTGTGCCCTAGTAAACCTGTTTCCTGAGAGCTTCTGAATACCAGTTGTTTCCTAACAAATACTTCTGTTTATCAACACGGAATGCTCCGTTGCACCAAGCAGCGAGCGGAGCTGCGAGAAATTGGGAATATATTGTTAGGCTTGAGGGCTGAATGTATTTTCTGCAGCTTAATGCCATCCCTGTGTTCCTGTTAGCTGAGATTCCCAATTTAGATTGGAGATCTCCAAGGGGTTCATTTGAACATACTCTTTACTAGCGCCTTAAAAATGTCAGGCATATGCTTGTCAGATTTTTGAGCTGGTTTAAGCACAATTATGCATGCATTTAAGCATGGTAGTTAAGTGATTTCATGAACTATATCAATAAGTTTATACTAATATAATTGCACTGATACCAGCAAGTTTTATCGAGTAACTGTATTTGTTTCCAAACAAATGTGGTTAGCTGTGTCGGTATGAAATCTGGAGATAAACCCTCACTTTTGCTAATTATACACTGTTACGAAGGTGGGAAATGGTTTGTAAGATGCATCATGATATTCTTTCCCTTAAACAAGAGCAAACTGAGGAGCTGGAACAAGAGTAAAAAGTGGGTGTAGTTTTTGTTTGATTTGGGTTTGATTTATTCTTTTAGTTGGGTTTTTGGCTGGTTGGTTTGGGGTTTTTTTCTTGATTTGGGCTTTTTTTTCTTGTTTAGTTTGTTTTTTTTTTTTCTTCTTGAAGACCACAGACACCTTGCCTAACCTGCTTTGATTGTCCCCAGCAATCTCCAGATGGGAAAGAGCACTGGGAGAAGGGGTTAGTGGAAAACTCAACCCATAGCAACCAACATCTCGCAATTTTCACCTCAAACTGCACTGCAAGTTCTGACTCTTCTGACATATGGTGCCTTCCACTCACCTTTTATCAGCTCACTCTTTGCTAAGTCAGTGCCAGGGGTTTTGACATCTCCATCAGGTAACTCATCCATTAACTCCAGTCCTACCAAAGTCCTTCTCAAGAGCAAAACTCCCCAGTTCCAATTCTTCACCACATTTAGCTCTTATGCACCACCACCAAGTGACAAACAGATCTTTTAAGTTGCAAGCAGTAATTCACCTTGATCAGCAGTGAAGATGATTTGAGGATGGGGACTAGGGAAGAAGGACATCAAAAAAAAATAAAACACAGGGAGCTGCTGATGGAGCAGCGAGGACAAAGCTCCAGACGTTCACATGCCCTTGCTGGTTGGAAAGCCACCTCGGAGAAGGTTGTGTTTTCCAGCCTGCAAGAGAACAGCAAAACAAGTGGCAAACAACACGAGGAGTGATGAAGCATGGCCATGGGTTGTGCCATAAGCTCCCTGCTGTGCCCATATGCTGGAGAGCCAGACAGTGCAGAACTAGGGGCAGAAATGCTGTGTGTGGCTCCATCCTCTGTCCCTTGGGATAACGCCCTGGATATACACAGCCCTCTCCATCT
>VZRW01011454.1:1477577-1516202 GCA_013398125.1 Aegotheles bennettii | reverse complement strand
GGTCTCCATAAGGCTTGTTTTCAGTGGGGGTTGAGAAGAGGTAAAAGAGTCCTTGAGATATCCTCCAGCAGGAAACAATGGAATAAAACACAACCTCTGGTTTCCCACCAAGAAAGCACTGGGAGAAAGTACTAAAGGCTGCTGTCAGAATCAGCAGAAACTTTTGACCATGCACTTTTGACATAGTATCTTGAATTTGTGCTTAATCAAACCTGTACCTGCCTCACTTCAGGCTCATGTTATACGAAATTTTGAGCTAGAGAATGCAACTGAGAACCTACAAGCTGATTATTTCCACTAGATTTTTTTTATCATAAGCAATATACAAGTGTTTATTAGCAAAAATTACAGATGCACATTATCTCATTATGTATGTTTCCTTCTCCTAGAAACATTCTCCATAATTTAATGTAAATTAAGGTACAACTTCGTGTGCTAAGTTTACTAAGGAGTCACAAAGCATGAAAAATGATATTGGCAAAGATTACAAAGATAGCCAGAAAAAAGGAGACATGCTAAGGTGCCCAGCACAAACTCAAGTTCCACAAAAAGTTACTAAATTACAGCAAAACACACACACCCCCTTCTTGCAAATTCATTTAGAGATGCATATATTTGACAACTGTTACCAAAAAAAGCTTCAAAGCTGCTACTTCTGGGTTTATTTTTTCACCTTTGTCTTTCTCAGCTAAATTTTTACAAAGTGCTTTTTCTTTCAACATCTCAGGCAAGAAGTTAGATTTTAAATAAGAGACTGTGCAGCCAAATGTGGTACATCCCTTTTACATGTCTGCATCCAATTTATTTACTTGAAGCCTAGCAATTTTCTAGCCACCCCTAATCCTGGGCTGTCCTCAGCCACAAGAAGCAATTATACCAAACTGTGGGATGCTTCAAAATTTCCATTTGTGTTGTACATCGGGGACTAACAGATCCATCCTGCTCCATAAAGTATCCTAATGGAGTGAACATATAGGTGGGAGCCCTGGAAAGGGCATTTTGTACATTCCCAGGTACAAAAGCACTGACATGCAGTTGATGGAATCTGACCCAAAGACAAAATTGATAATTTTGATGCAAATAACAGAGCTGTCAAAAACTGTATTTTACAGTTCTGACAACAGGACACATTCCTCTAGAGGAGTTTTGGTACAGCATCTCCCTAGGTCTCCTCTGTGATATTACCAAATGAACCTAATTAATGACTGTACTTAAGCCAAAATAGCCCAAAATTTAAGAAAGAACAATCCACACAATGTTTAGGATCTCTCTGGATGAATATGGATACAATATAGCACGTGGCTTGTCAAACACATACAAGATTGTGAGATCTGTTTCTTCTTGCTAACTCCCCTTCATAGGATTGCTGGGACACCATAGTTTGGTTGCAGGATAGGACATTTAAGACTGAAGAATTGATTAAAACAACTTAATATTTAGAATCATAGAATAGAATCATAGAATCATTATGGTTGGAAGGGACCTCCAGGGTCATCAAGTCCAACCTTTATCCCACCATACTCCTAACCATTAGACCATGGCCTCAAGTGCCTCATCAACCCGTGTTTTGAACACCCCCAGGGACGGTGACTCCACCACCTCCCTGGGCAGCCTATTCCATATATATATACATATATGTATATAAAAATAAGAAATCTACAATAAGAATTTATTCTCTAGTGTCTCTTGGCAACAAGAAACAACCTGCCACGTGCAGCCAAAGTAACATAAAATATGTGACATAGTTTTTAAAGTGTGAGAAGTCACCCTCACGGGGGTTTTTTAAAATTGAATTTTTTATCCACTTCATCATTGATAACCAGGGATTTTAAAAATGCTTATCTTGTACAAAACTTGAAATCACAACATCTTAAAGTAATGTTTCTGACTCTGCCAAGACAAGACATATTGTACGTTAATGATATTTAAAGTTTAGAACTAAATTATAGCCATTAGATAGCGTTGGTTTTGTGGGAAAATTAAGAGTTTAATGGGAAAAAGAGACTATACATCCATTTTTTACTTTTTCTTAAATATTTTAAATGTTTGAAAGCTTCCAAGAGGTTGAATGCTACATATTAATTTCTGTGGTTACAGGTTAACGTGTGAAGTGTAAACTAAACACACATGGTATCATAATGGCTTTAAAAAGTAATTTTTCACACAGACTGGATGCATACTTCTAATATCAGGGCTTTGAAAGGCTGGGATAAATTTATGGAAATTACTCAAGATCTTCACTCTTTGGTATCTTGTATATATTCAAAGAATGGATTTCATATTTAATAAGGATTTATGAATCATAACTAACCCCTTATTCATTGCTACTTTTATTCATGTGCTTTATTCATCCACATAGACTGATAATGAATGTAAGTTTGAAGTCACCTTCAACTAAATCAGGTATTCAGCTATCCAAGAAAGAAGGAGAATAATAAACACTTACAGGAGGATGTGGACAACTGAAAAGAAGAGGTAAGCAGGCAAAGTATTGTGCTGTTTGCAGCAGAACAATAGCTGTAACCTCTGACCTCACACAGAGCATATTGTCTCCAAAATAATATTTCACAAGAAGGAATAAAACCAGTGGCAATCTATGAGGGAACAGGGGGTGTTCAGCCTGGAGAAAAGAGGACTCAGGAGACCTTCCTGCTCTCTACAACTGCCTGAAAGGGGGCTGGAGCGAGGTGGGGGTTTGGTCTCTTCTCCCAAGTTACAAGCAATAGAACAAGAGGAAATGGCCTCGTAGTTGTGCCAGGGGAGGTTTAGATTGGATATTAGGAAAAATTTCTTCACTGAAAGAGCTGTCAGGGCCTGGCACAGACTGCCCAGGGCAGTGGTGGAGTCACCATCCCTGGAAGGATTTAAAAGTCGTGTATATGTGGCACTTCGGGACATGGTTTAGTGGTGGCCTTGGCAATGTTAGGTTTATGTTTGGACTTGATGATATTAAGGGTCTTTCCTAACTTAAATGGTTCTATGATGTATATTTTGGTCAGTCAAAAACTCATAACTAAAAATGAAACCCTACAAGCTACATTGGAATTCCCTTCTGAAGGATGGTTTCCAATTTTCTGCGTTACTGTAGCCAAAACAGTCCAGAAGGTTATCTATATGTAAACCTTAGCAAGTCCCACAGAGGTACACAAACTTCCTAATTCCATGCTCCTGTGAGAGGCTTTTAGCATCAGCACGAGCATTATATACAAATGGACTCTAAGTGCAAACCACAGCATATGGCTACTGGGTTTACAATGCTCTACAATCACTTGTCTTCTCCTCTTTGTGTGTTTTTGTAAGTACTAGGGAAAAGCAAACAAACTCTAAGATTATACAATAACTTTAACAATCAAAATCTAAGATTATACAATAACTTTAATTGTTTAAATATTTCTTTTTGTTTAAAAGCATGGGCATTGCTTGCATACTACCATTATAATGACCCTGTCAGGAGCTCTAGTTGGGATGGCTCTCCAACAAACACTTTCCCTTTGGCTATCCTTCCCCTGATCACTGCTGTCTGTGTGTCAGGCACTTGCTTGCCTTTATTACACAGCTATAAATAATTAATGGAGCCACAGGACCCATCTTTTCCACTGTAACGCAGCTGATAGCCACTGGAGAGAAGTGGAAAAACTAAGTTGAAGGTTGCACAAAGGCTGAAAAAGAGGAAAAAAGAGGTAGAGGAAACTTGTTTAAAACAGCTCAGCTTTGGATCATTATCCAAAAATCCCTCTGGGAACACACAGGCTGGGATGGGGCTGGAGTCAGAATACAGCTCCTTGGGTGAGCAGCCCGAGCACGGCCACCAGAATTGGGACCCAAATTAGAAGTGGGGTTTGGTTAACATAAACCTACCTACTAAAGCTGGAAAAGCCATGGAGGTAATCAGATCAATAATTGTAAAATCAGCTCATAACAGAAAAATCCACCTGTATTTCTGCAGTTGGACATTTTGCATCCAAAAATCACCTCAAAAACACAATTCACCCCACCAAGGGAGGAAAGGCCACCACCTCGGCCAAAACCCATATAATATAACAGTTCTACAAGACTGTTTCAGTGAACAGCCCTAAATTTAACCATTTCTGGTTAAATTTCAATGGGATTATTTTTTATTTAGTCTTTTAAAACAAGGTTAAGGGTGTTCAGAGAAACCAATGGCCACCAAGGGAACACCAAACCTTACCTGCCCGCCAACTATTCTGTAGGCTCTCCAGTTATAGAAAAAGAGCAAAAAACAAACAGTGGCAGAGAGTAAAGGAGATGAAACGAGACTGGAGTTGCCTGGAGTGTTCCAATATTCTTTCTAAAGAGCTCATACGCTGTGTCAGATAAAACATGTAACAAAGCAATTAATAAATATATAGTGCTTAAAGACTGCCACATTGTATCAGAGTGAAAATTAGTTTAGGGGAGAGGGTCATGTAGATACATAGCTGTAATTTATAGAGGAACTGACAAGGACCTGAAGTCTGAAAGAGAAATACTTTTTAATGTGATTTTCTTCTTCGCACTCGCATTTTTTGGGTGTCAGTGAAAATGTCTCTCTTGATAGCACCAGCAGGGCTGCATCTTTATGCAATAAGGCAACAGAGTATACTTTGCATATCACACATTGCTAAGATGCTTCTATCCCTAGAGAACAGATTATAAAGTTCTGGCCTTTATTAAAGTAAGCATCTTAACTTTTACCTATTGCTTAAATCAAAACCTTCAGTTCTCCACACTGCTTCATTAGATGCTGCTGTACTCACCTCTTCTGTACCTGTTACCTGACTTTCACTGTCCTAGACTTAACGACTATCTTCATTTTATGGACTCTATAAATATATGCATATGTTAATACACATAGCACCTTAAAAACCCCATATATGACCTAGTGTGCTAATACAGTAAATCAGACTTTCCCTTTCCCCCTCCTACAATACTCTGGAGTTTTAAATATAAATATTAGAAATGGGTCACACAGAATTTTTAAATGTCTGATGTTTCTTAAATATTTCTGAATTTCACCCTTAAACTTTTCATTAGAAATTGTCATAAATGGAAATCTTGCAAAATTACATAGTATGGAAGAAAATGTGTTCTCTCAACACAACCAAAAAGTCCCTCTTTGCATCAGAAAATAGTAATAAAACTATCTAGCCGTAGAGAAAACAAGTTGGTGTTTGATCAAAACCAACAACAAAACAATTCTCACCATTACAGTCTTCCACCACAACTGCCCACCATCATATAGGTTTATTTTGTATTTTAGTATTTTTTGCTCGATGACCACAACTTCAACTTGTGCAGTAAAACTGACCATACAGATATCAAGAGAGAGAGAATTTATGTTCCTTGCTACAGTTCCCAAAAATTAAGAAGCTAAAACACAGTTTACTAAGCTCTTGCATGTAGAAAGTCTCAGGATATAAAGGAAGGTCCTTGTACATACCTACACATAAGCAAAACCATTGCAAATTTATATTCCCTGGTTATTTTTGGAGAATGGATTCGCAAACATTTGGCAATGAAGACTGCAGGAAGAGGTGAGGAAAAAAACACTCTGCTTTCGTGAAGTCAAAATAATTAATATTCTTTGTACTTGCAGTGACAGAAAAGCTTTGTTAATGGATTTTTTGGGTGATTTACTACAACACACTAAAGCAATGCTTTATGATCAACGAAGTAAAAAAATGAATATAGTCTCATGTAGATGGTCATTCCTCATTAGTCATAAGGAACCTATTTTTAATTTGGAGATTTTTACTTAATTAGTGTCACACAACTCAAGGCTGTCTTGTGTCAACTGTTTTAATGACTTGATGTCTATGTGCAATACAGAATGGGCTGCTAATAGTCTCAGTTTGAGGAAGATAATAATGAGATGAACAAAAGAAGTGTTAATTACTTACACAATTAAAGCACCTAATACCAGCAATATTGTAACACTTATGTGTTGATGTTTATACATCCAAAGGACATAAATGTCAGTGGAAAAACGCATGTAGATGTTCATTTTAGAACACTGCAGTGGTGTAATAGAATGGCTGGATACAACACAGATCTGAATCTGTGCAGCATCCGAGCTCTATCAGATGTTATAAAAATGTGTTTCACTGTATTTACACACACCATCCATCTATATATATTCCATTCTATGATGTTACAGCTCGGCTCTTCATTAGACTGAAGAAATTCTATTAAAATAAAGGAATAGAAGGAGTTATTTTACTGGATCATATCTGTAACAAGCTTGATGGCAATGCTTCTATGGTCCATAGCTTACGAACATTTATGCACCCACACACAACCTCAGAAACGTCTATAGATTGAGGCAGAATTTACTGAATTCATGTTTGCATCAGTAGAACTTGAATTCAAACCTAGAAATAGTTCTCAAGTTCCAAATAACACAAAATTTCACAGGGTTTGTTGAGCTACATAAGACACAAGAGTTTTAAAAACAAGAAAGGACCAGAACATACACTGATACCTTAACTCTTATTTTAAACAGAAAAAAATGAGGTTTCCACCTCATTTGCCATACATTTAGACTGTTTAGTAGATGATATTAGTATCATCATACATGTTTTATTTATTATTTTGGGGTAAAAATTTACCATTAAAATGCATAACTGTATTCCATAACCACATGAAAATTTAGCTAAGAGGGCCAACATTTTCTAAGTATTTGAGCTTTTTTCTTTTTTTTAAAAGAAAGATGTCATTAAATCTGCATTACTTATTCATTTTAAAGATTATCTTATATGTTTAATTCAGCTATACTGCAGTAACTTAGAAACACATCTCATGCATTTTTAACCTGAGCTAGGTAGTCTGCAATCATAAAGTTATTCATTTTTATTTTGTACACAGACACATAAATGGAAATTACAGCTAATGAAAACAACTTGGTGACTTGGTTTTTCTTACACAGTCACGCACTGAAACGATGAGAACCAGTTTTAATTGTTCCAAGTACAAAATTCAACACTAGAAAAGATTTAATCAGGTTTGTTGGAGCATACACTGTGTCAAAAAGCTAAAAATTACAGAGCTTCATGTATAGACATTGAGGGTCCTAGTTGATTCAGTGTTGGCTTATAAACTGACCTGGAATGCCTTTAATTTCAAACAAATAGTAATGAGTCGCAGTATATATCAAAGTAAAGCTTCCATCTCTCACCATGTATCCATGTCCTTACTTCCTTAGGAACTAATAAAGGTGAATCAAAACTCACACGGACAAAAACCTGGAACAGCTGGTGAAAACTCCTCTGTTACTTATAGGAAATGTTGAATTCTCAGAGACTTCTAAAAGTCTTTGCAGTGCCATAGGTACTACAATTCAGAGAGAAAATTAGTTTCCTATGTTTACCAGCTACAAAACAAAATAACCTCCCCTCCCCATTTCTGTGTCCTAGAGTTGCTCTAAAGAGGCATTATTTAACACCAATCAGCCTCGTCTGTATCTTTTTCACCATACAAAACTCAAAGTGCCTTCAGATAACAGCCCGGTGGAAGCAGACAAAGAACCCATGTCAGACACAAACAACAGTAAATCTTAGTGAACAAGCCAACACTCTCTGGCCCTTTTCAGGCCAGATCTTCCCTATTATTGGACATGTACTCACTGAATTCATGGGAAAGTTCCAGCTCATTCAGCTCCTTTCCCTTTGAAGGAAGATTATGATAAACTCAAGGCCAGGACACCGCAGTTGAGATTGAATACAACCACCCCAAACATGATCCTGCTCAGCAACTCCTAGAGCTTTCTACTGGCCCACAGGCAGGGCTGCAAAGAGCTGAAGCGCTCATGGTTTGTCCAAGGTAATGCTTTAAAATGTCTGTTTCGGTGTGATACTGTATAATAATGTTGTTTGAAACCAAAATTGGTAGTTCAGCTCTATAATAACAGCCCAGCACACACTGGAATTTCCAGGAGCCATGCCCGGCTTATAACAGAATCCTCATTAACAGAAGAGGACAGAGGCACAAAAGTCTGGTCAGTCCGAAGAAGTAAGAACATTTTCATGTGACACAAAGAGGAAAAACAATGGAAAAAAAGTATTTGCTTGCTAAGTTCTGGTCCCTGAGGAGATCTACAAAGACTTTTTCTCCCTCATTAGCCATTAACACAGTTTTTCAGAGTGGAACATTTAGACTTCTCATTGCTTATAATGTATTTTACGTTTTCCACCATGTCCTAGAAGAGCTGAACACTTCAGAGGCCTCAAGAGGAAAGGGAGACCAGAAGCGTAGGGACATTGGTAGAGGCAAAGACAAGTGAATGGTAATACCTAGATGCTAACACCTCCAGAACACTGGAAAAGCTGAACAAGTTTCAGGTGGTTGTTTTCATCTTTTACCATATCTTGCAGCATTACTTCTAAAAGTAAAAATACCATAAAACTGAGGAAATGATACAAGCACAATGTGAAAAGTCTGACCAAAACCTGTTGTGCTTAAATGTGAATGATCACTACAATATACGAGGCAACTGGTGTGAGTCTCAGGTGCAACTTGCTCAAGGCTTTCCTACCTGGCAAGGCGTGATGTGAGGAGGTGTGGAGAGAGAAGCAAGTCACCTACTCCCAAGAATAAGCTTAAATGAGGAAAGAGAAGTAATTGGGTTTTGTACTTCATCTTATACTTTGCAATGGTAGATGCCCCATCCCTGGAAACATCCAAGGTCAGGTTGGACGGGTCCCTGAGCAACCTGATCTAGTTGAAGAAGTCCCTACTCATTGCAGGGGGGTTGGACTAGATGGCCATGAAAGGTCCCTTCCAACCCAAATATCCTCTCCCTCTTCCCCTCTCCTCTTTCCAGTAAAGTAGTGTTGTTAAGCCACAAGATTCATCATTTGTGACTAAGGAAATCACATTCATCAAGAGGAGTCTAAAACAGTGCTTAACTACATAATCCAACTTTTCTTGGCACTTGTCAAAGTCTAGCAGAGAGGTGGGTGTCATGGAAGAGTTTTTAAAAATTATGCTTCAAAATGAGAAAAAAACTTTTTGTATAACATAACAATATATTTCAATGGATCCAGGCCATTATTAAGATCCAAGATTTATAAATTCTTCAGAATGAAAAAAACCTCTAACTTCTTGCTATGAAATTATCAAACCTGTTCCATGTAAATCTATATGCAATGGCAAAAAAATTACAAAGAAAAACGGACATAGAACACAATTTGTCTTCATAGAACATGCTACTCTGTCAAAATAAAAGTGGAATTTCTGCCTAGAACTTTTTCATTGTCTTGTCCTAATACATTGTGGCTCAATGGTTACAGGAAAATTCAATATAGAATAAACAACTATTCAACACTGGATCTATTATTTAGCAAAAAGTCTGAAGTTCTTGTACAGATCTGTGAACAAATCTTTTCAGATTTAGCCAGGAAAATCATACTACAGTTCCTGCAATTTCACAATGATTAAAAAACAAATAGAAAATCCTTTACCAAGTCTCAAGTAGAGAAATATTAACCTTCCCATTGATTAACCTGTACTAATATAGACCTAGACCTCTTGTATACATGAATTTTCTTGGTATTTTCAACTCCAATCCTATACTGAGCTTTACATATATGGGTAGAGAATCCTGCCCTTCAAGAACACTGGTGACACCAATGGCATCACACTGGTTGGTTTTCTATTACATCAAAAATAAACCCAAATAAAAACAAACAAAAAAGCTAGTGAATCAGTGTTCAGTAATTCTTGGTGACAACGAGCAGTACCTATAAAATGGACAGGCTTACTGCAGCTCTGAGTATGTGCTACAATTGAAGTATCTTTTGAGTAGGGCCATTTTTCACTTTAAATAAACGGGAAATTTTCCAGAGAAGTGACAGTACATAACATTGTTGGGGTGCTGGTGTTTTTTTTATAAAATTCTACAAAAGGTTGACTAAATAATGACAGAAAGTATGTACCTGATAACTACAGAAGATGCATGGGTGAGTGTGAATGCTGTCAGAATTATTTACACTCTTTACAGTCAGATTATAGGAGTAGTTCATTTACTTAAATACAATTCCTTTGGCAGTTACCAAACTGCTTTGCTCTGGCACTCGGTGAAGCACAAAAGTCACTTTATTCTGACGACAGCAGCTCAGAAAAAAAAAAGACTGTAATATTCATATTTTAACTGAATACATTCCTAAGGACTTTTAGGACACATATATTTAAAAGATTCCATTTACAGACTGCCGCATTGACAATGCCATACTATCAATCTCAATAGTTTTCCTTTGTACTGCACATTTCTAGGTTAGGACCTAAAAAGTATTAAAATTGTGTTCCTTTTATTAGCATTGCTTAGCTTTCATCCATGCTCGACTCCTGTTAATCTTAAGCAAATTCTGCAAGAGCAGGATGTGACTTCTGTTATCGAATGTTCATATTTTTTAGATTTTCAGTTTCTTAAAGCTCAATATCTCTTATTTTCTTCCAAAGTAAAGGCAATCAATGGCGTACACACATATTTTGCTTTAAAAACATTCTGCAAACGTTTAATTTTGTTTCTGTTTACTAACTTCCACACCTTCAAAAGTTAGGTGAAATTAGGTGAAAACCGCACAACTAAATTCACTATTGAGATTGGAAAAGTCTGTAAGCTCAGTGACATCCATTTTCACTTTGAACTGGCACTATGTAGGAACACCTGAGAAATCTCCAGACAGATGTGTTTCCATAACACACTGAAGGCTCATGGTAGAGATCCTAGCTCAGCTGCCACAAACTTTAAATTAATTTCAATTAATTTACCTTGATCATTAACTCCAGCTGGGATCACCCTGTGCTTTCAGTGCTGCAACTATACAAGTGCTGGTTCTTACAGCCCTAAGGAAAAGAGGAAACTGAATATTCTTTCTTATTACCTAGCCAAAGAACTGGGTTGCAGCTTAAGAAAGATGGGAGTTGCTAATAGATTAAAGAATCTGTGTTGTCTTTTTTTGTGTGTTTTACTGGAAAAAGATGGAAGTCAGTTCATTATGACAGTTTTCTTTTTGAGAGCTGCACAAATACTGCACAAATACTCCGCAGTGCGACACTGAACGTGCAGAATATTTTAGGACAAAGTCTGTAGGGATCCAATGTTGTATCTAACTACCCATTTTTTCCTTGTTATTCTTGCATAAAACAAAAAAAAAAATGTCAGAACCTCTCTGTAGTGAAACCTGAGTTTGTTCTCTGATTAAAAACAGAGACCAAACCGAGAGAGATTGTTTCACTATCAATTTGTGGCAGTGGATTTGCACATTTTGCATGAGAATATTTTGATGCCTTTCTAAATCTAAGATGATGTTAAGAAGATCAGTAGCTGGGGGGCCTTTTTATAGCCATTTTGCTGTTGCAAAACCTGTTTCGTTCTTGTGCTACTGAACTTAGTTTCAGTTTTAAAGGAATGTAGGAAATTTCTTTTTTCCTGATCTTTGACCCACACGCCTCAATTATAAAGAGTAAAAGTAAACAATGGAGTTGGAGGGAAGTATTTTAAATGTAACTTTTATTCTTCCCCTTTCTCACAGAAGCTTTTTGCTATTTTCTATGCTAGAGATGATTAAAAAAGAGAAGCCCACACCATGAAGAACGGTCCCAGCCTCTGGACCTCTTAACTACAACAAATACTTGAAGAGTGATGTTTTCCTTTCTCTCTTGTTACTCTCCTGTGGATGCTTTTATGGTGGAAAAAAAAAAAAATCAATATGCTGTTTGGGGGACCTTCCTCCCATCTCTTGTTATCTCTGCCTCCTGGTGGTCTTTCTTTTTTTGAGTTTTATTTTTAAAAAGTACTACTTTTAAATGCTTCTTTAGCCCTGACTCAATTTCTGCTGTTCACATCCCTTTCTCTGACAGTCACTGTTTTTACCGTGGTGCATTTACCTTACACATTAAAAGAAAGGTGCTGAAGCTGAGGTCACATTGTAAAAATATTGGTCCCGTTTTCCTTGCAAATATATTGCCTAATTTTCAGATCTATTCTTTGGAAGCTTATTCCTCAACTTTGCTTATATCAGGTTTGCTTCGAGGCAATTCTCTATTATCAGAAGAACAGTAACAAGGAAACCTCCCAGCCTATGAACCAGTATCCAAATAAATTTCAAAGACTTTATTTTACAGTTAAACAGAAGTGCTTTTTCCATTTACTTTCATAAAACAACAGTAGTGAGGCTCTTTGCTCCAGGCTCATATGAGTTTAGTTTAAAAAGTTTCTGCCCTCACACTGCCTACAGAGCAGCTACAGAATCCATCTGGAAGCATAGATATTAAAGATAAAATTTTAAAAAGAAATGGTATTAATACAAACATATCTGCATAGTCAAAGTAACACTGGAAGTATAACGCATCATCAGAGACAACAAATTAGGTAACAGGTGCATGCAGCAAATGGGGGAAGAAAGAAAAAAAATTAAAAAAACCCTCAAGATCCACATTTGCCATAACATTTTTGTGCACTTTTCTTAAAGACCTAAAACGTTTACTGGAAGACTTTGATAAGTAAGAAAAAAAACTTCCTTAATTTAAATGACTTGAATAATTAAGTTCTTACATATCTATATATTCAATAAATGTTATTTGTGTGTCTACAAATAGATAGATAGGTATTTTATTCTCTGTCATGGAGGCATCTTTATATGTAAAAAGAAAAACATGAATAAGATTTCTAGAGATCCTTAAAATTTCCAAAACCAGTGCTCACATGGCTTCCCTCATATTTTTTCTAGTGTGAAGACAGAAATAACTGTTACCCAGGAGAGATTCTATCAGAGGTCTATGTTAACTTCCTTAGTTCCCAGTCCAGCTCTTACAGATACCACTGTGGTTTTTGAGCAAAGTAGTCCATAGGCTTAGGTGTCTAAAAGAAGTACCAAAAAAAGAGGTTTCTGCAAGTCTGAGACATTCTGAGTTTCCAATAAATCCTTTGTTCTCAATGAATTATTCAAAGTTTAAATTTTACATCCACCAAATCAGTTTATCAGACTACTGAAATTCTGTACTTCCACTGCCAGGATGGATTTTAACTGGTCTAACAAGTGGATGTTGAGACAGGCACAGCATTCTGTTCATCATTCAGCTCCTTTTTCAGAGCGGTTACATTATTTGATGACTAATTGCTGTACTGAACATCCCCATTCCTGTTACACAGTTTGACTTTTACACAGTTTTGGGGTAGTGTACAGCAAACTTTGCTTTCAGAGTGGCCGTGCCATAGGGGTAATGGAATTCATGGTTGGCCTATTGTGCAGAGCTGCCAATTTCACTGCTGCATGACTATTTCATAGCATGACTTTTAGTTCACAGTAAATCTCTTCTCTTTCTGAACACGAACTGCAAATTATACAATTGGTGTCCTTTTATATCTGAAGAAAGAAATCTAAACGTTAACTAAATACATTCTTTTCCTCTTGATGTGTATTCACAATGGCATCTCAGTCTTCTTAGTCCACCAACCACACGATATTAAGGCTTTTTTTTTTCCTTCAGACTTTCCATTTCATCTCACTTCTAAAACTCTGTTTACCACCAAGATTTCATTTTTCTGGACAGTTTTGCATCTTTGTTTTCATCAGCTTCAGTCAGTCTCTGTGCCATAGCAATTCCAGGGAGACTGCATTTTACCATCTTTCCCTCATCTCCTAGAGAAGCAGATTTCCCAACAGAACTCGGTAAAAACAAAGATGATTTTGGTAACAAAGTGCAGGCATTACTCCTTTCATCATTTATAGAGGTTTATGTTTTTTTTGCCTTTTTTTTTTTACATTGAAAATTTTCCTAGGTTTTCTATCACTAATCTTCATTACCTATTTTGCTACAGCTTACTTTTTCATTTCCAAATAGAAATGTATTAGGAAGAAGAAAGTTGGTTTTGTTTTCTGAATGACACCCACAATGTTGTAACCTAGCTGAGATTTTTCAACTGAAGTAGAAGAAACACGGGAACCTGAGTTTTCCATATCTTTGAGGAATACTCTAGCCACTGGATTATTCTGTGACCTCTGCTATCTTAACTTTCTTGAAAACATTTAATTAATACTAATACTGTCCATGCAGTGTATCTATTTCAACATTCAGCATGTCCTGTTCACCAAAGTCTATATATTCCAACACAACCACGCAACTCTTAACTACGTAACTCTGTCTTGCAGGAGTTCATACTCTTGAGACTACACCCTAAGCACTTGCATTGTCCATTACCACAGCTCTTACACAACACCAGTAATGTAAGTAAAATAATTTTGTTTTGCTTTGTTTTTAATAGGCAAGCTGAGATTTCTTCAGCCTGTAGCTTAAGTTGTTCAGCATTTCAGATACCATCTGGTTTGTGCTGGATGCATGCCATAGACAGATAAATACTTACAGAAAGAGACTTGGTTCTCATTGCCACATTCATCCTTTGGCTCTGTGGGTTGTTTTTTTTTTTTTATACTGCAAGTAGTTTCTGGTTTATAACCAGACCTACCTCCCTTTGCAGAAAACCCTCCTCTCTTAACAGACTACAATTTATTTTAAATACAGCGTGTATGTGAACTGAGGAAAACAAATGATCAATTTTCCTAAGGGCTTTGAACCTCCTCCCATCACTTCTCATAGGAATTGTAGGCAGTGCCATAAGGTAGGCAACTTTTCAACCAAGAACAAGTGATGCAGCGAGAGTTATTTCAGTCCTGACAGACAACTCCACCCCTCGACCCGTCAAGCACAAGTTACAATTCAGTGAAATGAAAAGCACTTTTCAATGGGGAGAAATCGATTTTATGCCTCCACTGAACTTGGCAAAACTGCCTCATAAAGAAAAGGTTTGGTTTTTTTCCTTCTGAGTTTTGAAAATTACTTGAAACAACTATTTTTTTTTCTGTTGCTTCCCTCCAGGTTTTTTTGGAGGGATAAGTTCTCCCTATCAAAGAGTGTTTGAAAGTTAGAGGCACAGTCATGTGTATGCACTCACTGAGCTGGCAGCCACATACATTCTCCCTCCTGTATGCCATTTTGCAGGCACTATGACTACTGTTCTGTTTCATTTTACAGGACCATGGTAGGACCAAAACCCAGCAGCACGGTGATGCAGGGATGTCAGCGCAATCTCAGACATCCCTTGGGCATGGCAAAGTTTGCTCACATTCATTCTGGAACGTAACAGTGCATTGCATGTTATAGAAATGGATTATCACTTTTGATTCTTGTGAGTGTCTCCCATTCAGCCAGACATGACCATCCTTCAAACCCGTATCTGCTGTCTGGTGGCAATGCTGTAACCACTAGTCCCAGCCCTTAGATGACAATTTCTAAAGCCAGACTGCTTGCTTGAAGGCTGCACTGTCACAAGTAGCCGCGTTAATTAAAGTAGAAAATCCAAATGCTTCTATAGCTATTGATGCTTTGAAGGAATTGAAGCTTTTGAAAACTGCTTTTCCAGCCGTTATCTCACTTTTTCACCTAGCTCTCCCTGTGCCTTCTCACAAGTGGGTTTTTTCCCTTGACCTAAAGTGATTTAGAACTTATCTATGTTCAACAACTGGGAAGACTGCTTGAGCGACTTGACATCTGTTTCCACACAGCTAGAGATCCCTCTGTCACCCTTGATCTGAGGACAGTTGTTGACATGCACAGAGATTCAAATGATTGTCAGATTGGAGTGCAATCGGTCTTTTGTAGAGCTTCAGTGAGCTGCTGAGCAGAGATGCAATCTCAGGAGAACAAGACCCTTGGCGCACACGAGCTCACTGACATTTATTCTTTAGGCCAGCATAACAATCAGGCTGTGACTCTGGTTTGGTCCTTAGTACAAAAACAACCTTAAAAGAAAGGGCAAAAGGGAAAAAATACTTAGGCTTCTCCAGTCTAAAACCTACACACCAACAAACAAAAAAACAACAAAGAGGAATAAAAGTAAATTAAACAAAACACGAATGAGCTCTGTATGAAGCTGCATTTCAAACTTTTTACTAAGTCAAAATTCTCCCAAATGCTCCCAGAACTATGAGATTTGATTCTGATTGAGTTCATTATCCTCCAACCCCTATGAAATGAGCAAGTCAAATGTTGATTCTTGCAAACTACAAGGTGTCAGTGAAGACCAGGGGGTCACATTGGTCTTTAGGACGTGGACTAACCTTGTCCATGCTGATATGTAGGCAGACAAATAGGTGGGCAGACCAGCCGGCAGGCAGGTAGATAGATGGATATTTTTCTTATTTGTTACAGTATCTGAATTTATATCAGAAGAACTGACATTACGAAGGGGAGAACAGAGAGTGAACAGAGAAGGATTCACAGATTTTGCTCATTCTGCATTAGATGAGGCATAGAGAAAGCGTGCAAAAACACTGCTTTAGAGAGACACGGAGAGACTTCAAAAGAAAAAGGCAAATGTCAGTAAAAGATACAAAATAATATATGTGAAGTCATTTTAAGAAGATGACGAACAGCAAGAACAGGAAGGATGAAGAACAGTAATTACATTTATAACAAAAAAGCTTTTGAGAGCCTCGAGTTTGATTTCAGTGGATGAGTCTTCAAGAGCAACAGCTGCTTTTATGTTGCTGACCCTTTAGTGAGGTACTGCCAACTTTTAGTCAGAGAAATCTTTTCTGAAAACTGTTACTAAGTCACTCAGCAGAAGCCACTCTTCACGTATTTGTAACTCATATTTTTCATCCTTTTGTATAGACACACCTGATCTGGGTATTTGGGAGTAAGAAAAATCTTTAATCTGACCAGGCACATAATGTAATCAAATGGCAGAAGTCACTAGCTGGGGAAAAACAATGATAAAAATAAAAATCAGATGAAAGCCATAGTGGTAGCAAGTAGAAGACCCAGCAAAAAAATATAGAAAAATTCTGATACCCCTGCTGCAATTTAAAGCTGTTTCCTCTCATCTTTTCACTATGGGCACGGCAGAAGAGACCGACCCCCACCTCACCCCAACCTCCTCTCAGGGAGTTGTAGAGTGTGAGTTGTCCCCAGCACCCAGGCTGGGAACCCTGCACACACCACCTGCACGATGGTCTGATTAATTATTCTATTTATTCAGAACTATTTAAAAGTAGTTTCAAATGACAAATTCCCAATTTGAAATAACATACACAATTACCAGGCAAATCATTCACATACACACATGGAACACACAGGCTAGAACTGAACACCAGCAAAGCAACAGCTCACTTGCCTTTAAATTAAATGTTGCTATTAATTATATAGTATGTAAATACTATTACATACTATTTATATAGTATATAAATGACATGTACCCTGTCTTAATCTTTATGTAACATAAACCCTCTATACCAACCTCATACACAAAATAAGAACTGTTCATATGGTTTAATACAATTCTGATCTTCACAACCACCATTTGCTTCAAATAAAAAAAAAAATTACTGTATTATGGGACCCTGCAATCTCCCAGAAACACGTATATTTATACAAATCATCAAGAAATATTAATGGAAAAATGTGAGCATTTGATCGAAATAAAAATCTTCAAACAAGGTTCAAGATTTCAAGATTGTTTTCATTCCAGTCCCTGAATTCGAGGAAGAGATGTCAATATTGATATGTACTTCTCATTTTTCTGGAATATAAATTTAGCTCCATTTAACATAACCGATGAGGCCTTAATTTGGAAAGCATCAGATCAGGGTCTCAAGTGTATGTCGATGGAGAGACTGTGTAGGTTATTAAATTCAAGTAATCACTTATATAGGAAAAGCAAAAAATGCATGCAAGATCATGCATAATTGACTACAGACTAAGTGCAGGCACAATACATTTTTTAAGCAATTTTTTTATTAGACCCATAATTGAAATCTTCATTCTATTTGGAGCTATTAATATTCTCTAACCTATCTGTAAGGCCGCTAATGTTCTTTATTCCAGCCTTTCAACTATAATGCAAAGAGGTTAATATAGCTCCTACCATCTATGTAATTACATGGAGATTGTGGAACTATATTGGTTAATATTTTATCTTTATTTATTTATTTACAACAACATAAATCAGAACGAGTTCACAGAAATCAAGGCAATTACAAGGCTATAAAATAGATGCAGGTAAAGATGACCTAACCCACTAGAATAAAGGTTCATTATGCCTATTTTTTCAAGTAGGAAGAATTAATTGACAATGGGAGGACTATTGAACCATGAACAAAGTATCCAAGACATCTAGAACCTGACAGGAATCATAGTAGTTATTTAAAATCAGATTAATCATTTATACAATACACTGACCAGAATAAGTTTCTTACTGGCCATTTAACCTGGCCATATCTCATGGTGCCATACAAGTGGTTTCTGAATTCCAGTGACATTCCTTCCCTGCTTTGATCTCACTTCAACCACGCGAATGATGAACATCAGTTCACAGATGTATATATACCATTTCCTTTGCACAATTTTGTGAATAAAAGTATGTCTGATGAATGTTTGCAAGGAAAGGTCCCATGAATAAAATACATTTCATGGATTTCCTGCAACTTGGACTAGCAAATATATATTTGCAATATTTGTTTAGTCTAATTCCTGTTATATGAAGATATTTTTACTCCACCTAAAGATCAAATTAAGGTTACTTGCAGTTCTAATTAAAGCTGCAGCCTCTTCAGTACTGACTGGGTGAAACAAAGACTGTACTGGATGAATTGGCTTTCAAAACTTCCCTATGCTGTTTGCTGTTCATGCTGGTTAAACAGTCTGACATTAACCTTTAGCTTGAGATTGAAGAAAGAATCTGTATGCCACTATTCAGATTAGCAAGAGGAGATGAAAGGAAAAAAATATCTATCCTCCTTGTACTTCTGCTTCCATTCTTTCCTCACAAATTTTGTAAAACCCACTTCATATGATAATCACAAAATATCATTAACTTAGGAACTAAGAAAATTTGCACCATTTCAACGTGGCCTCTCTCTATTGAAACAAATGCACACAAGAAGGATTCAAACTCACCAGAATAGAACTAACTAATTTTGAAAAATTGCTGATATTTAATCAATGAAGTTTGTTCAGAGAACTGGAAGACCTCCTTTATTCACTGAAGTGCACATGCCTGAGCTGAACTAAATCCTTAATGCAGACACAGCCCGGCAGTGAGGCAGAATCAATCCTGTCTCCACTGAGCAAAGTACAGAGAAAACCAATACAGGGGAAACAAAATTTGTAAAGATGAATTCTTGTCCTAACCACAGCAAATGTGCCAGCTCCCAGAGGGGTCAAGTGAGAGCTAACACCAGCATAAGGATTGAGATTGTGGAGCATTTAGGGGGGAATCACATTGGTACCACATAAGCTAAAACCTTAACTGAACTCGTGCACATGACATGTGAGACTCTGAGCTTCTCAATCCCATTGGCAGGACAGTTTGCAGCCAGAGCAAATACTGCAGAATATTTTAGAAGTGTGCAAATTCGAAGCCTGGGAGAACCCACAGTGAGATTCAGTTGGATGGCCTTTGGGAACAATTTGGTGAACGTTTCCAATTTAAGGCATCAGCAAGTTATGCAGAAGTCAAATATAAAACTTTTTTTTAATTTCTTAAAATTTTAAGCTCAATTAATGTGACACTGTAAAAATAGTGAGGTGGTATTTTTGATGGCATTTTAAAGTGCATATTGATTTTAAATCTGTACTCTCACACATTCAAATTTTTAACCACGTGTTTATCTGTTTTCTCCAATACCTAAGCAAGCTGGTTTTCTTCCTGTAGTTCCTGGTTGTTTCTTAAATTTTTCTCTTGGCTTTCAACAGCATTTTTAAGCCAAGTCATTGCAGTAGCTCGCCCACTCAGCTTAAATGTCATAAAGAAAAATATTTGAAGTATGAGACTGTCATGGCCCAATTACAAGGTCCTTTCAAAGATGTCCCATCTCAAAGAACCTCCATTGCTGGTTTGTTCTGAGTTGACAAAGCAGCGAGTTGGTGACATGCTCCATAGCTTGAACACAGTCTGTTAATCTAATATTAATACAATCTGCTTGATTATTTGTTACACAGGTATAGGAGAAATATACCATATATGGTTTCTATTTGAGATCTCATTTAATGGAATAATATTTAGAAGTAGCTTGAACACAGTAGGAGTTAAATGGAAAATTTTTCACTGAACAGGGTAGGCCCTTATATGTAGGTCTTGACATGCACAGATAATCTTTTACGATATGAGTCTGAGTGAATAAACTAAAAAAGGATTCAAAAACATTGTCTAAAAGAAACTCTATAAATATATCAGTACTCACCTCTCATTTTACTGCTTTTTTTTCCCTTAAGCACCAATCTGAATAGTGTTTGGTTTCCATGTTTGCAGAAAGAAAAACTTTTGCATCTTTTCAGTGTCTTCAAAAGAAATTATTTGTTCAACAGCTTTACGATGTTCTTTATCTTCCCTCAATTCGTAAAAATGCAGGATTTCACTGGAATTAAAGATCTATTCACAGTTCATTACTCTGCAGATTTAACAGCTTTAATTGGTCAAATAATTATTTGCTAAGAAAATTTCAGCCAATTATCTTGAAGTATGTTGTTGGCAGAGAGGGAGGGTTATTTGTCGAGAGGATGCAGCTGCAGAACACATTCCACGAGATCATAAAATTATCTGACGGTGTCTGGATAGGCTAAGAACATTTTTTTCATTACTCTTTTTTTGTTAAAGGGTTATGGAAGTATCTCTATGACAGCCCTCCCTTTCATCCAAACCTCTCAGTAACCTTAATCTTTCAAAAAAATGATAAACCAGGAAGTGCCCTGCATGGGAATCTGTCCCTTTTCACAAGGAAGCAGGAGAAATTCCATCAGGACAGTTGTAGCTCTGTGTGAAAGGCAGTTGTGTATCACGGGAGAAAAGGTAAGAGAAAACATCCCTTAGGTCTGCATGTCCTGCAGTGCTACCCAGCATTAATTATCCTGCAGCCCTAGGAACTCTATACAGGACAACAAAAAACTTCTCAGAGGTCAGTTACAACCAAAAATTTAATTTCTTTAGAATAGGTTCTCCCTGTACCTGAGAACATGACCTTATCTCTGCAGCTCTGTTTACTTCGCCCGTTGATTTAGATCCAGAAGATAGAACTTATTTCAGTGATACACTTCTGAACAATACAGACACAGTATTTATCCTCTTTTGTGTGATTTTTTTAAAACTCATAAAGCTTTTTTATTACAAGCACACCTTCAAAATATTACTTATTTCCTGAGATGTGCCCCACAGAGCGAACGTGTCTCACTTCATGAGATATGCAGAACAGAAAAGTTCAGTTTTTGAAGAAAAATACACAAGTTCTCAACTCTGAAAACATTACGATCTTGTCAAAGAATAATAGGGGAAAACCAATCAGAAAAGTATATAATAATTTAAAAGACAATCTGCCAATCATTTGCTCTACTCTGAGCTTCTGTGTGGAAGTTCTCCTAAATGACAACAATTTGACTGGTAAATTGTAGAGCTGCAAAAGCTCATCTTTGGCATCTCCATTAAAAGGCTTTCAGCTATTCCTTAGCCTGCTGAATGCAGTTTTATTTTGTTTACTTGTTTGGATGTAATTGCATGCAATTTGTAATTGTGTCTTCCCCTATAATTACATATGCCACTTTTCATATTGAAAAAAAAATGATGCCGCGACCACCAAAGCATGGCAGTATAAAGACATATGTGGTGAAAATGGATAGCTTTTCATAGCTACATATATTTTGAATCTGTATTCGTATCATGTAAAAGAATGGCCTACTCATTTCTGTGGTGCATTCATTTCAAAGCTGCACCAATTTTTCAATGGAAATCTGAAGACGCAGTACTATTCTTTTAGTCTTATTGATCCCAGTACAACAAATACTTTGCTAAACTAAAATCCTTTCATTGTTTTCAAACTTTTTTCAAGTAACTATGTAGAGTCACAACACTATGACTAGCTGAAATAGCAATATTTTACAAACTTCTGGATGGTGTCCAGTAATACCTGAGCATTACATAGTGCACCATTAATTTCCAGAAATAAGTCTAAAATACAGAAGTATCTCAGTCATCAAACAGAAGCTTTTGATAATCCCTTAATTGAAGAACACCTTGCTTATATGTAAATGGGGATAAAGTATATAGCAGAATCGTACAGTAATGGAAACTGCTGTCAATGCAGTTCACTGAAATGAAAATCCAACCCAGAGTTTAAGAGGTTCAAATCTAAACAACTCAAAATCCAACCCTGAACTGAGTAAAAATACTGCAACTGTGGATATGAAATTATGAGAAACTACAGAGGAAATTCTCATTATTCTCCTCTGTGCTGATTGTGAGATGAAAAGGAGACAATACCCTGAGAGTCAGCTCATGCTGGCTGTTACTCTCTCATTAAAGCACTCTGTTCTTATGCTTAATCACTGCTTCAAGTTTTTACTTGGCTGCCTTTTCCTTCTAATAAATCTTAGATCTAACAGCAGAGTAGAATCCACTACCAAGAATTAAGCACTTATATCTCTCAATCATACAAAATGGGACACTCCCAAAGGGTCTTCTGAAGGCGTGCACATGGAGCAAAGAGGCACAGGGAAACATCAGCCACATATTAGACATCCTTTAATTGGAAAGACAGACTGAAACAAAATTGAATTCCCTGGTCCAGAGCCTCTAGGGTAGGCATGGATATGAATGATTCAGAAAGAAAAGGGAACACAAGTTGATGTCCATGAGTAGCACGGCATGAACACCCCAAGTTCTTCTACCTCAAGCACTGAGTTAATAAAAGCATCCCTGAAGTCTCAATTATAACCACATCTTACTTATGGACTAGATGGCCTGAGCTTAGATGAGAATTTGTCCTCAGTTCCTCTACCTATGGTGGGGTTTGGATGCACAGAAAAGCAAAGCCTGGTACACCTTCTGATTAAAAAGAAAAGTGTCCAGAAAGTTTCCAGAGCTACTGATGGAATGATGAGCTTTCCTTTAATTCAGAAAGGCAACTTTTCTCTTAGTGCATCAAATACATGGCACCCAGAATTCTGGTCCACAGAAAAAGTATGTGGAAGAGTAGAGAGAAGAGTAGAGAGAAGAGTAGAGAGAAGAGTAGAGAGAAGAGTAGAGAGAAGAGTAGAGAGAAGAGTAGAGAGAAGAGTAGAGAGAAGAGTAGAGAGAAGAGTAGAGAGAAGAGTAGAGAGAAGAGTAGAGAGAAGAGTAGAGAGAAGAGTAGAGAGAAGAGTAGAGAGAAGAGTAGAGAGAAGAGTAGAGAGAAGAGTAGAGAGAAGAGTAGAGAGAAGAGTAGAGAGAAGAGTAGAGAGAAGAGTAGAGAGAAGAGTAGAGAGAAGAGTAGAGAGAAGAGTAGAGAGAAGAGTAGAGAGAAGAGTAGAGAGAAGAGTAGAGAGAAGAGTAGAGAGAAGAGTAGAGAGAAGAGTAGAGAGAAGAGTACATTTCTCCAGTTGACCAAAGTATTTTTGCAGTATTGACAAAACTCAAGCAAAATATTTGGATTCCTTTAGGTTCACCATTAACAAATCAGAGTGAAGGAGCCAAATTTCTCAAGCAACTGGCCAAATGAAAACATTTTAGTCACCAAGAGAAATGGCTGTAGTTCCAACACAGCATTACTTACACAGCATAAAAAGAAGAGCACAAAACCCACTAAGTGGCAAAGGCTTCTAATCTGCTCTGTTGCAATTTGTGTGTCTGTATTCCGACCAGTCCACTCAATACAGACATCCTACTGTCCTCAATTTATAAAGTAACTGAGAAATTCTACTAAAACAACAAAATGGTGATGACCAACTTCTGATTCTTCATTTCTAATCTGCCCTTGCTGATTCCACACTGTCTTCAAGATACAGCCCATCTATAGTAGTCTTTGCCTTTTCCAAGTTAATTTGTACCATCTTTTCAGTATTGCAGTACATGTATGCATAAATCTTTCCTGGGAAATAAAATTACTAAAAAACATTACTAAAATAAAGCCCACCAGGTGCTAGAGAAGCTTCACTGATGTGACTTTTCATCGTTTTCAGATTTTATTCATACATTTTACCCCTCCCAGCCCCTATTCTTCTTCAGGGCAGATTTTTGTAACACTATGCTCAATATTCTACTATCTCCATCAGGAGCTGGAAACACACCGAATGGGTAAATATAAAAATACAAATGAGTTTGCAGCTGGTGGAAGTCCAGCAGTCTCTCTGTGATTTCTAGTGGCCAGTTGTTTCTAGTAACGAGGGAGGGAAGAAAGAAAAAGGAAAGCCACATTCCTAGAACATTTCCTCCAAAACACAATCTCAGTCTATTTCTCCATCAGCATCTGACTGACCTGCTAGAACAAATCTATTTTACTCTTCTGTCATCAAATGAGAATTAAAAGGAAAATGAAAACAACAGATGCAATGGACAATGACTATTTCTCAGGCAGGCAGGGGAGGGGAATGGGTATTTTTTGACAACCTGCTCTCCTCCATCCCCATTTCCCACCCTGTCCCTTTACAACACAACACAAAACCTGTTTGTGAGCTGGGCACAGTTACAATCACAATAGTTATGCTCTGTAATCCAGGTAGTAATTTACTGATGAGCTGGATTAAGCAGTGCATTGTCACAGAGAGGATGCTGAGACAGACTTCTGCAGTGACTTTCTCCAGTGCTTTCCCCAGTTTGATACTGGTCTCACTGGATCTGGCTCAAGCTCCCTCGCAGTAGTTACCACTTGTGATGCTGTTGCTGTTGCCCAGAGAGTGCTCGATCAGGTGCCACTGTGGTGCTGCAATTAGTGACTCCACTTTGTGCACATTATCAGATGTGCACACTTATCAGACACTTATCAGATATTTAAATCACTGCTATCCACTTCGTTATGTGCAGTTTTTTGTTTCTACTAATGAAAAACAGAAAGCAGAAAATAAGGGATAATAAACGGTTATAAGAGAAGGGGAGAAGAGAGGAGATTCTCACCCCAGCAGCAGTTGCTTCCCATGAGAACTCTCCACAAGTTTGCACTTGGAAGGCCATGAGGATGATGGCATGAATCCACGGTTTCATCACTGCCCCAGGGAAAACAGCCACAGCAGCTACACAGAGGGCTACACAGCTAGAAGCAAAAAGCAGGCTGGGGAACTTCAAATGCAAAGCCTGTGGCTACACACCAGTAAAGGCACCTATGGGACCACACAAAAGCCTTTAACTGTACATGTTGGTATTGCTGTCTGTATTACCAGCAGAATGTTCTTAGCTCCATAAGGGCTTTTTCACCAGGGTACTTACACAGTAGAAATACTCCTCTCCTCTCTAGTTTGTATTATCTTAGCTTAAATCTCTGAAATTCACTTTTTCCTTTACTCTTCATTCTGTACTTCTTCCTCAAACTGAATAACTAGTCACCTACATCGTAAAAACTTACATTATAACAAAAAAAGGAAGCATATGAAACTACTGTTCCAATATATCCAGTTTTAACCCATGTACCAGCAGATAACCTAGTGAGCCTATTACCAAAAGAAGCCTTCAAAACTTTGACAAGTTAAACTCGTCGCCATATGGTAGCCTGACTCTAAGATCAGTATAGAGAAGCTCAAGTCACATTCACAATAATGTCAACTGATCACATAAATCTGCATCAAATCACGAGTATTTGGCATTCTAACTTTATCTGCATCAAGTGTGGTATCTTTGTCAAACCATTCTTGGGTAAATTGTTGCTTTCCAGCTATCAGATTCTGTAATCAAGGCAAGATTTGCATGTCACTTCTCTCCCACACCAGCAAACCCATTCTGGGCTGAACTAGCTTTTCTCCATGGTGTGCTACTGCTTCAGATTTCCATAATCTATTAAAGATGTCTAAGAAAAAAGATTAAGTTAGCAGCAGCAATAGCTCATGGTTTACTCCATGAGTTTTCTCCATGTATAGATACCTGCAACAATAGTTGCAAGGACAACAGTGGAAAACAGGGTTGCAAGTACTGTATGTATTTTTCATTTAAACCCAGCAATTCTTTAGGAGGCTTATTATGTCAAAATAAAAGTGTTAGTATCATTTATAACCTTCTGAGAGATGTATTACCTTATATATCAAGAAAACTAATTAGAGCCAAGAATATTTCTTTCCTTGTTCTTTTTGAATTGTACACAACCTTTTTATTGGCACAGTGAATTGTCCCTGGCTGAAAGGGATGATTCCTTCAGAGCTAAACACTTAAATCTTTATTTAACAGCAGAGCAAGCCCTGAAGAAACAATATTCCCATGTGTCAAAGTAGTATATTTTTGAAAATACAGCCTTCTGCAGAAACAGATTTCAGTTACACTTCTCTGTGTTTAAAGTACAGTCCCCTCATTGACTAATTTTCCCATCTATTTTATACCTATGGAACATACAACAATTTCTATATAAATGCTGCTGGCCATAACCAACAAAAAAGCAGTATTTACTTGAGAAATCAAATGCTACATTGTAAATCACTGCTTAAATTGACTTTCCACACTCACAAATGTCACCAGCTCCAACCATGCCACAGCAATGACAAGTTACTATGGAAACTAATGTATAAATTATGTTTTAGAATAATTAAAGTGTGCATTTACTTCAGCATTACAGTATTTTTAAAGAGCTGTGTAGAAAATAAACCATCTCGCCCAAAGACATCCACCATCCCAGAATTGACTCCTGGACCCCATGGAACTGAGAAAGAACGTATCTTGCTGTCAGTTAAATACTTGAAAGTTTATCTAATAACACTCGTCCTCTTCAAGAGGAGTCATTATCTTGTTTTGTACCTCCATCAGGCACCAAACTAAATGTAGAAATCAGCAGCTGTGTACTCAGCTGTATTTCTCAGGGAGACAAGGGCAAAGCAGAGTTGAAGGAAGAACAGGCAATCATTTTGGATGCTAAATATTAGCAATGGAAAACATTTCTGAAATGAATGTAGGTCTAGTTACATCTTCCTGACCTTCTGCATCTTCACAGAATGCAGCAATGTAACTAATCATTTTCCCTTAGTGTTAACAAAGTGATAAGCAAATGAAAAAAAAATAACAGCATCTTAGTCCCAAAAGCTCAAATCCTTTGTTCTGCTGAGCATGTCAGCATATCTGTAGAGGGATCTGTGAAAGGGATGGAGTTAATTGCTTTGTGAGTCCAATGCACCGTTAATAGAAATTTCTCCTGAATAAATAATGTGGAAATAGGAGTATTAAATAGCTCATGATTTTCTAATTTACCTTAATTTGCACTCATTTTGAATTACCAGAGCTAAATGTGTTCTGCTTCTCAGCTAACTACGCAGTGCAGAAAACCTCCCCTCACTCTGGAGATGCATGGGAGGTGAGGGCCACAACAGGCAACTTCTGGGCTCCAGCAGTAACTACACCCTGATGTGACCATGTGCACACTGTATCCCTCCATTTTCCACTGGCAGGGATACAGGATACACTTGAGATCAAGTAGTCATGAAGATATGAGCAAGGGGTTCCCATGGCTAGACATGTAAAAACCTCACCTTGATGGATTCCCACCTCACTGTCACAGGACTGAGACTTTTCATCTTACACCTCGTTCTGGGGGAAAATGCTGAAAGGCAACATTTTGTGGCACTGACTCCCACATCTTTAGTGGGACTTCACCATTACTTTGGGCATTGTCATATCCCACCTTTCAAGTGACAAATGCCTTTCATTCCATGCCTGCCCCTTCTCTTCTTCACTTCTCATAACAAAAACAAGTGTACATTCAAATCAAAAGGTTCTACATCTCCTAAAAATAATTTCTCAGACCCCATTCACAGTACTGTGTCCAGTCCTGGAGTCCCCAGCATCAGAAGTACATGAAGATCTTGGAGCAAGTCCAGAGGAGACCACCAAGACGATCAGGGGGCTGGAGCACCTCTGCTATGAGAGGGCCTGAAACTCAGGATTGCTTGGTTCTTGGTTCCCTCAAACTTGGGACAAAATACTGGTTTTGCTAACTTTCCTTTTTCTTAAATTACTCACATGCTTGTAATAGTAATCTTCTAAAGCACAATTAATTATGTGTATATAACATTTGAACTCCCCCACGGAAAGTTGCTACATAAGCATTATTTAACCTTGAGTTCATTATCACTACCAAGTCCTATAATCAGAACTGAATAATCTTATTCATATTAACTCATCATCTAAATATTAATCATTCAGAAGGTTAGAAACGTTATTAATACCAAATCTCATTTTTTTGGCTTTATTGCAGAACTTACACAGGGAAAAATGAGAGGGGTAAAAAAGAGAAAAATTACATCTTTTCAAGAACAATGTAGGTTATTAATTCCTCCACCTCCCATCTGTCCAGGAACAACTCAGCTTTGAGGCAGCACATAGCACCATTTCAGAAAGCTTTGTGTTATGAGAGCTGCTGGTTTAGAGCATATTTCAGTGACAGAGATCATCATTTGACACTAATCTGTAATTTCTCACTGCTGGGAACTTATTTGAGAAAGAGCATGTATCAAAACATATTTTTTAGCTTAAACTGAATAAGGTTTCTAACAGTAATAAAAGAAAACATCAAATTTTGTTATTCAAACACAGTGCTAATCCACTGCTGAAAATTAACTTTGAAAATTAGCTTTAGACAACAACAGAAAATGTTCTTTAAAGGAAAGCAGGACTCTCGTCTTCCTAGTGTCTTGGGGTCTGCACAGTGCCACATTTTAACTGTTAAATATTGAATTTTCCTAATTTTGTTTCCCCCTCATGTAAGTTGATTATGGAAACTTCATTAAGAGATGTATTGAGATTTTCTAAATGAGTTAAAATTCTGTTTCACTACACTGCTAAATTTAATCATGAAAGCCAAATTTATATAGAACAATTCTCCAGAGGCAAGTCATTTTCATAATGTGAGCTTAGTAAAAATCCAGATTAAAAAATTGCTAAGGGAGTCTCTTTTTTTTCCCCTTTCATGTAAATAAATAACTGTAATCATCAAAAACTTCAGGTTTGTACCTAGAGTCTTACAATATCAGCTCAGGCATAGACAATTGTCTTAGTTTTCTGATGAAAATTAATTACCACCTTGGTCATTATGACTTAAAAAAAACCAAACCAAACCAACAACAACAAAAAAAACACAAAAACAAACAAAAAAACAACACAAGACTGCTCAAATATTCCCATTCTATATTACTATTAATCTGCCCTTGACTGTACTTTAACATATCTATGTGCCTGTATTCCAAAATTCTTGGTGGCCTCCATTGTCAGCATTTTGTACCTTCAACAACAGGAAGAAATTCCATCCCTCAAAGCAAAATCAATGCACTACAAGAAAATACTGTATTTCACTCTATTTCTTTCACTTTTTGGGACTAATGAACAACCTAAATGTGACTGATCACACTCACATCCCTTGCAGTATTCATAGTTAGTTCAGTAGTACAGCAATTAGTATGATATTAGTATCTACATAAAACAGAAGTTGGTATAGATACAAAATGAGACTGCTACTCTTACAAAACAGGAGGAAATTGTATCCAAAAAAAAGAACTAACAGACATAAGAGAATTAATAGAGAAATAGTTAAAATAGTGTTTAAGTGCATTTCAAGTCTACACAAGCCCATTGAAAAGGCAAGAAGCTTCTGTAAAAGAAAAAATAATTTAAGCTATGTTTATATGATAAAATATTTAGGTAAGGGACACTAGCAAAAAAGGTTAAAACAGCTATATTGTCATGAGATATGAGAGGGTCATCTTGTGAATTAAAGATTCCCTAAATGATAAAAAGGATATGGTATAATTACTTTTTATTTTGTTTTGATAATAGGAGATGTAGCTTATTTCAAGGCTAAGTACTCAGATCCATGATATTCAATACTTAAGTAAATCATGTAGCAAGTTTGAACATTTGTACATAAGTTTGCTTGAAAAAGCACAGACAATATAGAAAGTCTGGTGATAATATGGTAGATATGGCTCAATGGCAATGAGCTCCACACAAGGAAAAACAATCCTATCTAGCACAATAATATGCCCTAGATAATACACTGCCACGCATACAAGACATCTGGTGTCATGTCAGACTGTTCTCTAAAAGTGTCAGCTTAATACTCAGTAGCACTCAAAAAGGCAAAAAAGCTATTAGGAATATTTCAAAAACATAATTATGCCATTGCACATATTCATGATGTACCACATCTGGAATTTTCCATGCAATCCTAGACATCTCACCTCAAGAAGGCTTTAAAGCAGAACTATGGAAAAGTAATAAAAATTAGGATAAACTACAGAAGTTTCTAAATAGAGAAAAATCCATAATAAAAAGGGAAAAAACCCACAAGTAATTTTTTTCAGTCTGATAAAGAAACAGAAACAAGACCAGAGTATGCAAAATCTTGAATCATACAATCAAGTTGAAAAAAACCCCTTTATTTCATGTGTTTCGTAAAAAAAAAAAAGGGGGGAGGATAAATTTTAAAAGCAAGAATCTTGTAAAACCACAATTTAAAATCAGCATTTTGCAACACACTGTTGTGGAATTTGATGAAAGTCAATGGGTTCAAAACAGGTCAAGGGCAGAGTCTGTCACTGCCTATCAGTTACGATGGCAGAGATAAAAATTCCAGCTAAGCAGTGCCCTTCTCTTCTCTGCAAGTTATCAGTTAAAACCTGTGAGGTATCCCAAGGCTGGGCACGTCTCCATTTGTTCTGTATGTTTTATGCTTGCCTAGTGGCCACTTTCCAAAAGACTTCATTGAATTGGTTGGACTTGTGGTACCACTAGCTCAGCTGTTTGTATGCTTCTGGACCATGCTTTGGGATCCTTAAGCTTCTTTATTATTAGTGTATACCTGATCCAACTGCACTGTGATTCAGTTATTGTATTTTATTTATTACTGGATAAGATTGATCTAGTTGAAATAGTTAGGAGGTAAGAGCTCATTACAAAACTATTTCCCAATATCAAACATTTTCTCTCCTTCCTTTTTTTTTTCATTTACTTTTTGATTTTGCATCATTGCTTTCTAAAATGTATCTAAAGTTCATTTGACGTGATGTGACAGATAGAACGTGTTCCTTGCCCCACTCTCAAAGGTTTGTATCTGGGCACAGGGGGTGGGAACCTGCACAAGGTCACATTTGAAGCAGTGTGAACCTACTCATGCAGAACTATCAGCTAACTGAGAGCTGAAAATTTTCTGTACTGCAAAAAGTGAAAGACAACTTAATGGCAAATGCCAAGGACTGAAATCAACAGAAGATTCTGCTTGAGCCACTGGACAGTAATAGCCAGTATTTTTCTCTAAAACAACAAGTTACCCAGCAAATTGCTGAATTCCTCCCATTCAAGACACACATCAGTCAGGCAACACGCACCAGGATCACAGTCTCATTGTAGTTTAAAACAATCTGCTCCTGATCTTCCTCTATGGGAGGCTTGGCTGTCTCACTCCTGTGTGCAGACCTCAGCACCTGCACAATCCAAGCCTGCTCAGAAAGCTCGAACATGCAAAAACCAACCCTACTGATCAAAAACCTGAGTAGTTTGCAGCCAGACCAGCTCCAACACAGCTCACTGTGCAGATGAACAGATTTTAAGTGACAGTAAAGGAGGAAACAACAGAAACACTGCTGCTAGAGGAACCATATGCAAACAGTACAATTCACTCTGGTTTTCATCATCATTATCACTGTTCCATGTGAAACAAGAGCCTATACTTCCATAACAACTTATTTCCATGAAAACAAGTCCTTACTAATGAGAAAAAAAGTGGGAGTTTCCCTCATCTTTTCAACTATTTGCTTCTCTCTAGAAAGATATTTTTCTAAATAGATTTAAAAGGCTTCTAGTCCCATAAAGACCTCTCAGTAGTACAAGGAGATCCTAATTGATTAGCAACATGTTCAACTACATAAAAATAATTGAATTGGTCAATGAGCAATTGTCTCTGCTACTCGTGCAGTGGCATTAAAAGGAAAAGGAGAACCAAAAGAACACGCTGTTGTTCAGGTATCATGTCAGGTTTTGTAGGGTTAGTATTATTACCAGAATACATCTTGTTAAGCAACATCCCAGTGGTCAGGCAGCTAAATATAATGCAACAGATAAATATGATGTAATGCTGTGTTCTCGTGTGTGTCATCTCTGGGATGTTTTTGTGGGATGGGGTTCAGATGCAGACAGCAATTTGAGCTATAGAGCTCTGTGCTGAAATGGAAGAGATGACCCATCAGAAGCCACGCCAGAACTCACAGGGTACCACAGTTAACAAAACCATCCTAAATCCATTCACTTACTAGTTATTGCTAGAAAGCCACAAGCACAGGAAGGCAGCTAAACCCTCACAAGGCTGTGGCAATACTCTATTGCACCAGTTTTAATACTTCAAAATCTACCGTGGTTCTAAATTGAGAGAAGTAAAAATCGTCCTGAAGTTTCCCAGTGCTGGCAGGTTGGAATGTCTTGATACAAATTTATACTTGCACTCCTTGGTTTCAGGAGCTGTACAGGTATGTAAGATGGTATCTGGGAGGAGGACACAGCCCATCGCAGACCGTGCCCAAGGCTCTGCTCTCCAGATCTCCCAGCACTTGACTCAGGGCACCAAAACATCCATTTGAGATGTTTCCAGCACCGTTCTTACTAACACGCTGTTTTGAGAAGCCCTTCCCTTTCTCTTCTTCACCCAAAACACCAAACTGACAGATCCCTGCAAAATATTTCAGCTTCAAAAATCCAGCAAGCTCTGGATCCAATATCTACTGTTCTCCAGCAGCCCGTGGTAGCAGAGCAGCAGCTGTATTCCTCTGCTCCTCTCTGCCAAGCCTGCACGCTGCACAGCAACGTGGCAGCGAACGCAGATGCTCCTGCTCCCCCCTTTTGCACCACCTAGACTGCCAGTCAGAACCACGATGTATTTAATCAAACCCAAACAAACCTCCCAGACACTGCCTACGTCGAGAAAAAAACCAAGATGCTTCAAAAGGGGATGCAATTCTTTCAAAAGAAATCATCTCTTGAAGCACCACGTTTCAATAGCTCAGATTTGGGCTTTCTTTGCCATTCACAAGGTGTGCAAGGCTTCCTTCAGCATCCGCTCAGAGCTGGATACCCTACGTCTAGAGAGCTTTATTCAACTTCTCCAAAAGGAATTTAGGCATTAAATTAATTAAGGCTTCCTTTTGTTCAGCTAGCCAGTCTGGGTCGGGGGATTACAGGGAGCCCAGGCAGCATGAGTATGTTTTCATGTTTAAGCCATACTGATGCTAAATTACACCACAGGGATGGAGAAAACAGAGCAATATAGGGACTGGAGAAAATCACCATGAACTTGCTGTACTTTTTAAAATCTCTTCTAGCAAGAATGGCAGAAAATTGAAAAATACTTCTCTTTCAACAAAATATTTGTTCAAAGGGACAGAGTTAATTGAGCCTGAAGCTCAGTTATGTGGAGGTCCTTGGTGTTTCAGATGTTTGACAGAATCTCCTATTAAGACAGAGGATTTGGAAACTCAGAAGGCTGCCTCCAATGAAAGATTTATAGCACAGCACAAGAAAAAGCTTGCCTTAAATTATTTCCAGCAATCCCCCTGCTCCACCCCAAAACCAGGTCATGCACCAAAAGTACATAGATCTATAAAAACAAAATATATTATCGCTACATTAAGCATATGGGTATTTAGGAACATTTAACCTCATTTGCTTCAGGTTTACCTGATATTGTAGTCTGGGGTTTACTAATGTTCCTGTTTTATTATCCTGTCTACTCTCAAGACAATCAGAATTTATCTAGCTTGATAGAGTAACGCACACCAAGCAATAAGATAATTAAAAAATATATATCAAAGGCAGGACTATCTTGAGGACGTGCACCACACGTAGGGGTACATACCTGAACACAGATTTATAACACTTATTATTTAAGCATATGAACAGTGAGTGAACTCTATTCATTTTTATGTGCTCGCAAAGGTAGCAGCAGAGAAGAAAAGCAATGTTAAGTGTGCTGGAAAACTAGGCTTAAACTTTGCCTAGGATCCTTTCAGAGACGTATTTTAGTGCATTAAGCCCTTAAAACAAAAATTAATTTGGCACAGAAATTCTAAGTCAATTCTACCTTCAAAATCAGAACTTACTTTCCTAAAGCCAGTTTCTCCCCTTCTCCCTACATGATCAACTGCTGCTTCTTCCCCTTCCCCAAAAGGACATCTTTTATCTCTACACCAAAACTTAATATAAGATAATAGCATTAAAGAAAAAAATCCTGAAGAATCATTCTCCATTTAATCTCTTCTAGTTGTAGAACTCTAAATCTAGTTCTACCGGGACATTCACAATAAACTGAAGTAGAAAATTAAGAACTTCTTTATTGAAGTATTTAATATCTTTTTTTTTTAGTTATGAAATGAATATATGTAGACCACTTCCTCAAGGAGGATCAACTGTAATGGCTTCTTTTCATTTGCATTATGGAATGCTGACAAAAATTTCAGCCTTCTATGTCCTATTTCATTATCCTTCCTCAGTTTTTAACAACACATGCTTTGTCAGCACTCTTCATTTATAGCGTATTGCTCTATTCTCTACGACTGTTCTATCTTGCTAAAAATAAAATTGGAAATTTTGTCTTGTATCACTCAGGAATGGGGCTTGTTCTGTCTACCTTCTACTCTTTCTCACCTTCCAAAAACCCACTCATTGTCATTTCTGTCTTGAAGTTTCTCAAAATAATATATACCATGAAGGTATACATTGTTCTTGCTTGATAATTGCTGATTCCTCAGCGTCATGGAGGTTTGCAGACAGCACTGACCCAGCCAACATTCACTGGTTCTTCCATTCGGGCATGGAATTTTTTAATGTGTCTTTAGAGATCACCGATTTCCACTTCATTATTATTAACACATAAATGTTACAAGAGAGTTGCCTATTTACATATAGAATCGTGTTTGGAATTTTTTGCCTGGACAAGTCTCGATGTTCTCCAGGTTCCACAACTCTGGAATGTTTCGTTGGACAGTGGCTCCGCTGGCCTCACAAACTCACCACCACCATAACGATCACCATCCTTCAGACAGGGTCCCTCTGCAGTGACATGGCTCAGTCAGCTCTGTAACTAAGGCTAAAAAATGGTTTGAATTTTCCACTATTTAGAAATTCAGCTAAAAATCACACACCTACATTTTCAGCCTTTAGTAATTACTATTTGTTTGACAGGAAAGCACCTGTTCCCCTCCAATTATCTATCAAATTGCTGTTCCTCATCTAAAAACAAAGTCAGGCCTTAACTTTTGCTTCCACAGTTTGGACAAATTAAGACGTTTTAGTTGCTTCTACTTTTCCATTACAGGGAAAGCTTATAGGCTTGGCATCTTTCTTGGAAGCCTTTCATGAATATTGTTTGAATAGTCAACACGTGCCTGGAACTGTGGGCAGAGCCAGCTGACTTTCTGGCAGTGTTTATAAATGAACAAAATACTGAGGTATCATTTTTCTATTCCTCCCTGATACACCTTGTGTACATGTATGAGGGGATAGCACTAAGAACTCATATTTATTTCATTTCCATCAAAATCACAGCCTGCAAGAGTAATGACTTCCTAGGCAGGATCTTCCTTTCTGAAGGCGACTTTATTAAAGGCATGGCCTTTTTTGCATGCTGCTTGCTTGCACCCAAGAAATTCGGGCCACTCTGAAGCTGAACTGTCAGTAACATCATGATCTGAAAATTTTATGAATACTCATTTTATATTTGTTATGTGTGACAAAAAGTGTTAAATACTACAGTAAAAAGAACCTCAAAACATATCTACTTAGTGATGCCAAAATTGTTTTAAATTACTTGTGTCTACCACACACCATGTTGTTCTGTTGTTCTTCTGCACCAAGGTATCGTGTGCTACAAATATGTTCTCCGAGGCATCTGACTAATGTCAGCATCTTTGCTTTATTAGTCAAGCTTGTAATCTCATCAAAAACAACATCAAGGTAGCTTGGTAGGATCTATTTTCCCTCAGCCAATGCTTCTATGAAAATTAAGTACATTATCTTCCTTAAATTTTTATTAAGCAAGTCCTGTATTAACCACTGCGTTATTTTGCTCTGGATCAACGTCGGGCTAACAGGCCAGCAATCACCAGGACTGTTGCATTGACTCTTCTTCAATACAGGCACGACATTATCCTTCTGTCTGGCACCTGTACCCTCCCCAGGTGAGTTATTTCAGTTATCCCAAAGAACAGTTTTATACAAACAACAAAATTACCATCATCGAAGTAACTTTACTTTGCTATTTTCAGTATAAACCTCTAGAATACATTTTCAAGAAGCCTTATGCATCAAATCCATAAACATTAAGAGCTCACATACAATTTTCTAGTGCTTATGGGTACCCAGAGCTTCTCTTCAGAGAGCAGGCACAAAAATGAGGTCTGAAAATGTTCAAGTTTATGGTCAGGAGCCATCAGGGTAAGACTCCCTTCAGCTGTTTCACTTGTCAGGCTCATCATGCAGATGAGATCTGATTATTTCAGGAAAAAGAGAAAAATAGGTGCCCCCCTGTCTACTACTGCCTACCCTGCTGACAAAACCTTCCCCAGGGGAGACCCTGGTTCAGATCTTCCTCCAGCTGAGGAGACTTCAATCCCTATTTTACACCTCCTTGGAGGATTCCCAACTGTTCTGCTGTTGAGTGTTATGTAACCCATCTGCTTGTGCTATCACATTTTATATGGGTTACGCATGGAGTTACTGAGCTAAAAAGAGGGGCAGAAGTAACCTCTATGGTGTGGGTTGAGGGAAGAGCTAGATCCTGGGCCCTGCTTCTCCCACCACTCAAGTATTTTGGTGGTGTGCTCTAGCCAGTGAGCTAATGGTTTAGAAGAGGTTTTTAATGAGCAATGTAGCTAATTGACTGAAGAATGCAGCATTGGATATTGCCAAAAGCTGCTGCAAAGCAGATAGCAACAGAAGGCTATTTATTAAAAACATTCAGATGGAAACAGCTCCTAAAATTTCTTAACTATGTTTGTATAGTTATCTTCCTATCTATATTCGTCTATTTGTATATTCATGCACAAACACACACAAATATTTAAATATGTAAAAATAAAGATCCCAGTGAAATAAGAACTGGCATCCCTACAGAACATGAATTGCAGTGGAAGTTCTGAAACAAGTGAAATGTAATTTCATTTTCCTTCTACTTCTGGATATTAAACTGCACAGTGCTTCATGGAATAAGCACTATTGAAAAAATAGATGTCACTCCAATAGAGATTTAGCTTAGTTTATCTAGACTAATTAATCTAGACAAATTAATCAAAATTATGAAGCAAAAAATGAAATGCTGCAGATGTCAAGGTGAAAAGTTTTAATGATCTCAAAACAAAATGAGGAGCTTATGTAAACCTACTGTTACTGAAGACAGCACTGATACAGACAGGAGCTCATGAAAGATTTAGACCTTGAGAAAAGTTCACACTCTGGTCAAAAACACTGCATAGAAAATTGGCTTAACTGCTTTATTATTCATACATTTCTTTTAATACGAATTTTCAAAAATATTTTTTTTCTGACATGGAAATCATCTTCCACAAACAATACAGTGTTTCAAGTCAGTGCAAATTATTTACTGTATTTCCCTAAAATGTTAACATCAGTGATATAATTACAATCTTTCTTTTATCAGCTAATTTGTCAAGATGCAGAATATCACTTGCTTACGACATTCAACCATATAGTGCCCAGCAGACTTCCTTTTTTCTCCTTACAAAGCTTTCAAAGCAGCATTGCTAGTAAACCACAATATCCATAGGACCGATTTCTGTCCACTGCCTTTCTAACTCCAACACTAAAAGTAACCAGATTCTTAGTTACTACTAATCTGTACCGAGAATTTTTATTATTTGCTTTATTTACAGCCCACTGAAAAAGTGTGTAACTCCCAACCACATCAAACAATGCTCTGCACTGACACCAGGAACGTGGCAGCTTTGGAACCCATACTTGTTTTCCAATTCTGCCTCAGAGAATCTCAAAGAAACAGGTGAGTTGGAAGTCTCCCTGATACATCTCTCAAAGTACTCTATTTTCTAAGAAATGTTCAGTAAATGTCTATAAAACAGGAAAACTCTGCATGTCTCCAATGCTTTCATTCACCGTGCACAGCTCTGACACTGAGCTCTTTGCATTGGAGTGCCTATGCAGGACAGAAGTAATTTCAGCACGTGTGAACTCTTTCCTATACATTGCTGTGCTCTGTGCAGTGGTAAAATGCCAAATGCTTATCCATCACCCACCACTGTCACAAATGCACATAAATAATGCACAACAAGAGATCACAATATCGAGATTCTCCATGAAAACCCTATGCTAACCAGTTTTTTCTATTCATTCCTAATGCACAACTCATTTCTCAGAGAGTGCTTTGCTGGAGCATAAGAGTTGATCTAAATAAAGTGAAAGTTACGTCCTGTAGCAGAAGCAGAGTGATTTTCAAAAGCCAGCACAGAGATGATGATTAGCTGGTTTTCAGTGACACCAAACGACAGACAAATACATACTAAATGTTCAAGAAACTCCATCCTCCCTCCAAACCAAAATACCAAGTTGAAGCCATGTCTAGAGCACACTACATAGTTAAAAGGATTAGAAAGTAGGGCAGGTGTAAAAAAAAAAAAAAGAAACAAAAAAAA
>VZRW01011454.1:1445126-1477545 GCA_013398125.1 Aegotheles bennettii | reverse complement strand
GGGGGGAAGAAAATTACTTATTCCAGAAAACCTTGGGAACCTCTTATTGAATCCATATAAAACCAAAAAAGGTATAAGACATTTCTTAGAAACACTGGTGTACCTTCAGTCAGCCAACCCTACCTATGCTAATGCTATATATAACTTATATACAAGGTTCTGTGGCCTTTTAGAAGGCAAGCACTCTATTACAACAGTAGCCTGCAAGCTTACTGCCAACTACGATCAGCTACAACTTTAACAAGCTTAGCATATCGATATGGCTTAAGAAAAAAAGGTCAAGCAAAGATTAAATGTGCTCCAAAACTCTCCAATGGGTTGTGTTTTGGTACAGCCATTTTGTACACTGCTCATCTCAGATGCACAGTTTACGTTGCCAACCCTTACTGTTACCCTACTGTGTTCCTAATGTCTATATTTGAACATTTTCATCAGGTTGAGTCTAGTCAGTAAACTGCCATATTCCATTATGGTCCAAAGCAAACAGTTACTTGTGGACTCATTAGTGCCTGGTTTTCGCTAGCATAATGAGTTTTTAACAGATTTTCAGAGCACAAGCTATTAAAAGTAAGTAGAGAGTGCCAGACGCGAGGATTGAAGTTCCTGCTGTGAATACCAGATATCTTTGTGTCCTCATCTTACTTTCCAAATGCTAGCTTCACATTTTGAAGGCGAGATACTTCCCCATCCCACATGCAGACAGCAATAAAACACAGCAGTTAATTGCTGTCCCAAAGTCTTGGTGAAATTTAGTTTGGGTAACTAGAGTAACTGCTGCAGATACTCCTTTACTGTCAGTTAGGAAAAAAACAAAATAAATTTAAACATCTCCTTTCTCAAATAACATACTGTATTGCAATTATCCAGTTATCCTCACGGCCTGTCCCAGGTACCTTTATGCACCTCAGGAATAGCCACGCTGGGCTGTCTCCCCTTTTCTGGTGACCCACCCTTGCAAACAGAACAGGACAAAACCAAGCCTAGGGATGGTGCTGTAATAGGAAGAATCAGAAAGAGGATTTGTCTATTTGCTGTGAATTTTGGAAACATCAAAGCATTCAAAAGGGTAGATATTTAAGAAAAATTTCCCTTTTAGCTCCCTTGGGAGAGGGTGCTCTGAGAAACACAATCCCACCACAAACAAGGCAAGTCTCAAGGGATTGCCATCATTTCCTACCTCCGAGGTGACTCTGTCCCCTCAGCACTTCCACCTCGATTAGCTGTCTCTTTTCTCAGCGTATAATCTCACCACATTCTGATTATTTGAAAGTTTGGCTATATGAAACTGCTAAAAATAACATTAAGAACATTCTTTTTTGAATGTGCTGACAAGCCTTTCTGGAACAGGTCGAGAGGAGGCAGAGATTTCAACACCACCTCTGGAGCTCTGCAGTTGGAGATCTGCACAGGCAAACCTTGTCTTGATGCTCGATGCAAGCACATCAATAGTGGCAACATTCCATCTGGGAACTCTGATTTCTCAGCCTGTCCACTAAAACCTCTATTTCTTTGAAAATATTTCCATTTGCTTACTGACAAAGAAATTGCTGGCAAGCCATGGGAGTAGCAGATACTTGCAGCTACCCAAGTTGATTAACTGCTTCTCAGAATAGTTTGGTAGGGAGCTGTGAAAAAAATCACAGTTGCAATCAGACTGAGGATGTCTGAGATTCAAGGTGTAGTCATATGTCTGAAGTAAAATGGGTTCTAAGAAACAGTTCATAAAATTACAGTAGAGGACCAGTTTAAAATTGCTGAAAAGTACAAATTAAGTAGCTGTTTTCATAAGGTGGTTTTAGAAATTAAATAGCAAACTGAGAATCCTGTCACAGTTTGATTTCGGGGGTATTTTGACAACTCAAGAGAAATGTTTTTAGAAGATGAAATTTCTTAAATGCTGCTTCCCAAATTAGAAACAGTGTATTTCTTTTTTATTTTTTTAAAAATTCATTTGGACTTTGATGGAGGTTCAAGATTTTGGGGAATTCAGAGCTGGAAGGGTGAGGGTAAAGAAGAAACGAGACAAAAAATAAACTAATCATCTTGAACACCAAGTACATAGAAATGGAAGAAAACCAGAAGATTAATATGGCTTTTATCTGAATAAGCCCTGTCTAGAGGAAAGGCCTGTAATTTAAATACTTTACCTAATAATTACATACAATTATAACTAGAAACAAGAAAAAAGACTGAGATCAATTTTTCTGCTTTCTTGTCTCAGCCACTTTTTCTTTCAGAGACAAAGTTTGAGGAGTCCTTGCAGCCTTGGTGGCAGCTCTACGTGCTGCCATGTAACCTACAATGGAGCCCCAAACAACGCAAAACAAAGTACATGCACATTTTATCCAACAATTAGTGGGGTTTATGAGCTCATTCAGAATGGCTTTCTGTGAATTGATGGAAAAAACCTGTTATTTCTTTCATGAGCAGTTGACATTTGTAAACAACAAGGCACCAGACCATCAGGTGGCTAATTTAAGCATTAACAGTCCTTGGCAGGAAAGGCAGCCAGACTGCACGCAGGCACTTATGACAGCATTTCTAAATGTAGGTTTTCGTCTGTAATCCTATAAATGAACATTCTTTTGTGTAATATTTTGACAAATCAAGGGAAAAAATGCCAGGAAAAATCCAGCAGATAGCATGAGTCACACCTTTCCTAAGCCATTGCAGGCATCTGTTACTATGGGACCATATGGATAAAACAGAAGATGCAGGCACCTTTTCCAGTCACAAGTACTCTGAAGATATGCACAGGGGTAGAAAAATGTTAAAAAGGAGACCCTGACTTCATTGTCTGTTAATACTACATAATATGCTTCTAACAGCTTTTCTCTTAGCACTGTTATAGTTAATTGTTATTCACTGCTGCTCTTTACACTCTGGCATGCGAGTGCAATAACCTAAAGTAAAACACTTCACTTCTCAAGTCTTTTGTTGGTTTTTGGGTTTGTGTTTTGTTTTGTTTTTCAATTGGGAAAGGTGTTGTGTGGCCAACACTAAGCTTCTCATTCCTCACCCATAACTCAAAACTTTATTATTTTACTACAAGTTTATTATACTGTTAGAAAATGAATTAGTTGAACAGAATAGCCTGGAATTGTATTTATTATCCCCATATTAGAAGATCCCTGAATGATCAATGTGAAAATAATTTTGATACCATGGGTTAATGGATCATTACCTACAATTTGCATTAAATAGACTTAATTGTCATTGTTCTTTCATTTATAAAAAGAAGTTTCAAGAAATATCACCACTAAAAGTTTAAAAAAACCCTCACACATATTCAATGCTATAAATAGCATTTGCTTACCTCATGGATTTCTATATGTGGGTCCAAAAGCATTGGCAGACCTATAAAGAACCAAAACCTCAGAGGCAGAATAGCCCCTGCTGGTATTACATATGTCCAGCAGCACTTGGGAGAAAGATGCCACAACTAAAATCCTGGGTTTTAAGACAGATCTATGAATCGAGGCACAAATTTTGGGAGGGTTATTCATCTTCCACATAAAGATCCTAAAATTCAATTAACAAGTTACAGTGTATGAATTGTTTGCTATTATGGTTTTTGCACTGAAATCAGAGTGTATTCTATCAGCTTAAAATTTCTAAAAGTACCTGCCAGTTTCACTGCATTTTCCAATTTGGGTATCAGAAACATTTCAGGAACAGACTGGCAGGAATTTTTCAAGCTGTTCTCAAGGTGCGACTGAACTTGAGCAACTTCCAAAACCATGAGAATTAAAAAAAAAATAGAGAAAAGTACCATTTTCAGGCACCTGAAGAGCTCTCAAAAGTAGAAAGCTAAGTCTAAAATAATATGCCTGGGAAAATGCAAAATCACATACAAATATATGTAAATGTGTCTATCAGAGTTTCAAGTCAGCTGGGCTAAACTGCAGAAGGTAAATCAGAGAGCAACATGAGAGGAATTTCTCCCAGTATTTTGAGGACTATCCAAGCCTTATAATAATTTACCACTATGTTGGTTTGGGGCTTTTTATATGCTTTTTTTTCTTTATTAAATAAGTGCTGCTATTCCAAAAACTCCTTTTGCTTTGCTCTGAGCTGGGTTGCAGTTCGATTTACGTGCATCCTTTTGGCCCTGATGCAGGACTCCATGCTGGTTTGGATCCAGCAGAAACTCTAACACTGTCAGAGCTTTTTCCTTCCTTTCCTCTTCTTTTCCTTCCACCCTGAAGATTTTTAAATATAGTTCTTCCTCCCGACTTACTTATCAGTAAACCATATGCAGTGCTCATCATGAAAGCTGTGTTATCACCCCAGGTCTTCCAGTGACAGTTCTAAGAGAAATCAGCTTTAAATCAATTACAGCACCAATCAACCTCCCTGCACTTCAAATTCAACAGGATCTTGTGTTTGAAAGCATCCACTGGAAAGATGGTCTGAAAATATACGTGACAGCTATCTTCTTCCTCTCATCTGCAATGTTGTCTTATTATAATGATAAGCAATGACACTGGAAATAAAAGTGTTCGGAATCTGAGTCTCACAGCATGAACAATGTTAGTGTCTCAGGACATTTAAAAAGAAAAAGACTCAAATCAAAACCTAATGCTGCCTGTTTGATCTTCTGTGCTTCCTCCTGTCAAGTGAAAAGAAAAGCGCAAATCCATAGCTTGCACCAGGAGTACCAAATGCTCTTTGTTTCGCTGTACACCCCTTGCTGTCCTGCACTGAAGATAATTGCTCTTTAGGCAGGAATTTCTGAAGAGTAAGAGAAGAATCTGTGATAGGTAAGTGTAATTGTAGGCATAACACAGAGGTGAGAAGGGCCCAGCCTCTGAGTGTGCTCTATCTCCAGCCAGCGTCCTCTCATCTGTCCTTTCAAATCCAGCTAGAAAAAAGGGTCATTTTCTGTTAGAAATCATTTCCAGCTCCAGTATATAAATAAAGCTTGTCTATATGGACATATATTTGTTATTTCTCTCAAGTTCATATTTCACTGAAATTCTAATTCCATATTTGTTCACCAGTAAAACATACCAAGTAATTTAGACTTGCATACTCCTAAGTGTCCCACCTTACTGGTGCCAGCATTACAGAATCAAAGAACTGCCAGGAATATTATTAGAGCTGATCACACTTCACATGACCGTAAGTATCTTTTAGTCTCCTTCAAAAATGGCTTTAACAATCTATTTCTTTGGGGTTTCCATGTATGTACTCTGACACGTAACATGCTGAACTGGAAGGACATTTGAAAACAAATACATTACTTAAAATTCCTACTATACATACAGAGGACTATTTTAATCTATATTGCTTAAGGTGGACACAGATGTACACGAGTATAAATGAAAAAGGATTGGGTTTTTTTTAATCAAAATCAATCAAGATTAGGCTTCTTCCTCTTTTTTATTGTCTCCAGAAGTAATCAAGTTGTTTGGAAAAACTAAAGGATATTATAGCAAAATTATTTTCCTAGGTACATTTAGAAAATAATCTTATTTCCAATTGTCAGCTAGAAACATAGTGTGTTCTTACTAGAACAATAATTGCATATAATTTATTACTTAGAATAAAAAAATTTAAAAATTCCTCTCAATAAGCCAGCAAGTTACATTATCTTATGACAAAAGACTGCAGGTCATCTGCCTGGGTCTATAAGCACAAAAGGCCTTGACACCCAGCAGAAGCAAAACCAGAAATATTTACTAAGGGAAAAAAAGGAGATAAAATTAGAGGCCCAAATCTTGGTTTCAGTTTTTCAATAAAAATATTTAAGAATGTTTACTTTGATGAGAGAAGGCTGACCTTAAACAAGTGCAATTAGTAGTAAACAAAAATGTTGTTAAACAAATTAAGTGAGCTAATACCGGTAACCACCGACCATAGCTGTTTCTCATCAGGTATGAGCACCAGGTCCTGCCTTTGTGCACCCCTGAACTTTCATTCTATTCCAAAAGAAAGCAGCAAGTTCAATATAGCCAACAGTACAGATATTTGAGTTCATTTTTCTTCTGCATGCACAGGTTAGTACAATTTATTTCTGTATTTTAACCTACATCTGTATGTACGTATGCATATACTGTGATAGCAAGAGAAGTAAGCAGGGATAATGGAGGGCTTTTAAGAAATAAAAGGACAATTTGACTGAAGTTTTTCCTTTCTTTAAAAAAAGAGGTCGAGTTTGAGATAAGATACTAATACATTTAGCTGTAAAATAATTTTATAACCAAAATAACAGCATTCCAAGTTAACTGCAAAACAAACCTAGCTTTTCCATTCTGGGAGAGAACAAGGGGAGATGGCACTCTGGAGAGCAGCACAAAGTTGAGCCATGAACTTCTTCTAAGAAGTAAGAACGTGAAGGGAGATCTGATATTAGGGTCAGGATACAGAGTGTGGCTGTCCTGCTACCCAGGTGCAAGACTGATACCAGTGCACCCAGTCTCTACGGTTCCTCCTAGATGGAGGGTGTCAGGGAAGGACACACCAGAAAGCAACTTCCCCTCTGTTCACGTTCTTAAAAGGGTCAAGAAGCAGCAAACCAGGATGGTAAACCTCAGGATCTGATTTGTCAGCAGTTTAATAGATAGTTTGGTCTCAGCTGACTTAGATCCTTTGGAATTTTTTTCCTAAAAAACCCCATAGTTAAGAGGCTTTCTACATTGGACACAAAAGGACTAATCAAGTAGGTTTACTCTGAAGACACAGGTAGGACAGACAAGTGGGTATAATCCAGAAAAACCTTTAAGACCATGGTATTTCTGAATTTCAGATAAATCATAAAGCAGCTGCAGGAAGAGAACAGAGAGCATCTCTGCTGCTCATGGTGCCAGAAGGCACTGGGAACAGGGTAAGAGTAGACAAGTTTTTTTCCTATTATTGGTAAAGAATCAGCCTGATAATGCTGACTGGACACCATAGCTGCAAAGTTCTAGAATACTTGAAATGGTGATTTGTCTGCAAATCCCTCCCATACACGTACTCAAGACTTCAAAGGAAAATTCTGTCCTGTGGCCAGTCTCTGCTATTGAGGTCAAGTTTTATAGTGTATTAAGTTGATAAAGAAGGCTCTACTTTAAAACTAGTTATTTTTTTTACCTTTATTTCTATCTAAGGCAGTTCAAGACCCTAACTCCTATGGCTGTTAGAAACTTTTCTTAGAAAAAAGAAAATAACAGTATGAAAAGAGAGTTCAATGTGAGCCTTTGACCAAATCCCATTCCCAACATGAACTGAAGTTTCTCTAAATATTCAACATTTCCTTTTAATTATTTCATCCCTCTTTGATCTTCTTGTTTCTTTCTGGGGTGATCTTTACGTGTCAAAATAAAAAGAACAGAAGAAATCTGAGTGCACTCTGGATGAGCAGTTTAGTTGGAAGGGGTCTGCAATGATCATCCAGTCCAACTGCCCAACTACTTCAGGGATGACCAAAAGTTAAAGCACTTTATTAAAGGTATAGTCTCAACACCTCTTAAACACCAACAGACATGGGGCAAACCCTCAGCAAACATTTCAATGATGCTCACAAAGGAAGATAGTCCTCCTTCTAACAGGAATATCTGACCATATTAATTCCCTGCTTTTGGGGATATAGTGAACAAATGGAGAATTTTCCTGCTAAAGCTTGTAAACTGATGGTTAGTGTGGCATTTCTCTACCAATTAACATTTCATTTGAAATAAGTCATGGAATTACTTACATTTTTGAGTTTACACATTCCTCTATACAGACCACAAAATTTAGCAGTCATTTTTTGTCCATTTACCAATCTACAGTAATTCTCCCTCATTTTCCCTCTGTGCAAACACACCTCATGGCACATATTCCATTCAGGCCAGAGGCAAAGCTAAGTGTACCATAATAAGGAAAAAGCTATACAACCTTATACAGATGCATTAAATGATTCTATAAAGGGCATTATACCCTTGGGAAAGGCACCATTTATGGTTCATTATCCCAGCAATCTTTCCTTAGTAATAAATAATACTTAGCAATGTAGTATATTTAGGGTAAATCAGCAAAGCACAGGGGTGTGCTCACATTTAAGGGTTTCCCAAAGTCCTCTACTCAGCACAGGCCACTGACCCCCATTCGGCAACTCATTTAAATATTTCTGCATAAACCTGAAAGGAACATACAACTGAGAAACTGCAATGTGTGTTACCATCAGTTTTGCTTAAAAGCAAGGAACTTTGCTACAAAATTCTTAAATCCTCGCTATGCTTGTAAAATACTATTCTTTCTGTTCAGTTATAAACTCTTCTCTCAGGAGTTAATAATTTTGCTATATTCAAAGTTATTTTAATAAAGTATAAACATAGGGAAGTGCACAGAAGAACAAGTATGACATACTCTGTACTGACAGTGAATGTTGCAATTTTCCCCTATCTCCCCAGCCCATTCCCCAACACAATCCTCACTGGAACAGGGTTAACCATTTACCAGTTAAATGGTTAAATGCATTTGCTACTCACCCTCTTGGCTCTGAAAAACCTGAAGCGAAACAGATCGACAACTTGTAAGATCCACTCTACTTCATGTGTCTGTGTGTGTGTTAGAGAGATAATTAGTTTGGATTAGAAAAAAAAGATTTGCTGCCCTCCACCAAAGACACTGGCATTGATGTGATGTTATCCTATTAGTTTTAATTCTCCCAATAAGTACCAGCCTTTAAGATAAAATACACAGAAGAGGAAAAAAGGCACAAGATCCAGCTCACAGTGTTGAATGGGACCCCATGAATATCAGAATGACATTTTTGACCTTTTGGAACCTGCTGAAGGACAGAAATTTCTGAGAAATTTTGGTTTGGGGTGGTTTTTTTGCATAATTTTCTAGAAAGAAAAGAATCAGAAACCGATTGTCTAAGTTAGATCGTGCTTGCCTCGAAGCTCATAAGTATTACTTATTCTTCCACTCCCCACCAGTTCTTAATATTTTGGATAATTTTTTCTTTTCCGAAGTTGTTTCTTGCTAAATCAATAGATCTTAAAACAGAAAGAGTTCTAAGGAATTTACTTTGAAGAATTATATCAGTAAAACATGAGTAAAACCAACTCGAAGCACAGAACCTCCCGAAGCCACTTCTGGAAAGGCAAAACTGTAGTTAGTGTCTGAGGTTATTGTATAAGGAGCCCTGGAGAATTCCACATTTGCAAATCAGACGGCGTTTGAATGCCATTTTCTGAAGGCTGCTCTCCGAGAGGCAGTTGTCACCTAGAGGCTCTCTGATATTAACAGCAAATCACTCCTGATGATAGTGTGTTTTGAATCAGAAGCAAGAACATGGTTATAGCGTTTTGATCTTATGCTAAATATTCATGTAATGGCCACGGGGGTGAATATTAACTATCCTCCAATGAAATTATTTTTTGTATATAGGTGTCAATGCCACAAGAGCTGAAGATTTATCTTTCCCTGTGGTTGCTACAGAAGCACACAGACAGGGTAAATGAGTTCTTAAAGCTGCCAACCCAGACCCCCAGGTTTCGCCTGATTGTTTATGTTGTCCTCCCATGAACCAGAAACAAGGTCTCAGCTTTACTGGATGTTAAAACGCTGCATTGCTATTCCACTTTTGTCCATTTCAAGGTCAGGTTGGATAGGACTTGGAGCAACCTGGTCTAGGTGTCCCCTCCCATAGCAGGGGGGTTGGAAGCAGAGGGTCTTAAAGGTCCCTTCCAACCCAAACCATTCTATTCCGATTTCTTTTGGCAACCACAGTGACCTAACACCATCTACTTTTTGAACCTTTTTCATTTGTTAGTATTGAACTAACATGGCATTAGGGAGAAGGTAGAGATTTAAGGAAGCTATGTGATCTCTCCCTCTCCTTATCTTAACCCACAAGCTTTTCAGCATGTTCTCTCTACCTTGTCCAGATGAGGAGGGGAGTGAAAGAACAGCGTTGGCGAGCACCTGGCACCCAGTCCAGGTAACCCACCACAAATTAAAATAAATATTTAAGGTTGTGCAATAACATATGAGTAATGATACCACTGCTACCACTAGAGAGAAAGCAGACTGTAACCTTAAGTTCTCCCTGTAATTGGAACCTATCCTTTCCCTTGGTGCCCTGGCAGAGGCACACCTAACTCTGACACTGTGGTTTGAGATACTGCCTAGTGCTTGGGAGAAAGGAGCTGATCTACAGACCTTGTTCTGCTGTTCTCTTTCTCCTACTTATTTTCCTTGAGAAGCATTTTGACCACAACTGATGTCTGCAACACTTCAATGCACCCAGATCTGAGAAAAGAAAAGCAGTGAATGACAAGTGGATTGAGCTTGCTTTTACCCCAACTCTTTTGGCAGGCCCTGCCACCATGCTGCCAGAACCATCCTGCAGGGCTGGAGATGCACGGCGTATGCAGAGGAAAGGGACATCACCAGGATGGCCAATCTGCACTGTCAGCTAAGAATTTCTGAAGAGAAAAACAACCAAGGTGCCTAAAAAATACCTCAGCAAAACTAAAAAGGAATCTTCAAATATCTTCTCAGGTGATGGTAGAGAGAATGAATTAAGAAGCTCTGCTCTTGGAATGGCTCATACCCCACAGCCAGCTCACTTCTACCTCATGCCAAATAAAAGTTGTATGAATCACATAATAAAATGTTATGGCTTCTGGCACAATTAATTAGAGATGGAGGAGAGCACGACTTTCACCTCAAACAGAAGTGTCAGATTAGAAGAAAAGCTGTTAAAATATTGTGACCATTTCTAGCTGATTCAGTACAGAAATTAAGAGATGCTAAGAAAATATTAATTTACTGGAATTAAGGAGAGTATGTGTCACTACTATTACCCCTACATGGCATGTTTGTAAAACACCTTCTGGAGATCATATTGTGATCATGGTGGATCAGCGCTTCAGATGGCAGATTTCTCTACTCCTACTCTCATGGCAACAAGAAATGTAGCAGTATCTTCACGGGTCAATTAAGCCCATATAAATACTTTTAGGGAGAAGAAGCTTCCAGAATTAATGCAGTAAGCACTAACGTCCACCTTCATACTCTTAAGTCTGAATCTTCCTTCTACACTTAAGACAATTATACCCCTTCAAGCATTTCAGGAACAAACATGAATTCAAGAATAACTCGGGATTGCTCCAAATTGATTACCTAGTTGAAGAATTACTCAAGATTGTTACTGCAATGTAAACCCCACTGCGTATTTTATTTGTGGCTGGGTTCATGGAGCCCCATCTTTATGTAATTTGAGCATATGAAGTCCATACACTACACGCTGGGCTGACCTGCACTGCACAAAAAGCCAGGAAATCCCTTAATATAATGAAGCAATGAGAATAAATGTATCATTTTTCAAAGGATATTTCTATTTTGAGCACACGCAATACCATACCTGTCTATTAAGTGCACCTACAGCTCCACTTAAATTGACCAAACGCTTAATCAGAATTAAAAACTTGCAGTTCTTGCCATACTTCTCTGAAGCCACACAGATTGTTAGTTTAGGAGAAATGTAAGAATAACAGTAATCAGAGTCACCAAAAAAAAAAGTTAACAGTGGTCAAAATATACCTTCTGTTCACCAAATCTGACCACGACCACTTGTTGCTATCAAGACAGGCGTGGTTTTAGGTCCCAGGTTTTGACAAGCACTGCCTACCCTACTCATGTCCCACTCATTTTAAACAAACTGCACAGACAATCTAAGCAGTGTAGCATTGTGTGACTTAACGGATGGCAGCCAAGGTGTTAGTCACAACCACTAATGTCTGGTTACACAAATACTATTTTAGAAATACTTGTATACACAATGCAATTCAGCACAGTTTGGAGACCCGGATTTAACAAAAACGGGCAACAACTACACAAAGATCCATTTATAATCTCCCTGCATGTGTAATTTCTAACTTCAAAAATGTCCATTTAGAAGGCTGAGAAATTACATATATCTATTTAAATTACATGTAATTACTAACCACATCTTCAAAGTTTGTTTTGGCTTGGTCTTTTTAATGTTCCTCTAAAGACACAGGTGCTGTTGGCTATAGAATCCAAGAAACTTTCTGCAAGACAAGCTGTTAGTAAAGAAGACTTTTCCTAGTCTTGTGCTTCGATATAATGGTTTGTGTGGTTGGTTAAGCAAGAGCTACGCTCGACTGACTCGATGCAAATTGCAACACTACACGGATATACATAGTGACACACTTCTGTCTCCCCCAAAGCTTATTAACAGCCATGATTGACAAGAAGCTCTGCATCCTAGAAATGCAACTTAACTAGGCTTTCTTCTGTGATGTTTACCCACAGGGAGTAAGGAAAGATATGTATTCCTAGTTAGAATTTTTCCTCCTCGCATGTAAGAGGAACCAGGTTTCCCCTAGGTACACATCCTTCCGTGCTTATGAACAGATGTAGGAAGGAAGCACAGTTTATGGTATACTAGTTTTAAATTGACTCATTTGTGATTTCATTAAAATGCAGAATAAATTTGATATCCCCAGGCAATATTTCCACAGAATTTTTTAAGTTAAGATTTTCTATTTCTCTAGAAAGAGATTTTCTAAAGGCTGATTTTTGTATATCATTAAAAATGCTGTTGAAAGAGGAAAGTAGAAAAGAACAAATTTTGTTCCTTAATATTCATCATCACTTCTTAAAAGAGCATACATTTTGTGAACCTGAGAAAGCTAATCAGAAAGTTAAAGAGTCTCCACTTGCTGAGCACCTATGCAAAATCCATACGGAATAAACATCTTTGCATGTGTCACACTTTTGACTTCTCTGCCTTTTTCTTCCTATTAAATTATTTTGGATTGGATTCACTTGATTTTTATGCAATGAAAACTGAAAGAGAAAGCTGGGGGTATGAAGTTATATAGAGTGAGAAACTACAGTATCATTCCCTTCCTCTCTGGAGTCTGTAAGATATGAATATGAACACGAGCACCAGTCCTTGAAAAGGTGATTTCATTGAGATGACGGAAATGCTGGTAGCAGTGATCATCATGAAACTGTCTCTAGTATCACTTTATTTTTAAAATACTGAGCAGTTAATACATCCTCATTATCATTACCTTTAATTAGGCAAATACCTGCATCCTGAATAGCAGCAGAAACTCATAGGGAACTGCTACTGTGAACTAATCCCCACTTTCACACCTAAGAAGGTGCTGCAGGCTGGTTTGCTTGGCACACAAGCATGGTACCACCTGTCAACAACAGCACTTTGGTTCTGGAGGAAGCAGCTTCTGGTGAAATCAAAACCATACTATGCTTCATGTTCCTCCATGACCTTATGACACCAAGTGGTAGGCTGAGGGCAACGTCAAAGATATTTATCTACAGCAATATAGAAATGAAGAAAAGTATTTGATGTGTGAGATTGTACCTCCATTTCCTTAAACCCAAAGCCTAAAGATTTAGGGCCCAAGTGTCAGTAAATAATAAAGCTCAGTAAATCTCCTACAGTGGTACCTGTGAATATTTTCTAAAATCTCTTATTGACCAAAAAAAAAAGTCTGTAGAGTTCACCATGCTACATTCCATGTAAATTTAATCTTCCATCCACTTTGATGATTAACAATAAACTTTGATGAACAATAAAAAGCATTAATGTACTTCTGGTTAAATATTCATTAGGCTCAGATATTTTTAATCTTTCATGAAATTTCTAATAATGCCACTCAGGTGCATCAGTGACCCTATAAGCTATTCTCAGACAATTTTTGAACCAATGCTTGAAAATATGGCACATGGTACACATCTGAAATTCCAAGATGACAAATTTTTGAAGTGATTTTTCATGGGAGATTTAGTCACAAGCAATTACACTGAGGCATTACACAGGCAGCAGAAGATAACCCCAGACTGTACTGCAGGTGGTCAAGGGATATTATCTGCAAAATAGCAGTTTTTCCAGTTGCAATCATGGCAATTAGCTGAGATAGTGACAGGCACATACTCGGAATAGAGGAACCAAGTCTCAGAGCAGAGGGTATGGTTTCCTTCAGCTGGAAGCTGGCATTGGACTCCTGTTATTAGCTATTTCTTGTCTGTTCTTCCCAACAGTAGCATTCCTTACACACTACAATGTACTGAACTGTTGAATACATGGATTTGAGTAGAAAGGGTGAACTCTAACAAATTCTAATATCATCTTATCAATAGTTGAACCTTTAGTTCAGTACCAGGAATTGCTTACCAAATGTAAGAATTGCTGCTTAGGCAGAAGACATTATATATAGGTCATCTGAAAATGTTTTCTGGTCAGTAAAGCCATAGGGTAAACAGCACAGTACAGTATTTATTCTACTATACTTATGGTAAAGGTATAATAGAAATGTAGGAAGAAAAAATGAAAAGTTCCTTTATTTTTCCCTGTTTCCACCTTACAGATCCATCATTGCAACGATTATTCTGTGACCAAAGAATGAAATCTAGTTCTGAAAGTTTAATTAAAGTTTTTCCCTTTGTGACAGAACCAGTTCAGATCCATTTACTTCCCATAATCCCCCTGTTCCTTCAGCAATTCCCATGTTTGAGTAACAGCAGCCGCATGGTAGGAAATGTAACAGACTCCTCCACTAAAACTCAGAGATATTAGAGATTTTAACACAAAGGTCACTTTTCTTGATCTAACATACTACTAGAAAAAGTGAAATAACCCTTGTGTAGCATTTTTGGACAGTGTAGGGTGCTTATTTATAAACTGGATATTTTAAATTCCTGACATTCGGATTGCTGCAAACTATTTATTCAGTGAGGAAAGAAACAAAGACCACGAGAGAAGGAAGGTCAGGAAACCGATCCAGAGTTCACTCTGCAATTAATTTGATCCGTTCGGAGTCTTGAACTTCTTTAAAAAACAGAATTCAGGAGGAGACATGCAGCATGACCTAAGTGTCTGTGACTGGCCTGACTTAGAGTGCAAGAGCTATGGGGATAACCAAATACTTTTCTTTCCTGCATAATAAAGGGAAGAAGTAATGTAAAAGAAGGGAGTATTTCCCAAGTGGCCACCAGAAGGTAAGTGTTGCAACAGAGGTTTTTATTAATGTTGTCTTAGCTGCTTATCTTCTGAAAAGCCATTTCTTTTTGAAATAGATGAACAGTTTGTTGCAAAATTAGCTAGCGAGCCAAGTGTATGGAACCACTGGAAACCTGAGGTTGGAAATAGAAGCAATGTCGCTAAGTAATGAGCCCTATTTACCACATTAGGGTTTTTCTTTCATTTTGGTTTTGTGTTGAAAAACTAAGTGAGGGGGAAGAACAGTCTCCACAAACTTAATTTAAAATAGCCTCATGCTCTAGCAGCTGGGGAGGAAGATGTATTCTACTTGGTTAGGTTAGAACTGCCCTGAGAACAACATAAATGAACATAAAACTAGATGATCTTTTGAGGTCCCTTCCAACCCCTAGGATTCTGTGATAAATGAAGCAGAAAAAAAAAATATTGGGTACAGAAAAGTGCAGGGAGGGGAATATCACTTCTCTGATGTCAACTGCCAACTTCAGCTCAAGTACATATATTTCTTCCCATTAATAGGTATGTATCTTTACTAACATGTTCATTTACCTTAATAAATTCAGTTCTTCTGAAAATGGATGTTATAACAGGTATTTCAAGAGAATATAAGACTAAATTGGGCCAAACACATCCTCAGGAGCATATCCACAGATTTGTTTCTCTTCGTGGTTGCAAACATTCAAAATCTTGTGCAATTAACTTTTACACATTGTGCATCACTCACTTCCATGTAGGGCTAATTAAAGATTTGTTAACTTTTGCAAGGTTTCAGCTATGACTAGGACACTGAAAGGCATATGTGAAGACTAAATATCTATAGGCAAAATCTGCCTATCTAATAGGCAGATTAATGCATATCAATATTGATGAAGGATCCTGTTCTATCAGGTGACATTCCCTGGGATGTCATAGAAGACAATGTTTGTATTTCTCACCACTCCCTTGCCTGCACTGGATCTCGTAGTATCTCCGCTACTGAACCAAAACTTTCCTTGGCTCACATCACCAAAAAGGAGCAAAAGGAAGACTTTAGAGGATGAGACATGGGAGAATCTGTCTGGCCACAAGCAGCCTCACCTTTTGTGCTGCACCTACATGCAAGAGAAGGAAAAAGGAGCACAGGTTTGGCTCATTCTTTTCAGTCCAGCAATGACATCTGTTCAGTGCTGGTGGAATGATGGGGAACAAAAAGGAAAGAGGGGGGGAAAACAATATCACATGTGTAATCATTTGCATGGGTGCATGGAACATGCTCTGTGCAAAAAAGCAAAGGACCTTTAAAGAAAGTAGATGCTAAAACATAAGAAAATATCTAGTAAATATGCATGAATTTTTAGATGTTTATCCCTTGGCCAAATATGAAGAATAAAGATACATAAGTATTTCTTGGATGGGAGCAAAGATAGAATATGTATACTTTCAACACCATTTTCAAATTGCAGTCTGAATGAAAAAGGTCAGCGGTCACTTCGGAGAGGGAGGGAGGGACAAAGGAATTTGGGAAATGCTTCTTTGCTTCATTGTGTCTTTAGAGCATTTCAGGGAAAGGCTATACCATCTACACATAACAATGTATTTTCCCTTAATCTCTCCTTCTCTTCAACACCAGACATATTTCCTAGACTGAAATACCCCAGTATTTAGCTTAGCTTGTATAACTGACATTGAAATTTCTGCCAATATATTTAAAGCTTAACAGAAGATAAATAAAATTACACTAGGTTTTTATATGTGAAGGCAGTAAACAGCCTCAACTGTAACCCCTGCTGCAAGTTCTTCCAGTAACAGATATGAAGCAGAGTTTTTCCCATAACCCTCCAAAGAGATTACGTTAGATTCTTTTCAAGTCAAACCAATAAAAGTAGTCTCCTACCAAATTAGGTACCTGTCTGTGACTGAACTTATCTGCCAATTTGCTATATCTTATGTGGTAGAGCAGACATCTCTTCAAGAGAGCTCGCAGGAGCTGCGACAGATAGACTTCTGACATCTCTAGTATTTGCTTAGAAGAATAACAGGAAAATTGGTCTGTCTGAACAGCATTCAATCCAAAATGCAATTTACATAACAAAACAAAGTACATCATTGAATGCACTTTTAAACCAGAAAGGACACTTGCAAACAGAAGTATTCAGCAGCATGTCTGTTTTAATTATAACTATATACACAAAACATACACCATAGGCATAGAAATGGATGGCAATACTCTCTCATTCTCCATCCTTGACCTAATTTCAGAACACTAGATAAGATGTCAGGAAACCATTTTGAGAGATGGTGAACGTTTCCACTTCAGGACTTATATAACGTTATTTTTTCACCATTTCATCTGTCTGTCCTATGCCTTCTTAGTTGGAATGCTCTTTATTAGCCCTCACATCACACAACCGAGTGCCAAAAATGCAAGCCCTCTAAATGCTCAGGATATTTCTCTTTTTAAATTGGTAAGTATAATTGAATACTACTTGTCTGAGGAGATTACAGTTGCAATGTGTCTTATATATCCTAGCTGATTGAGTAATATACTTAATGGAACATACCTGAGAAGGTGAACTGCTTATCTGGTCGTAGCACATGGCTCCAGGAAAGATAAGACACTTGACTTTTTTTCCTCCCCAACTGATAGTTCTTGATAATTCACTTGTTTGTTCATTTGCATACACAAACTACTTTATGGAGTCTTGTACACCCACTCATCAACAGTTAAATGTGGAGAGGAGTACCAAGCAAGCAGTAGCACTCTGATCTCTGAGCTCCCCCGGATCCCCTTCACCAGGAGGTCTCCATGGATAAAGGAGAAAATCAGAATAGCTTCTGCACCTCCTGTGCTCTGTAGAAGGGAGAAAACAGCAGAAAAGCCTCTGCCAAGTGAGATCAGGCAGCCTGGCAAGGGGTTTGGCCTGAACCGTTTGCCTTTAACCTGATGATCAAGCATCCTGACATCAAGTTAAATGCACAGATCCCTCCTTCACCCCTCAGCCCCCTGCTGCTTGGCAGCCACATGGGCCACACCTCATGTTTGCGTACCCCAACTAATCATCAACAATACCCAGAGTTCATGTGTACAAAAACATGCTTCACAGGCACAAACAGGAAGGCAGACACTTTAACCCTGGGTTGGGGCTGGTAATTATAATCTCTCACCTAATTTCCATTGGGTATAATGAGACTTGTGTGGGAGGTTCACTCGTTTCTGCCCAAGCCCACTGTTGTGCCTTGGCCAATAACCCTGTCCATATGAAATCTCAGCTACCAGCAATAGTTATTACTTAACAGGTCACAACATACACCCTACCAAAAATACCTTACCTATACAGAAAGCCTTGCTGCTTATTCGCAACTGTGCTGCTTGAAGAAGTGTGACGCAGGTACTATGGCACTATTTTTACTTGGTGGCATATTTAAAACAAGTGTCATAAATCAGGTGATGAAGGGACAATGTTCCCTTAGTCCTTTAACTGGATTTTACTCTGGAGGAGGCAGGGAAAGCAAGGGAACCAGTAACCTGTCCTGTATCTTCCACCTTCCCGTTGCTGACTACAACCAGACAAATGAGCAACTGGAGGCTGGTCCTCAGCAATTCCTTAATCAAGGAAAGCAAGATAACTCCACCTAACACATCCAGCCAGAATCACGCAGCAGTGGGGCAGATCATATGGTCAAAGGTAACACCCCTCATGGCGTGACAGTAGAGGAATGGCATCCATCACAGGAGGCCATGAAACCCCCAACAAACCAACATCCTTCTGCAGGTAAAAACAGTTGAGATACCCAGCAATTATTTTATTCTCACTGCAATCTCTCCTTTGCTGATGCTTCACTGTCTCAGGAAGAACACTGGTAAAAAGTACCAGGCATAAGCATTTTATTTTATGATCCTTCTTTTCAGCAAACCCTTTTCTTTAATGAACAGAGACGAGAGCTATTGTTCTATGAAAGGATGCAGTCAGCCTCCTCTACAGCTACTTTGAGTCATTTTGTCCCAGCACTTCACTGAAAAGGTAGCAACAAACTCAGCACTGGGAACATGGACAAGGTGAAAATGGTGCTGGGTAGGCAAATCTCTGCCTTGAGAATGGAATTTTGGTCCCAAGGAATCAAGAGTGGGGTCCAGCTCCGATTAAAAGCTTCTGTCTGGTGTATTTATGTGGAAGCTCATGGAGCTGCAGAGCAAAGGCTGTGTCCTACTTGGCTCTGAAAGGTAGGCAGGTGGGCACTCATTAATAGCATGGCTCTCTCCCAGTCAATAAAGGCAGTATTTGTGATGAACTGAGGTAGGAAGCTTGCTGACACAATAAACACCCTTCCTGAAGCCATTTGGCAGAGTCATGGCCAAAGTCAAGAAACCAGTCATACAGAAAAAGGGCCTACAGAACTTCAGAAATCTCTGGTGCATTTTGCTGCACCACATTTAAGCCTCAAACTACCTAAGCCTCTAAGGATCAGAGAGGGCGACAGATTTCCCCCTCAAAGGGCTCTACTTTGAGAAGGCAAAAAAGCTCCTGAGAAAGATGCTGACAAAGGGTAGAGAAAGAAATTGGGTTTTGGCAAACTCCTTTTTACTTACATTACTAAGGAAAGCAAACAGACTCTTTTTACTGCCAACAATCTTACAAGCCAGTAGCTCACAAATAAATGACTTAATAGACCTAATAGGTGAATCATTTCCTATATGAAGTTACCAATAAGTATAAATATACTTATGACAGCTGAAGTTCCACAGTCTTGATAGCAGGTCAACCTAGGGACACGTTCTCTCATACTAGCTGGTTCCTGATTTAAAGGCCAGATTTAAGAACTCAACTTTAAGAACTCACTGAGTCACCATCAGCATGGCAGAAAGAGCTCATGGTTCATGGACATTATTACATCACTTAAGACTCCTGACATTGCTTACAAATGCAAAAAATAAAAAGTTAAAAAAGTACCAAAAAGGAGTGATATAAGCTCACCTGCAGCCCTATATTTAGTCAGGGTAGGTGTCACTGAAGGCTGAAGACCCACTGTAGTAAAGAACTGGTGTAAATTGCCACAATCCCAAATGAAATTCAACTGTATTCCCACTGGGCTTGGTGAGAATGCTATAGGAATTGGATTTATAGCACACAAAAACATTCCCATACTGAAGACATTCCTATGTGATCAGGGAATGCACTCCTGATACTTAAAATACTCTCCCTTTTAGGAATTTTAAAGGTTTCCCTTCCATTTGCTGCAAGTTATCAAATGTTGTGGACAAAATAGCTGTGATAAGCAGACTACAAGATCTAAAATGTAATCTCTTTCCATTCTTAATACAGGTCAGTCTTTTAGAACAGAATAGAGCCTAGGAAAAAACCTTGTGCTCCTTTTCTTACTCTCTGTTGTGGTTTTGTTTTGTTTTTCTTTTTTAATGGTATTTCACATAAAAATCTCACAAAAGAATTGTTAAGTTTTACAGTCTACATCTAAAAATGCCTTTCAATAAAGTGAACCTGCAGGTGCAGTGCTTTGAAGAGAGTAACTATTCCAGCTTGGACAAAATGATACAATTTTATCAGCATCAACAATAAAGAACAAAATAAAAAGAATGGTGAAATGAAAGAAAAGAAAACTATATGGCCAGACCTTAAATCAGGTAATTGTGGCACTAAAGATGGGACAGTAAAACAGAGAGGAAATGGTATTTGAGAGAACAACAAATCTACCCTACCATGATAGACCTCACTTGGGCTTATACTTGATGAATTATTCCAGACATACAAAAAATGGAAGAACTGGTTCCCTGATCACATAAACATCAGAGTCCAACAGAAGGCAGTAAGTAGCTTGTGAACAGAAAATTGTTCTTGTGAAATTGTGAACAGAAAATGGAAATGTTTCAAAACCAGTCAGATTGGTACCCAGCACTGATACTCCCAAACATTTAATGCTAGCACAAAAGGACACCACCACGCTAATCCATTTTAAAACCTACAAGAAAATTTCACCATGCAGGTGTGGCCTCGCCTCCACCTAAATATGAAGCATAATTGAAACAAAATTTAAGTGAAGCATCCATGTGGCACAATAAATAATAAAATAATTATCAAGTTGTTTAAAAAGTTTTGCTCGGCGTGTTGATCTAGAATGGTCAGCTGCATAAGCAGCACAAGTCAATGCTTGCCAATAAAGCAGTCAGAATATGAACTGCAATACCCATGAATGCTTTCAGTCTTGATGTATATATTTCCCCGAGACTAAACTACATAAATGATTTATATTTTCATGCCTTCGTTTTCCACAATAAATCCTCAAAAATGTCTTCAGGACAAAAGTTCAAGGCCCAACTGCTCTCGCAATCAACTTTATCTTTCAAAACAGTTGAAAGAAATTAGGATAAAATTATTATCTTGAATTTTCCTGTGGTTGGAAACATGCTGTTTCCAAGCATTCCAACTAATTACGTCCCTTTGAATTCTTCCCAGGCCATGCTGTGGTACAAGTAACCCAGATGTTCTACCTAAGTGTATTTTTATAAGGAGAAATATGCTAAGCTGGGGGAAAAAATTACATCTGGAAGGGTGAAAGCAAAAGGATAATAAGTATAAATAACCAAAAAGCTTCTGGTCCTTTGACCGTGAGGCTTGTTACCTGTTTGGCTTCACATCACTCTGTGACCACAAAGAGAAACATTTACGTTTCTGTTCTGATCTTTATAAGAAAGATTAGTAAGACTTACGAGCTGCAGTATTTATTTTCATCTAGATTCTCCCTTCCTGGTTAAAAACAGTGAGATCATATGGATGCATGTGTCTTGACAGAGCTTTTCAAGTAAATTAAATTAATTTGGATGACCTTACTTGATTAATAAAATCCTCAAGCCTCAAAATATTCCATTTTGTTGTACAGAAAAGATAACACAAAGCTGTGTGAGAGAAGAAACTTAAGCATGTTATTGAGCTAACCAGCAGCTTTCCAATAACACTTTTTTGATGAATGTGCTCAGGATGTAACCTCTATCATTGTCTGTATGTGAATAGTATATATTGCCCCTCCCCAAATCAGTGGCATATAAGAGTGATATAACTTTCCAAAGAGTTGCCATCAATTAATTTTTCAATGGGCTACCTTCAGCCACATTGTAAAATCTAAGGATTTTTTTATAAACTCTCAGCATTGACCTAACTGAGCTTGCCAAGAAGATTTATTAATGACTTCAGCTGAAGGAGCAATAGGCCAGCCCCTGAAACCCCATATACATTAGGGTATGGTACATGGCAGCTCCCATATACTAATAGTGAATAAAGCCATAAGTTACCTTAATGACAATATTTTAAAATAGCACTTCAAAACTGATTTAAAGTGATTACCTAACCTGAAGCCCTACAAATGAGAACTGAACAGTGTAACACACTAACATGTAACATATTTCAAGATCTTCGATCAGTTTAGCCTGCACATTCATACGTTGCTGACATTCATATAAAATATGTTTCTGCTTTTGTTCTTAAAACACTACAATGAGAATCACTGAGGGAGACTTGAGAATCTGCAAAGGCTAAATCACAGGACAGCATTGGCTACAGTGACTAAATACTACCTGCAAAATCCAGCTGAGTATTTGTTCTCTTGCTGCTCACTGGACAAGATAAACCAAACAGTAACAGACCATGACTCCAGAAACCTCCTCATCACTTGTCAGCTTTGTACAAAGATCAAAGTTTCACAGCAACACGTAAAGTGGAAGAAAATGATAAGGGGCCATATAAAGTCACAGCAGCTTATACAGCAACACCTGGAGGAACACCAGACAGATTTAAGAGCCTACACCCTCGCTCTATAATGATTCAAGGGGTTAAGTCTTCAGTGCTGAGGTGCTTTTGGAAGACCTTCCCCTTAACGATATGCACTCAAATTCTTGCAGCAATGCTATAGTCGTGTTGTTTAAATTTGCTTACCAGTTTGCTCCTCTTTCTCACTTACACCCCAATTCAAAAAGCCTATTTCAGCACATGACAACCTTCAAGCACATCTACGTTCACCAGGTAACTTCCAAGGGATGACTGTTAGAAGCGTCAACCATCATTTGTAGTAACAGAGATGAAAATGGGCAGGTAAAGACAGGGTATATTCAAGTCATCCATTAAAAAGGTTTCCACAGTTTGAAAACATAGGAATTTGAAGTTTTGGCTGCTGTAATTTTAGCTGTAGGAGTTGCTAAGGTTGCTCTTTGTCTTATTTGTTAAAAATAAATAAATAAAAATCACAAGAATGAAAATAAACAGAATGAGAATATTTACAGAACTGTGCTCATTAGAATAAAGTCACCCTTCCTTGCAAAATTTCACCCTTCTGGGTAATAATTATAGCTCAAAAAACCAAGGTTAACCTGATTATACCCAGTACAACAAACAACATTTTAAGCATCAGCACCACATTGCTCCCCGTAGGCAGCTCATGGCAGAGCAGGAACCAAGTCCAGACCCATCCACTGTTAAAGGAAGGAGGGAGTGTAAATAAAAACAATGTGTGAGCTAAACCTATAGTGAAAGATGGGGATGGCCACAATATTGCAACACATGCTAAAGATGTACCACTTCTTTGTTTTCGGGTGACCGTGCAGAGAGGTGCAGTCTGTGCTCACTATAACGTGCCCAGCAGTGGTTTGTTTGCTCTCCTTTTCTTTGGAAGGCACCAAAATGAGAAGATGGATGCACAGCCCCCCATTTCACCACAGCACCTCTAAACACTTTATTTTAACTTGCTGCAGAGACAGATGTTGTTCCCTTGGGAACAAGGAGCTGCCTCAAGTAGGGGTACAACTCCTAGCAAAACAAATTTTCACATAGGCCTTTTGGATTATGGACATTTTGGGACCCTTATTTCAATATTTTGCCTTTATGTATGCTTGCAAATACCTAGCTGACCTCTTACTGCCATCAGAAACACCTGAATACAAACCTCACCAATAAACAGTCTCTCACACCGCTGTTATTTCTGGCTTGAATTTTACACAGCAAAGTACTAATGTAAAATGTAAGCTGTTCTTGCAGTAATATCATTTTAACTTGTCTTTCAAGGTGTGTTTTTTTCCTTGGTTAATAGTAAATTACTGTGAATATTCAATGTCTTTCAGTAGTCTACGGATTAACAACAAGGTAATTACAGGTAATTCATTTTAACAAAATTAAAAGCTTTCACATGTGCTACTTTCAGCCCAAAGATGATTTCCATTTATTCCAATAAGACTACAGATCAGGGAACAGTAACAGTAATTTTCTGACTGCCAGCATACTCCTGGAGTTTTCCAGGGATTTTATTTTTTAATTTTGAAGCCCTTTTATTCAAACTTCCACATTCCAGCAACATCTCAAGCTTTTGAAACGAAGCCCAACATCATTAAAATCAACGCAAGTAGTTTCTGATTTAATGAGGCAGTCCCTATCTGGCATTCAGCAAATACCCTTGGTAGACTCCGAAGGGGGTGGAGGGGATCAGAAGTTGTTCAAACTTGCCACGTTGATTTGCAAATGAGCTGGTGCCAGCTGCACAAGTCACCACTTCAGCTTCCTGCAAGACCTTCTGTAATAAGATGTATGCTGGAATAAAGCCAAACTCTGGTTTTCCACCTTGTTTTTTTTACGATTTCTTTCACATTTGCCATTCAGTGTGAAGACTTGACCTTGCCCTTAATTTTTTTGCATAGCACTTCTCCACTGATTTCAGGTGGATCAATAAAGTGGGCTGCTCACTGGCAAACACAGGGCTGGCTGCCGAGCCAGGGCTGCGCCGGTGGAGGACAGGGAAGCAGCCAGCAATTTAAGGGATCACACATCAGAGTCACCTGTATTTCCCACAACATTTTAATTGACTTGCCAAGAGTCTCCACCGCGCTACCTCCCTCTCCGTGAAAGAAATACATCAAAGAAATCAGACATATAAATAAAGTGGTGAATTAAAGTTGCTTCTGAGGACAGACTTGGCAGAAAATAATCCTTTAAGGCTCCAGCTATTTTTATTTTTCCCAAGCCATTAAGACTCACATATTTCCATGCTGTATTACCCAGAAATACAGACACACCTGCACATGTCATAGTCAGTGGATCTTATTTGCTTGAGCTCACTGTGGAGCACAAGAGCTGATCTGTTGACCCACTGTGGTTCAAGAGCAGACCTGGATTTTTCCAGTCTACCCAAAGCACTGGCTATGGCAACACTAGAGGATGTCTGGTCTGAAGTTTTCCAGTTCAGCCAGGAGAGATATTCATCAGGAAAATAAACATTCAAGGAAACACAGGCATGCAATATTCCTACTACTGCCAAACCAGAATTCAGGAAAAGAAATCTGCCTTCAGACATATTTCTGCTGGGTAATGTCAAATTGTACTGTGCAGTTCTCAGGTAACAAAAACAGGAATCAGAAATAGCTGAAAATTATAAGCCACAATTGATTCAAAATGGATCAATAAAGAGAAAGTATGTATTAAATAATTCTCTGCCACAGAACAGAATTGAGACACAATGCTCAGTGAAATACAGCAGATGTTTAGACATCTCTATGAATCCCTAAAAGATCTCAAATTTGTCGTCAGTAAGTGTGGTAAATCTGACAGAACGATATAAAAAACATCTGTATAATGAATAATTTTAGTTATTTTTATGTATTGGTAGAAACAAAATAGAGACTTCATTACAGCCATTGCAGCGTTCTCCAACTATCAATTAGAAAATTATTTATTTCATCAATAACCAGTTGTCAAGAGACCACTCTTTCTTATGAGTCTCCAATTCCGATGGGCTGCATTCTGGGTCAGTTACTGGCTTTTTCACACATTTCTGCATAATGTGTATTTCAGCTGTCTCCAGAGGCAGCAATTGCTTTTAATTCTCATGCTCCACTAAGACAGTGTAATGAGCCAATGCTGCATGCTCCTGCCATGACCTTCTCTGGTTACGCATCTTTCCAGAGCAATACCAAGTTTGACCTCACTAATCAATCCTAATTGATACCATCGATTCATTGGGGAAGAAAAGACACAAGCTTCCAAGGGAAATCTAAGCCTTGCTAAATAGATGATTGGTGAAAGAATCTCCTAAGGAAAAAAAGAAGAAGTGGAAACCCATTGTTTGGGAGCCTTAAAACACAATGTGACAAAATCCATTGCAAATATATCACCTGGAACGTTATTGCCCTGGAGGGAAGATTAACTTCTCTGTCTTCTCTCCAGTGAGTCTAAGCTTATTTGCTATGTATTGAACTTTTTGTCATGTGTTATTCAAAGCAACTTTGAGGCAAATCACTTATCACTAATTGCTAACTCTTCACTGTGGTACCATTATGTACACATCGGGTTTCAGGGCACTCTTTCCTTATTTCATCTGTAATTCAAATGGACTGTCAAGTGAATAGGAAACATTCCTCTCCAGTTCAGGGACATGCTCTTAATTATTTTAGTAGTTGTAAGAACTATAAAAATCAATACTATTATTAAGACAAATAAATTTTACGTAAGTCACAGAAAATACTATTACACACTAGCCACTTCTTAAAATGTGTGTCTTATTTTCTTAGTATTAAAACAGCCCTTATATTAAGAGCACAATTCAGTCTATTCAGAAATCACAAGCTACCTAGGAAGTTTTCTAATTGAATTCACTAGACTTTGGAAAAACTCACAGATTCGAGCAATGGAAAAGTCAGTTTTTCGGGTGCAGGAAAGCCATGCTTTTTTCCTAAAGCAGAATTTATCTGCACAAGTTTTACTAACACACAAGTTGTTTAAGACTTGAGAGGAGACTCATCCTCACAAAGCACACTCCTGAGATCAAACCCCTACCCCACTCATCAACTATCTAAGCAGATGTTAACTCAAAAAAAAAAAGCTCCACTGATATTTCTGAATATTTATTCCACATCACAATGACAGGCTGCAGAAGAATCACTACTACTCCATTTACTATTAGTTGTTCATTTAATCCACTGTGGTTCTATGGACCAGAGGAAAAATTAACTATATTCTTCTACCTTACACTCGCAAGAACCTGTTGTTTACACACCACTTCTACACTAATAGACCCACAGTGTCAAGGAAGCCAGGTTGTATTTGGATTATTCCTAAAACCCAAAGAAATAACATTCTGGGAGAGAAAAAAGAGAGTGTGTGAAAGCCATAGGTGAAAAAGTAAAAGGGAGAGAGAACAATAAATATATCATTGTGGATTTAAAAGAAAAAAAAAACAGTCTTAAAATGAATAATGGCAAAAATACCAAAATTAGTGATTCTAAATAATGTGGAGAGACAGACAAGAAAAGGAAAAGCTTCGGGAGACAGGGACTGTCGGTGCCGTGAGTCACCAGGACCTGTCCTACCCCTCACCCTGGCCATGCTGCCAGCGCAGAAGGTTTGTCTGTGAGACTGAAGAGCTTCAGAGGAACAATTGAATGCAGTTATTTCTTGGCAAGGTGTGACTCAAAATTAAGTTCCTAACTTCCTGACTAACCAGAGACCGAAATAAGGAGCTGACCTACGCTGGGATTTGCTTTCCCATTTTGTTGCCTCATTGTGACCACATCGCCCTCCTTCTGTCACCATTTAAACGTAAATCCATTGGAGGTGTTGGATGCTTGTAACTCTACAGTTTAGTATTGCAATACAGAGTCCATTTTAAGCACTAAGTGCTCCCAAAAGGTCTCAGTCATACTGCCACATTTTATTATGCTCAAACATAAGTGAAAGAAGGGAGAGGACGGACGCTTGCACATTATGATGCTTACATGGAGGTTGTTTCCCTGGTTGTGCAGGAACTGCACAGCTGTACAGTTTCAAATAAGCTCTCAATTATATCGATGTAAATATTCATTTTTTAAAAAGTAATTTTACTTTTAGGGTCATTAATACTGAAATGTAAGGAATTTGATTCAAGCTACATCCTATTAAAGAAACCGAAGTTTTTTAAACACATTTCTTTAAGGACTCCTTTCATCACACAAAAATCTCCACAACAACATATCTAACTTTCTAATTTTCCAGCAGTGCAGACAGCTGATGGATGGAGGCAGTGCAGCTTGCCTTAAAAGGGTCAGATAAAATTTGTTTCACTGTTCAAGACACCAGGTAAGGCAGTATTACAAAAGGTATCACAATAACAACCAATCAGTATGATTAATTTTTCATGAAACATAAATAATTGCTGGAGAAGAAAAATCAATCATAATTTAGAACAGGAAAATAACTCAGTGTATGGTCTTATGACTTTCTTATACGGTAGGTTTGTCCTATATACAAGTTATATTCCCCTAAAGCCACATTTATTTTGTAATACAAAATGCCTGTGATCACACGCTGTGTTAAATTGTGTGGGATGATCAAGACCTGCAGCATTACTATTGCAGACTGGTTCAGTTTGTAGATTCTTCATCATCTATAGGGTGTCAGATAAACTAATATTTTTCTTCCATACAAATGTTGTTGATGAGATTGTTATAAAAAAAAAATGAGTATTCTGGACTCTTTCCTCTAATCCAGATTTTCATGTTAAAGAAATACTCAGTAAAATATAAACAGAATTCTGCAGCCCCCAGCCCATGTCTCACGTGCTGGGTTGAGTTGCCAGCTCACTTTTGTTTATGTTGGATTTAGGTGTTTCAGTGCTCACGCAGCTCTAAGCAATATCTTCTCATTTATAAGTGTCTGACCTAATTTGATTCCATTTTTTCCTCAGAGGTAAGACATAAATGTCAATACAAATTAAACTCTGGTCAATGTAGATCTCTTTAGTCTTCCATTTCTTTTTAAAAGCAAACAAAATTAGAAGAAAAGAAAGAAACAAAGAAAGGAGCAGGCTGCAATCTCCTGTGACTTCAGTTTGAAAATAACCATTCAACTTACAATAAATATTAACCTGAGTTTAAACAGCTGTATTGCCTTCCACTAATTGGTAAATGTGAAAATTATCATTAATGATCTAACATGCACAACTGACACTTCTCTGCTCTATCATAAATTCTACCTATGTCTTATAAATACTCACTTATCCTTCTCAGTTAATGCCTATTGCAGTATCTTTACATTCAAAGAATCTGTGGAAGAGATTTGTGAAACAAAGTTTACAGTACTGCTAGGTTCAGAGCCTTTAATTTTATTAAGTTATTTTTAAACCCCAGATTTTTCTGTGCAGCTTAAAGAGCAACCTAGGGCATTTTCCAAAGTACTTGTGTAGTATTTCAGCCTTCTCACTGTTTGAATGAAACATGAAGTCAGTACAATCAAGTATAAAGAGAAGTAGACAGAGTTTATGCCCTCCTAATTCTGTGGAACAGAAAGCCTATCCACATCTTTCTTACCACTATGGTCCATGGCTCCAATTGACAAACACATGGGATGTATTAAATGCACATTGAGACAGAGCTTTTTTTATATCACTTCTGCAAATTTTCGTTCAACTTCCAAAAAACCCTTGGAAAAACAGCCAGACCGTGACAGTGTGAAATTTGGGACTGGCTCTATTCTCTTCTTGCATCCTCCCCCTTGGATCTGCTGCATTACCTCCCACCACACTGTCGTGCCCGTGGTGGCATCCAGACACATCCAGCCATCAGCACTTCTTTCTAATGCTTTTTAACAGCTCCATGCAACTTCTCTTTTTTTCCCCAAGAATTTAATCACACTTCAGCAGACATTCAGCCAAAGTCAGCTGCTGTATTAGGAGTGGAGGATATATTATAGGGGTTTTATCTTTATAAAGTTCTATAAAAGCTACATGAAGATTGCTGCCTGCCTTTTCAATCAGTGCTGATATATAGAGAGGTATAAAAACAACTGCTTTCTGCTTTACAGCTTACCGAATTTCCTAATGAATGAAAATGAAATGGCCATGCTGGAAAAGGGCACGACCTTCATTTCTGACCCTCCCTAGTTTCAACTCTGAGCTGGAACCTCTTCTTAACCAGCCCAGCGGTGCACACCCTGCTCAGAGGTATAAAAACCTCCAACCCTGCACTCCTGAAAGCTCCTAATCCTCCTGCTTTCCCCTCCCCTTCTCCCAGCTACCTCTCTACGTGGTGTTATTTTCATAAATAGTTATATTTTAACAATACCTACTGTAGCATATCCAGAATCCCACCCAGCTAAATGCCAGGGCTGTTCTTAGTTCAGGATTTACTCCTGACTTTAATTTTTATTTCCTGGCATTAGGGGAGGAGGAAAGAATGGAAAGGGATAAAAATACACTTTTAGGAACATATTTTTCAAAAAAACATAAATAACATTCATTGCTCAGAAAACATTAAAGAAATTACATTCTACAGTAAACTGCTAGTAGCAGCTTGAAACAAATTCTGCTAATTGTACTTCTCAGAAAAAAACCCTGAGGTTAAGATAACTAATCAGCTGGGAATATTATAATCTGGCAAAGAAAGCTGTCAATTAAAGGAGGAATTTTTAGCATGGCTTATGATCCAGAATTAGGACAGCTACAAATGTTTCATGGTATTTGGCAATATTTGAGGAAAGGCTAAGTTTTATGTAGGTTAAAAAAGGAGAAAAAAACCTTAAACCTATCACCAACAGAACAAGAGAGCTGGGAAAAAATAAGATGGATAAAATAAATATTTTTAGCTCTACATATATATAAGCACTATATATACAGACACACACACTATACATACATATTTAATGCTAAAAAACAGGATTCCAATGTTCCATTATTCTTATTTTCACTGCAGAAATCACATAACCCCTTTGTGCTTCAGTGTATTGTCTGAAAAAAGCCAGGATAATAAGTGTTTATAAAACTTAGTGTGCTGGGAGACTTCGGTGCCTAGAAATCCTCAGAAACCTAAAGAAAAAGCAACTGGTTGGCAGCTAAAACAAACAGCTCAATAAACTGCACTTTCCCTGATGTGACCTTACATTTAAATCTTTTCATAAAACCCTTACTGCTGTTTTCTTATCTTCGGTCCCAGCTCCTCTGTTCTGTCCCATGTCCCATTAGAAGCAGACTGGTTCAAATTGGTCAGAGATTTAGTGATTTTTCTGCTCTGTTATAAAGCAAGTAAAAGAAACAACACAACGTGTTTACCTTGATAATGTAAACTCTGAATGATCTTGCCTGTGACCGGAATACTTGCCACTGTATTTAGTTATGTTCAAGCCAGCCTTACCCTTACTTGTGAACTGGAACATGAGGGTCTCTAACTAGAGCTGGGGTGGGAACTTGGAAAAAAAACCCACAACAACACAAACAACCCCCTCACAAAAAACCCAAACCACTCCACGAAAGAGATATAAACACCAAAGAAATTTCAGCCTTCCTCTCCAACTCTAAGGAGAGAATCAAAAAATCATAGAATCATTATGGTTGGAAGGGACCTCCAGGGTCATCAAGTCCAACCTTTATCCCATCATATTCCTAACCATTAGACCATGGTAACACTTGTTACCCTCATGATACCCAATTCCCAGAGCCCCTGTAGATGCAGCCTAGGATACCAGGATTGAAAGCCTGCAAAGATCATTGAAGATGATGAAACCATTTTCAGGCTATGCAAAAAAGACAGAAGTGACGAACATTTGAGAGTCAACAAACAAGAAATAGAAAAGCACTATCTAAACATCAGCTGGTCACCTCAGATTTTGAATAACAGTTCCTACTGTTGATCATACAGAAGTATGACCATCAAAATAACACTTGTACATTCTAATTCATCATTTTTATAGATTACATAGCTATGTATTGTTATCTGACACCACAGATCGATTAAAAAAAGTGTCCTTGGCCCACACAGCCCTTGCTAAAGCAGCACTGAAAAGGTTCAACACAGGTTGAAGAGACAAAATGTGTACAGAAATGCAGTAGCTTTTACTGGACTAGTTAATGTAATTTTGGAGAAAAAAACCACCACACTAAATAAATGAGATCTAGAGCTTTTTCAGACAGCTTGTATGCACAATGTTCCTTGTATTTCCCAGCTACATCAACCAAATGAGACACACTGTCCATCCCTACGAAATATGACAGTCTTCAGCCTTACAACAGTAGAATTAGTGAAGATGATGTTCTACCGTGACAGCATTGCTTCACTTCACCTCCTGTGAAGAAAAAAGATGACTAAAAATATCTTTGGGTACCATGCATATTTAAAGAGCTTCCCAGACTTTTAGCTATTCGGTGGGATAGATGAAGTATTTGAACTCGTGGCTAATAATAAGGTCATCAGGGGAATAACCAGTAATGATTACAAGTCAGAAAACAAAATTCACAGCACTGAATGGCACTCAGGCTGAAGTGATCTGGGACATTTAGGAGAGATCACATACCAATTAACTAGCATATTTAAGGAGTTTATGGAAATGTGCAGTTTTGTTTCTTAAAAGGTAATAAATACATTTCATGTGATTAACAACTGGTGTATTTGCCTGTGTACATTTTACATGATCCCTTTTTTTCTCCCCCCCCCCCCCTTTTATAAAACACTCTCGG
>VZRW01011454.1:1245786-1445094 GCA_013398125.1 Aegotheles bennettii | reverse complement strand
AATAAAGCAAATCTATAACTTCCAAATTAAAAGAAAGAAAATAATGGATAATAGATGAGAAAAAAAAAGACAACTAATGGGTTGCATTAAATAAATATTCGTACTGGTACAGGTATAAAGCAAAGGAAGACATTTACTCCAATTAACTTTATTTCAATCTAAAAGCAGTAATGTAGATCCATAGAAATAGAAATTACTCGGATTGGAGTAGGACAGCACCAAGCAGCACTCATGTAATAGTGAAACGCCGATTAGAGAAGGAGTATGAAGGTCATGTTCTAATTGAAGACTGATTGATCCTGGTTCACTGGAATCAATGAACTCTCTACCATTGACTTCAATGACAGCAAACTGCAAAACTCCCCTATTGCAGCTTCTGCTTCCAGGGCACACACCAACACCCACAGACCTGCGATGGGTGCTTCCTACAGCTGAAGCAATGGTACAAAGCCAACCACAAACACCACGCTCACTGCGTATCACCCTGCAGAGTTCCTTACACTTGGTAGTTTGACAGTAAAAAACACAGAACTGTGAGCTGCAAACTTCCTGACAGATCTGGGATATGGCATTCATGCTGGAAATTTAAATCAATCTACAGAATATTCTGTACTTGTTACCATACACAGAAAGAAATGGAGGTGATACAGTAAATAAGGAACAATCCGTTGGTCTGAATTACACAAATTCAGAATTATCTTGATGCAAGATGGGCCATTATTATAAGAAAGTCCTTTTCAATGATAAATTTTTATTTTTATCTCCCATACATTGGAATGCTCTTGAAAGACTTCGCTTAAGACTGCTCCTAAAGAAACCATTAGTCACTCCTGGCCCCGTTACAGAACTGTTGCACTTTTTTCCCCAGTATAATTACTACAGAATCTCTCTCTTGCTCCTCCTTTCACAGGTGTTGATTTGACTGTGACTCAAAGTCAGTTATTTTCTGAACACGTGGTTGCCACTGAAACCCAGTCACACCATATGGACGAGTTTATTGCTTTTGTAGCCTCTCCACTTTATTTTCTTACTCCACCCCTGGTGACAATTTGTGGTGGACTGAGCTGGAGGTGGATTGAGCCATCACTGCAGGACTGGCAGCCATCCTACTTTAAACAACACCTCCAGCTTTCAAACTCCAAAGGGAAACTGAGTGAGCACAGACTTTTAGGAACTGGCAAACTGAAAATAAAGTTAACACTGTATTGGACACAAGAAGTATTTCACATTGTACACAGTGACACTGGAGGCGTTTTGGTCACCACAGAAGTGTTCTATGTCCATCTGTACCCCATCTATCGATGGGGTTGTTACTGTATCGTTGTGTTTCTGATTTTCTGTCACTGCAAAAAGAAGTTGCAATAAAGGCTATTTCAGATCCAAACTCAGAACAGGGAAAAGTGCAATTTCAGAAGAAAAAAAACAATAATAAAAGCCCAGCACTGCACAAAAGCCATCCCAAGCTGAACCATTCCCACCCACACAGTCTCTCCAGCCTCCTTCCAAAGGTACAATCCTCTGCAAGGAGCCCTGAGCTACCAGAGACTCTGTAGGTAAAGCCACACAAAGTGGATCATCACGCAGAGACCTGTAACATCAGATCATGCATGGAGCAGAATTGCTGTGTTCCCAGTGCTGTACCCACCACAGCAGTCTGTGCACACTGGTGGGACTGGCTCCCCTGCAGAAATCACAGAGCTTTCTCCACTCACACTCCCATCTCTTTCACTCCCAGGATAGAGGAAACTAAACCAGTTTGTCGTTTCTGTTCCCACAGTGTGGATATGGAGTTCAAGAGGGTCAGAGCCTACTTTTTCCTGCCATCCATCTCATTCTCCCTCTGCTGACCTCAGGATTCTACATCCTCCCTCCCTCCAGACATTGGCACTTGCCAGATCTTCCACTAAATCAGTTAGCTTGCCAACCCCATAGGTAAATATCTATTTAAAAAATAAAATAAAATAAAAATACTCCCCTTTCAGCAAGCTAAATTGCTCATGGAGTAGTTTGTTGGGCATCAAGATGACTTCAAAATAATTGGTGGGTACACGACTGGTGTCCTGGCAAGAAGAGGAGGAACAGGATGGGCCAGCAGCTGCAGGTTGGGATACCTCAACACTACATTCCCACACCAGCAAATGTGCTATTGATACCAAAACTCCAGCACAAAGAAGAGCATTTCCCTGCATTTCATTAGGTAGCAGGAATAGCATTCAGTTTTTCCATGGATACATGGAATTCACATCTCAGATTCATAACAAAGTTCAAGGGAGTCCATACAAAAGCATTTGTTTGGTAGGTATAAATGTATCTAAAAAATTGCCCAAGGCAGATCCTGTGTATCTTATTTATTTAACCATTACATCACATTACAAAGTTTAACAGTTATGCAATTTTTTTTAAATATTCCCTAATATTTCGTACCATATGCTACATACAAATTTCAGTGATTTCATTCACTAACACTGCTGTTTGCTTAGGTTCTAAAACATTAGGATAATTTATTTTTGTATTTGCTTCCTTTTTTCTGTCTTTGTTGATTCTTGGACAATTAAAACCACTTCTACTCCCATTATCCCTTAATGGTGATGCTGAGAGAATAAAATCACTTCCAAAATGTAACAATAAAATTAATTAAAAAAATTCATTCAGATTTCACTACTACAACATGAAAATGAGAATGTATATTCTAAGTATTTTTGACAGAAACCTCTCAATTCCATCAGAATTGGTAGTTTTGGAGCCCAGTGTATAATAGATGCAAAACTCTGTGTCCATATTTGAGGTCAGCTCTATATAGCATGGTCCTTGGCATTTTGGGTTTGCACAGACAAGGCTGCAGTGCTCCATGTTCTGGTGGAACAGAACTGGTTGAAATAACAGTAAGAAACTTATAAAGGAGTTAGAAAACAACAAGTTCCAAATAATGAACCTCAGGGACAATTAAAGAGAGAAATTTCCAGCAAACTATTTTAAAATTAACATGCTTCAAAAAAATTTCAAAATATCTGTTCTGAGCTGCTAAGAAATGATCAAAAGAGATGGTATTATGATCCAGGGATGTAGGGTTCATACAGAGCCCACTGTTCACCCTCCAAGAACATTATCACTTCTGGAGGGACTAGGGCATGCAAATGTATGAGCTCCAATACCAAAACCACAGCCAGATGTTGTACACCTATCATTAAAATCACCTGGAGAGGCACTGTTTGCAAACCAATTTCATCCCACAATCTCTTGACTGGTGCTTGAACACAAGCCCAGGTTGCCAAGTGGAACCAGGTTGAGCAAAGCAGCACATTGCCAGCCCTCACTAACCCAGCTTGCTCTGTTCTCCCTGCCCCTTTGCACTGGGGATGGGGAAAACAAACTTTTTCTGAAAATAACAAAATCACTGAAGATTCCACATCCTTCTTCATATTTCCACCACTGCCTCCAAGTTCTTCCTCCCCAGTGAATCACAAATTCTGAACACATCACAACATCAGGCTGGCTGCTCCTTATGTGCAGCGTCCCAAACCTCTAGATCTGAAAGCAGCCTCAGCCTTCCCACAGCTTTCCCTGGTTTACTTTGCCTTTTAGCAGCCAGTTTTCCCAGGCCTCTGTGGACACCAGCTAAGAAAGAGGGGGTGAAACCTGCTATACTTTATCTCCATCCCATTCTTCACTCAAGGGTAAGCTTTTTCACTTTCATACATCAGACTGTTGAAACTTGTTTGGTTCTGCAAGAGTTCTATAATTTCTTCTGCACAACAGTGTCTGCCCTTTCTGCTTTGGTGGGTAACTTTAAAGCTACTTTGCTTTTCTTCCTCACCATCTTCAAGTATCAGTAATACATAAATAGGACCAGTTTGTTTTGGAAAAGCTAATGTCTGGAATAAAGCCATTACACTATTGTTTTGGAACAAACTATAGGAGCTACTCCCAGGCAGGATTTTCTTATTTTAAATCAATGTCCTTTCCCTTTTACTAAATGATAGCTGTAAGTGATCCAAGTACAGCAAAGCCACTGAGAGTACAGTGCAGAGCATTGAAACCACGACTTTAAAAATGAAAGCCATTAGTTGCACTGGAGTAGTAAGTTTTGTCTGAATCTAGTAAAATTCCCACTGAAACAGATTTCCTGAACTGAAAAAGTAGTTGAGAACTATTACACTTGAAAATTTTTTGAAAGTAATTCTGTAAAAGAAATTCCTCCATAAAGCACATTCCTGCTCCATTAACCCTCGTGTAGTTACAGAAACTTGGAACGCAATTACTAATTTTAACAAAGATATTTTACTGCACTCGATGGAATTAAGAAGCATTGTATGATTCTTAATATTTTTTTTTTCATTTAGTAGGTTCAATTCCTATTCAAAGATACAGAACTTTGAAGTGAGGCAGGGGTTGGTCTCTTCTGCCGTACCCATAGTGAAAGGACAGGGAAGTTTAGGTTGGATATTAGGAAGAAGTTCTTTCCTGAGAGGGTGGTTGGGCACTGGAATGGGCTGCCCAGGGAGGTGGTGGAGTCACCGTCCCTGGGGGTGTTCAAAAAACGGGTTGATGAGGCACTTGAGGCCATGGTCTAATGGTCAGGAATATGATGGGATAAAGGTTGGACTTGATGACCCTGGAGGTCCCTTCCAACCATAATGATTCTACGACAAGATGAAACGGCTTTAAATTGCAGCAGGGGAGATTCAGATGGGACATCAGGAAACATTTCTTCCCTGTCAGGGTGTTTGGGTGTTGGAATAGGTTGCCCAGGGAGGTGGTGAAGTCACCGCCCCTGGAGGTGTTCAGGAAGCATCTGGATGTGGCACTGGGTGATGTGGATTAGTGGGGATGTAGGGAGGGGTTGGACTGGATGTTCTTGGAGGTCTCTCCTAATCTTAATGATTCTATCTGACAGAGATACTGTATTACAGGAAACACACTAAAAAGATACATGAAGGGAAAAGCCAGAGGTTGAAAATACTACAATTAACCTTGCTGTTTACAACATAACTTTTTTGTTCCCATATTACATCAAGAAAAGCTGGGTTTTACCAAACTACCAACAATCCTGCTTTTCCTCTCACACCCTACAAATTCAATCACCCACAGCCATTACAAGAGCAGGAGTTGGGTTTTCAGTCTCCAGTTCCCAGCTGCTGGGACCTGGTGCCCATCAGTAAGAGCCCCCAGCAGAGATGCTGTCTGGGTCTGCGGCAGCACAGCAGCCTCCATGGGGCTCTCTCTACCTCTCCAGCCCAGGCAGCAGCTTGGAATTCTCAGGAAACTGAATTTCAAATCTCCCTTTGGTCCATTCCCATCTCATTACTCTGGCAGGGCAGGATGAAGGGGAAGGCAGGATTCAAGAGATACCTTAGTTTAAGTTAAAAGATGCTGAGGTTGTCATAGCCTAAAAGAAGAACAGCAGAAAGTGAACTGAGGTGCTGAAGCAGGTGAAAGGCCATTTATGATTAATAAGATCTTGTCTTTTACATCTATCCATGATTTTAATTAACACAAAAAAAAGCAGGTGTGAAATATAGGCCTTTATTTTGTGTGATTAAGATGAAAAGATGTTACTGCTTTCATTCCCAATGCAGTGCCCTGACACCACACCTCCCAGATCACATCAGGAGGGTCCAAGAGTGCATCTCCTGTTTCTCCCACTCCACATGCTGCCTGACACAGCACGTTAGAGCACGGTGTAGCAAGCAACCTCACTCTGCTTGCTGGCACTGCTCCATGCTACGTATCTAATATTCATTGGGTCAGTGTCAAAAGAGCATTTTGAGTCAAAATCCACACTCAAGAACCAGCCAGTCGGGACATTTAGGCTAATGACGACTGCCTCACTTTGCAGTGCTGCTCCAGTGAATGCCAAACACTCAATCTCCAGCTGCCACCAGGATTTCCTACATAACCCAATCAGTCACGCACACTCTGCATGGAAGAGCACGATTCCTTGGAAAGCACAAGCGACTGGTAGGAACTGCCAGTTTGAGTGGCAGCTGAGCTGCTTGTTGAAGGTCTAAAGCCTGGACTCATACCTCTTAAGTGACAGGCATCTGTCTTAACTCTGTGGCTGTAGCCTTTAATTGTTCCGGTGTCTGGCAGCCCGAGCAGACAAGAAAATTGCCATGTAAATGTCCTGCTCAACCACAGTGTATCCACCAACATCAAGCTATACACGAGGAGAATGTGCTACAGATGACCCCATGAAACACAGCACGCTAAGCATGAAATAGAGAATTCCACCACCAGTTTGAATTGTTAACCTGTACACAGCAAAGCAAGTGAATCCTGGATACCTGGGCAAGTGCCTTGACCCGGGAGGTGGGATGGTGTCTACTAGAAACAGAGGCACGGATCAAGTGTAATTCTGGCAGGAGAAAAAGCAAACAGCTATTTCTCTGGTGGTAATGTTCTCCTCACTGCTCCTCTTTTATACTGAGGGAGATAAGGAACTTATTGACACTGCATAAGAAAGAGATGTGCAAAAAACGTGAAGGTACAGAATGCAAACCTGTAGAACCCCATGGATCCTATGGCCCATTATGGCCTAGTGCTGCAAGAAGAACTTTGCTTTCCCCATTCCAATCTGCTATTACTTCTGGAGCTAGGAGGGGAGTCTGTGAGAGAAAGCAATTTTTGCAATAGGTTTCTTCTCAATTACATTAGCCCTTGAATTCTTTCAGTATAAAAAGAATGAGTATTTCAATGATACAGGAGAATTTCCTCTGCAAACCTGAGGTTTCTTCATTGTATTTTGAACACCGACACCTGGGACATCTGCATAGAAAGTACAGGAAAAACACAGTCCCTACAGGGAATTTAGATTGCAAATTACTGATATGCTAATAAGATTCTTTATGCACAAACTGGAATAGGGAGAAAGAACGCAGGCAATTTCAGTAGGATGCATACAAACAGACAAAATTAAATAATGCTGTGGGAGTAATCCTCTGTAAAGGCATACTTTGGGGCATTTCATTTCTCTCCACTTAGCTAAACAAATCAATTAACTAATAGAAAAATCACAATTATGCCATTTTTTTACTTAACTGAATTTTCATTTTTTTTAATTGCTCAAAGAGTCTAATTATTCCAAAAGCACCTATGCAATCAAATATGCTATAGCTACAAGAATTCATCTTAGTATATTATGTTAAAAAGTTCTGCAGACATACGAGCTAAAATATGAAGATAAGGGAGGAAAAGCTGCTTTAATTGCATTGAAACATGCTATAGGTGTAGAGTTACTCAAGGTACTGTACTGAAAACCTGAAAAATAATCCAAAAGCACACACCTGTCCTTTTTTCTCTGGTTTCTCAGCTCTGTTTTTCCATTTTAGCTTATCAAATCTGCTCATTCTTAATATAAAGCCAAAACTAATTATATCTACTCCCATAATAGCCCACGGGCTCAAGATACTGCCCACATACACACTCACTTGTAGTTTTTGTGGCATAGGGCAGGCACATTTTTCCAATTTTCCAGTTTCCATATTTGCAGCACAAACCCTGCAAATACTTGGGTCTTCAGGTAACAAAGGAATTCCAGACAAATAAAATTATTTGGGGGAAAAAAAAGGAGGGAGGGAGGGGGAACACACACAGCCTTGAGTTAACACCAGGTAGAGTCTGATGCAGAAGTTCGAGGGGGAGCAGGCCCCCCAAAAACTCCAAAAACCTAAGATGTTTTGCCTTGTTGTATCCAAAGTGTTCTGTCTTTTAGCTTTCACATAACATTAAGCATTTTTCTGCATTAAACATTAAAAAAAGGACAAAAATAAAAAGCTGGCAATGGCTGTTGGTTGGGGTTTTTTTAGTTTGTGTTGATTTTGTTGGGTTTTTTTATAAATCAAGTAATTTAGGTTGCCTGTTTGCATCAGAGAGAAAAACAAAAAATTATTCACAGTGATATTCTTGTGATGCATTTCCATTTCTTTCTGGAATCGCAAGAACATTAAAACAAGAAGTGATGGGGAAGTTGATGACATTTCAAAACCACAGAGGAGTTTTAGTTTTTGAACTGATGTTTCTGTCACTGGCTGTCACATAAAATCCAACTCACCAATTCTAAGAGCAGTGAGAAGTTTCTCTTTTAAAAATTGTTTTCTCCTTTTTCGATACAATTTTGATTTTTTTCCAGCCTGGAATAGTGTAACAATGAGTGAAAACCTGCTTAACCAAAAGTTTAAAAAGAATGGGTACATTTTACGTCTTACATAAATCAGAGCAAGAGATCGGAGTTCTTCTCTACAAGAATTTTTTCCAATTTCCAAGGGCTTGAAAAGATGGAGTTTTCCAATCCATAAAATTGTGAGAAACTGTCTGACTTTGATGAATTATTTTTTTTTAATCCTGGGAAATTTTAGAAGACAAATAACTTGTAATAATATAAGAAATTTAGCATACCACAGCACACCAAACCATAGGCATAGTGTCTTTCACAGCTTTGAGAAAATGGTTACTCAAGAAAAAACCCTTCTAATGCTTAGAATTTGTAAGTATCATGGAATTGTAGTGCTTACAGGTAAATGCAGTTACATTTTTGTGGTTTGCTTTTGTACCTTAATCTATTATATATTATCGTGAGTATAACAAAGTTGCAATCAGGTGTTACTAAAAAGCCACCTAATATGAAAGGTCAGCCACAGTGATCGTAAAGGGTTTGTACTATATGTAAGAATCTAGCTTCATATTTTGTTATATTATTTAGTAGGATGACTGAAAATGCAGTGATCAAAGGAATTGTCCCCAAAATCCCATTTTTCTGAGGACAAACACTCCCACAAACACTTCCCAGTTCTCCCTTTTCAGGGAGTACAGAGTTAATTTGGGCATTTACATAAAGATGCTCAACAAGACCCACTTCTTACCAACATGCTGCACTTCTCTAGATACTGTTCTTCTCTATGTACTTAGGACTGATGTGTGATCTTTCTCCAATTTATTGCTGTCCAAAAATTTGGGGTTTTTTCCTCCCTTTTTAAAATCAAAACACAATATTAAAAAAAAATATCTCCTTACAGTTATGGTTAAGTTCTGGTATTATTTTTCCTAACTATTTTCCACAAGTCCTCAACAGTTTGTAGCCTCACACCATTGTTATTAATCAGCATAAGACCACATTAAAAATCTGTACGTAGAAGTGATTTCCTTTAGATACCAGAGCTGCCAGCTAACTAAAGGTTATCCACACCATTTCCCACAAATATATATTTTTGGTTCTTGAAACCAAATCCTACAAATTCTGCTTGTGCTTTTTATCTATATTGAAGAACAATTATCTTGGTAGAAAGAAGGCATCTTTGGTAGGTAATAGACTTAAACGCCTCAGAAATATCAGTTTTCTGAATTCACAGCCTAACTCAATGCTGGACTGAAGGGGTTTTTTTTCTTTCAACTTCCTCCAAAAGCAAGGTCCCTTTTTTCTCTCTTCTAATCTTGGGAGTGTCACCCCATTTGAGCATCCTGTTCTTTTTATACCTCCTTTTTATTTTTTGGAGGGAAAAAAAATAATACAGACAAAAAAAAAAGCTATGCAGTAGTGGAATTTCAACAGCGACCAAGCACATGAAAGAAAAGCAATAGGAAGCAACAAGACCTGGGGGTGTTCAAAAAACGGGTTGATGAGGCACTTGAGGCCATGGTCTAATGGTTAGGAATATGATGGGATAAAGGTTGGACTTGATGACCCTGGAGCTCCCTTCCAACCATAATGATTCCAAGATTTCAAGATTCCAAGATAAAAACGGAAGAGTTCATCTTCAGCTCCTCAGAACCAACCATTGTCGCTGTTGGTTGGAAGAGCAGGGATTTGCCAGGGCAGCGGTGATGGGGAGCCCAAAGCTGCCCATTCCCTCAGAGATGTTCAGCAGCCACAGGGAGCTCGCTGACATGAAATCCCTACAGAGGCAGCTCAGAAGTCCCATGCAAACTACACAACTGTTCATTTGACTCCCTTCTCCGAGCTCAATATCCCCCTCCCAGTGCACTATTACCCTTCTCTACAGGAATGCTGAGAACTTTCCCTGCTCGCAGGCAGTGATGGGCAGGAGGGTCAGCCTTCTTGTCTAACACACCCTTATTCTTAAAATGAAATTTAGTGCTTTCTCAGACTTTCCATGGGATGGACAGGGACTCTAGGCATTATTTAATAGGAATTTTGGAATGAAACAGTAACTCCAAAGGCTCTTGTGAAAAGTACAGGAGATTAAGACAACAGAGGACTAAAGCTGGAGGTGCTAACAGTGCCTTTCACAAGAACCAGCAGGCTGTGTCTGTTTGCACAGTTGTCCAGCTAAACAAAATTTCTGATATATTTTCCCTTCTACTACATAGCTCCTGTGTGCAATTTGCTATATAATCAAGAGATCTGAAAGCACCATGTCACTGGTTTCAACAGAATTGAGTTCAAAACCATCCTTGGCCAAAATATCCATTATACCTAATAATGATACTCTGCTACAACATATTGTAAACAAAGAGTAGCTATAATCATCAACTAAAGGTCTAGACATGAGTTTAAAATAACATTTGGTTAACATGGCACTGTAGCTGATGTATCACTGCACATGTATTACAGTAACTATTGTTACAAAAATTCTGTACCAATCAATCTAAAATAACCCTGTAAGCTTTAATTGCTATCTAACATCAGTAATGAATTGAACAAATGTCAGATCCTAGTAAGTGTGTCTTTTATCATAAATCAGTATTTCCCATACAATAATTACCCCATTAATGCTAAATGAAATGCTTACTGAGTGTATTTAGCATGCACTGTAAGTGGTTGAAATGACCAGGTATATGTAATAATTTCCTGACTGACACAGTTCAAAAAGAAATGCCTTCGAAAGGCAAATTATATTTGTTAAATAAAGATGCTATGTAGAAGATCATTTTTAACAGAAGCAAAGGTGCAGTGTCCTAAGTTCTCTTGAACAGTTTGAGTTCAAAGAATAAAACAATACAGTAGTAACCTCCAGTAAGTTCCTAAAGCAGGAAGGCTCTATGCTTCATTTGGTTTTAGCTCTGTCTTAGAAGATAAAGAATGGAGAACAAGTAGTTGCCAATTTATCTAACTTAAAACACCCCACACTTGCCAAGTTTGCTGTGATAAATGGCTTTAACTACCTTCTGCTCATCTTTTTATTACAGGACGTGACAAAGGGATTTGTAGATTAAGCCTCTAACTTTATTTGTGATACTTCACAGACGAAAGCTGAAAAGGGCACTTAAGAGGTTTAGTGTCAAACACACAATTAAAAGGGTAAACAAACAGCAAAACTATATTTACCTTGAAAATATCTAAGGTTTTAGAAAAGCCTTTACAGAAAGCTAAATGTTATTATGATCACTGAGCAATGCCACAAATAGCTGCAATCTTCTTGCTTGCTTTCTGAAATGTGTTTTTATAGATTCTGTCTGCCTGAATAGCACATGTGTAAACACACGACTGTCTCAGTCTGGTATGCTGAGGAAAGCAGTCCTGTGCTGTTGTATGTGAGAGGAAATGAAGATAAATATACAAGTGTACCAATAAGCCAATTCAATATGCTCTGCACAACACTGCTCTAACGCTCCTAATGCTCAGACAAACACAGACTCCCACAGTCAGATTAACGGGACACCACCAAAGCATCCGTCTCCTCTTCCCTTTCCCTAAGCTCAAATCCACCACGTACTTTTCTTGGGTAGGTTTGAAAATGAGAACTCATGTTCACATTTTTCTTTTTTGGCAAATCACTATAGCAGGAGCCTCGCATGTTTCTGACTCCGCTTGCCTGTTTGTGCCACCACAAACACTGCCACAGCTCCTTTTAATAATTTCATGCTACCGTGACCCACAAAAGAAAGGCATGCACCTGTATTTGCTGCCTTGTAAGTAAAAGCCTTTCTAAACAGCTTAGGAAAGCTTAAGAGCATGCCTCCTGGTTCATTAGCAATTTATGTACACCAGTAATAACCATTATCAATAAATCATAACCATTGACATTGAATGCTCCTCATCCTCTATACCACAATAACCAATCCTGCATCATTCATCTATTATTTTTCAACTCTTTCAATATATTTTGCACAATGTATCAGGTAGATCAGCTCACATTCCCAGGCACCTTTTGACTGATGGAGAGAGTAAGGAGCTGTCTAAATTAGTAGACAGATTAATTTACTTCTTACCTGTTACAAACTGCAAGTGTTTCCAGACAATCCATTAAAGCAGGGATTTAGCTGACAGTTAAAAACCCTATATTCCAAAACCTGTCACACGAATCTTGAAGTACTTAATGATTACAAGAGAAAAAGAAATATATTGACTGGAATATTAGTAAATAAAGTTAACTAAATTGTGCCTGAATTCCTAATATGATCAATAGTTTCATTTTCATACCATTCTGTCAGCAACACAACAGAAGCCTGGCAGTGTTGCAAAGCCATCACCTAACAAACTGCTGATACAGAAACAGCAGAGATTTGAAATCCAGAGAAATAAACCCAGTATGTTTATGTAAACCTATGAACAAATATAGATGATATCTGCCAAATATGAAGTTACCACAGGCTCTACTTCTGCCCACTCTTTCTGACATTCAGTACACTTTGTTCTTGTCCTGTATGTGTTCAAAACACTTGGAGTATTGTTTTATAGGCCATTTTACAAGGTACCACGGTAACCTTTTAAAGTGTGAAATAAAAATACTTACTGGAAAAACATTGGCCAGCCATTTTACTGATTCCCTTTAATCAATTTTCAGGGGAAAAAAAAAACCTGCTTTAAAGAGCAGTACTGCTTATAGACACAGTATAGGAACAAGCTACATTTGTACAGGGATCCTGTGCAAGGAATGGAAATTACTCCCATTTGTCTACCCAAGCACATGTTTCCACTGTTGCTCTTCCCTGTCTTGGTTCATAGACTTCAGTGCTGTCTCAGTAGTTATGCTGCTGACTCAGGCTATGGGCAGGTATGGGCAATCAAATATTATCTTTTTTTAAATCCTAGAATATTGATTTTGTTCAAACAATTAGGGGATTGTGACTTACTTGCAAAATAACCAGACAGGGAGAGATACAGTGTTCTCAAAGCCATTAGTTTGCTGACTCAAGCTCAGAAACTGTTTTAACTTCAGTGGTAGTTCACCTCCTCTAAGTGCCACACACAGCAACATGCAGGTTTCACACCATGCTTTCTTGGTGGTTTGGACTGGTGGTGTTTGGTTTGTTGGTGTTGTTGGGCTATGTTAACAAACCATTCAAAGCATCTTTTGTTTCTTTACCCACAACATAGAATCATAGAATCATTATGGTTGGAAGGGACCTCCAGGGTCATCAAGTCCAACCTTTATCCCATCATATTCCTAACCATCAGACCATGACCTCAAGTGCCTCATCAACCCGTTTTTTGAACACCCCCAGGGACGGTGATTCCACCACCTCCCTGGGCAGCCCATTCCAGTGCCCAACCACCCTCCCAGTAAACAACAACTTCCTAATCTCCAACCTAAACTTCCCCTGATGGAACTTGAGGCCATTTCCTCTGGTCCTGGAGGGACACCAACACCAGCCTCACTACAACCTCCTTTTAGGTAGCTGTAGAGGGCAATAAGGTCTCCTCTCATCCACCATGTACTTCACTTGTACCTTTGTCCCTCAGTATTGAACAGAGACAACACTGGAAATAATAAAATATCACATATTTTTAACTTTTTTCCCTTCTAGATAGACCTATATTCTTTGTGTCACTTTCCATTATAAAAATCAAGCAAAGGTTATTTTATTGCACTTATTTATGCTTCTTATTTTCTATTCACGTTACAACATGCTTCACAGACTGAAGCTGAAAGTCTTTATTAAATTTTGGCTAAAATACTCTTTATTCTCTCACAATTCCTGGAATTTTTCAGAGTGACCTTAGCATGTGAGAATCTCTATATTTAAAAGTCTCTGGGCAGAGTGTGAAAGTGATTGTTATTTAATGCCAAAGCTTATATTGCAATATTCTGCTCACGTTTTTATGACCACACCTAACCAACCATTTTCAGACCCTTCATGGTCAAGTGATTAAAGAATAACATTTCTAACCATAACTTTTTTTTTTAATGACACAGCTGAAATAGAGCCCATTACAGGGCTGACTCTTAAAATATGTGGTGAAAATTCTGTTAAAACAGCAAAAAAGTTTCCAGTTGACTCACCTTAGAAAAAACAACCATGAAACTCAAGGACCACTGCATTCCACTTAAATTTGCGAAGACAGTGAGCTGTATTTCTCCTGTGTTACAAGAAGAAAGTGGAAGAGGTGAGTAGAACCTCATGGAAGAGGTGAGTAGAACCTCATGGAAGAGGTGAGTAGAACCTCATGGAAGAGGTGAGTAGAACCTCATGGAAGAGGTGAGTAGAACCTCATGGAAGAGGTGAGTAGAACCTCATGGAAGAGGTGAGTAGAACCTCATGGAAGAGGTGAGTAGAACCTCATGGAAGAGGTTCAAGGTAATGCAAGACTGAAATGGGGAAACTACAGTCCTCAAAAATAAAGAAATAAAACAAAAAATCCTACCAAACTTAAGGACTGCAGTTCATGTGGACAGAGCACTGATTAACATGTTGGAGGTAAAGCAACATTAAGGCAAAACCTGTGCTCTCCAAGCCTTATATCTGAGGATGTAACCAAGGAATATTGCTACCCTTCATCTCATGGCAACCTCCACTTGTGCTGGGCTCCAGACAGCACTAGCACCTATTCCTCCAGAGCCAGAGTCAGTTTTTACCTTGTTTCCATCACTCAAAGCATCCCCCTGACACAAGTGGTTTCCCTGGCATGCAGAGGCAGTCTAGCAATCAGACTAAATCCATAAAAAGACAGACAGCTGAGGCTGCCCAAAAAAAGAAGAACAAACTGAAATTGTATCACTTTGCAAGAGTTTGTATGGCACAGCAAAGATCACAGAATTGACTCCTCAGAAGACAAATTCTTCACAGAAGAAACAGGGGATATTACAGCACAAAATAAATAGACTATTAGCCTTCAGCAAATGGGGTATTTATTGTTTTTAAATTGTACATTAGGGCTCAAGCAACACTGATATTTATACTGCACATCAAACTGCAAGAATAAGAAAGTAGTGAGCTAAAACTGATGTAGATTAGTGAACTTGTATTCCCTGAGGGAGTATGAGATCTAAAGAGATGCACACATAAAGTAAATAAGATACAATGGCACTGGGGAATAATGCCAACTGAGTCAGCAATATGAAAAAAAACTCTGTTCAGAAACGTGCAACAGATATCAGACCCCAATCTCAAAAGACAGTTTGGAAACTGAAGGGATTTAATTAAAAGAGGAAGCAATTCTGAAACGAGTTAGCACAGAGCTAAGAACAGCATCAAGAAAAGCACTGATCAGTCCTTTTACAGCACCACGGCCAGGAAGCACCAGACATACCTCCATCCACAGCACTTGAAACAAGCTGACACACATCAGAATGCTACATAAAAACATATTTTCTATTTTTGTCTTCAGAAGTTTCCCTCGGAGTAAGCTGAAACATCAACACATCAGTATGAAAAAAATCCTGTTTTCTTCCTGTAGCTTTTAAGTTGTAGATATTAGCAAAGATAAAATGTTTACCTATGCAAATAGTGAGGCAATTTTGACCTTAGAGCATTAGTATAAAACCAAAATGTGTTATTTTGATGGTTACGAGATGCCAGAATCAGCTGCACTCCACAGTCAGCCTCACACCATCCTTGCAAAAACCCCTCTGGAGGAGGGGAGAGGGGAAAAAAATAAGAAAAAACAGTTACCAATAGAGGATTTACAAACTGAACTTCAAAAACATTGAATTGAGCACTTGAGCTCTGTAGGCGAAGGAGTCACAAAGCCCAGACTGGAAGCAGACTCTGCACATATATAAAATATACACGCTAAAAAGCAGCCAGTGACTGCCAGAGCTGCTGTGGAGGGTGAAATCTGCTGTCCACGCAGCAACGGAGTCCCACACAGACCAGTGAGACATCACCAGTCTGCACAAGCCACACTCCTGATTTGTCTGGCAAAATGAGTCAGAACTATGATTTTGAGATGTTTTAGCCACATACAACTGCTGTGACACAGTTCATTAGTGAGCCACACTGAGCACTCACTGCTTAGGCACCAAACAAAGACAAGATGGAATAGGAACTGGTTTAACTCATGGCTGAGCAGCCAAGGATAAGCAGAGGCAACACAACAAGTGCTGAAGTGGCATCAGTGGCAGCTTGTGCTGAGCGTGGCTGGAGGAAGCCCTAACTATTACCAGAAAAATCATCTACACTGCTTTCAGGTTTTTTATTTTGTTAAACATCCTTCAGTAATCCACCAGCATAAGGTCCTGTACAGCCTTCAAGGATTTCTAATTTTTATTTTATCCACTCCTTATTTGAAGAAGAAAGATCCTGCTCTCCTTCAGAGGAATATGAACAATGCAGAACCCTGAGCCCTGGGAACATCATTACAGTTCGCTGAGAGCAACTGGGCTGATGCTCAGTTTATTTGATTGCCTTTGTTTGTTTCCCTGAAAACACAATGCTACAGCGAGCCAGAGGACCTTAATGTATTTCCATGCTATGCTGCACTTGTTTTTATTTCCAGAACTCTGTACTTACTGTAGCTGATATCTTCTACTAGGCTTGGATCAGTCCCAATGAGAGCAAAGTATTCCAATTACTTTGAAAAGCAATTTAAAAAATAAAAAATAAAATAAACCACAACTGTGCACTGCAGACAGGAGCACAACATGAAGCTGTTTGACTGTAAGAAAAGGAGCTGAGAAGCACTCAGCAATGGTCTGTGACTGAGTGCCTGGCAGGCTGGGCAGGGGCAGGTGAATTGCAAGTGCAGGAACTGCATTTGTCACCATTTGGCAGCAGCTGTTCCTAATCTGGGTTGAGGTGTAAAGGTTGCACGGTTTGCTCTGACCTGTGTAGGCTGCTGGAAGACTTGGGAACTGATTGCATCCTGTTGGTCCTCCATCTACAGCTTCCCCTCACCAGGCCAAGGGCTCTTCCTCAATCATTCATCCCACACAGCCTTGTGAGGCTTTTCAGCTGCCTTGCTGCAGCAGATCCTTGCAGCAGCATCAGCTGTGGCGCCCACGTTACTGAGCTGTGGCTTTGTTATAGATGCTGGCTGTGTAACTACTGCATGCTCTCATCTTTCTGCATCCTATTCCTGACAGCAGCAAGGCAAAAAACAAAGAGACCAGGTCCTGAAGGTCAAGGAATATTGTATGTGTCATTTCAACCTATCATCAGCTCAAAAAAAACCAACCATCAAATCTCTTTTTTTTTAAGCTTAGCTTAGTCAAAATTAACCTCGTTCCAGCTTATTAAGAGACATTTATCTATCTCACATTTTTTCAGTACTGCTAGGGAAATGCAAAAGAATGATAAATAAAATGTTTAAATCCATACACACACACACGAAGCAAATATCACCATACTTCATAGAAAGAGTAAATGAGCCAAGTCCCTTCCTCCAGCACCCTTTTCTATACCAGACTAAGGAATAGTGCTATGAAAGGGCTTCTTTTAATATCCTTGCCTATCTGTACCACTACTGTGAACAATGCTCAGGAATTATGAAAGGAACACTTGGAGGGCAGCCCTATGCCCAAGCCCAGCACCAGGATTGTGCTCTCTTCTTCACAAGCCAAAAGCGACATTATGAATGGTCCTTGTCACTGCTCAGGTATGCACACTACCTTGGTTTTATGTGACTTGACTCTCCCTCTGAACAATCTCTCATTTTTCCTGCTTTGGCAACTTGTCCCTGATAAACCAAGCTGAAAATTGCAGGAGAAGTTCTCATTCACAGAAAGAAAAGAAGAAACAAAATAAATCAGCAGGAGTATTCTAGTTTGGGGCTTAATATTTAGAGGTGTAGGAAGCGTGTTGCTTAATATTTCTGCCAACAAGGAGACTCATTTCTAACAAACACTTTGTGGGATATTTATTGACATTTCAGATGACCAAACATTGTGATGTCTTGATCTTAACTACATTTTGTATAATTTGGTATCTGAGCAAAGGTTAAGGACCACACCTGAGCCTTCTAGAAAGCTGCCAGCAGTGTTTCTTCACAGGTTAGAATCCTGAGGTTGAACATGAAAGTTAAGCTGAATTGTTATGGCACAACTGTAACTAAACAGTAGCAAAGCTACTCTGGTTTAGCTCAGTATGAAATGCTTGCAGAAAGGGAAAACACACATAGCTAAATCTATAACCAAAATACAGACTGTTCATAACTTAAACCTCAACTGCATCGCTTCATCTTGCAGTACATATTCCTAGATTAGAGCTCCACCAAATGCTCACCTGGATGCACAATTTCTCTGTCATACAACCTATGGACAGGTTTGGCCATGTAATTCCCAACAGCCTGCTCCTGTGGCCTGGACCCAGAAAGCACAGCTAAAGAGCCAGAGACAACCACCTCATTTACCAAACCTTAATGCACATGGATGGAGAAGGAACCATTCACCACCAAAACCGTTTCAAAGCCAATCCTGTTTCTTAGGCTGGAGACAGTGGCTTGCCCACCTAGAGGGAATTTAAAGATCAGGGTTCTTGACGTGGTGGATCAGGCTCTTCTTCCACCCCTTTCGCTTGCTGTGTACTTCGATCATTAACAATCTTTGTGCCAGTTCCAGATAAAAATGCCCTTCATGTCATTTAAAGGCAGTATTTTTTTCTCCTGCAATTAAAGCCTTTTCAGGTTGTTTTCTTATCACAAAAAATTTCTTGCTGCCAGTACTAGTAATATATTAATCACTTAACCGAAATAAATGCATCTGTTAATGTGTTTAATTAAGTATACAAAGCTCTTTATTTGATGTTATTTGTATTTAAGATTTCCTGTTTTCCCTGAAGTATTTATTATCCGAGGCATGATCCTTCTAATCTTAGATATACTCTGGGACTGAAGTACTATTTTAAATCAGTGCTTTTCAGCTGCTTTTATCATGAAACATGTTAATGAGCTGCTTAGTATTCATATATTAGACTTTTCCTCATTTTATATGGAAATAATACTATAAAAATTCTCAGAATACTAGTTTTATGTGCATGATAATGATGAGACTCAAAGCAAATAAGAAGGAGGAAATCTGTGGTGGCAGTGAATATGAAATGGATTAGTACGTCGTCAATGTGCTTTACATTGGTACAAAATTATTAAGCATGTAATTAAGTAGGATCAATTCCACTGTTTGTTTTTGGGGTAATGTTTTAGCCGGTTTAGATGTTTCATTTTTAAGAATTTAATTTCATACTTTAACAACCTTCTTGTAATTTCCTGCTCCTGATATGAAGTCACATCACCAGGATACGCCCGAGATCTACTACGTATCAAGAAGTGACTGAGGTGGAAGGTCAGGCCAAAGTGGCTGCAAGGGAAGATAAGAACAAGGCAAATTAAATAATTTTGTAAATATAAAAATAGTTCAGTTCAACTGACCTTATTCATCAGCTGCATTAAAATCCCCGGGACTGTTAGTAGGAAGGAAATTATACAGTTACTTGCAGCAACTGCAGCTTTGACCTGGCTGACCTCACAGACATCTCCAGTGCAACCAAAGTGAAATGAGATTTGGCTTTAGAGGAGCCTAATGAGTAAAACTGTCAGCCTCGGTACACTCACATCTGCACGCAGGTCACAGAAATAAATAAAAAACTAAAACCCCAGCTTTGGGTAAGGTGAAGAGAGAGAAAACTATTCTCTGTCTTACACAAAGAACTTACTATCGCGTTACTGAATAAAAACCCAACTGTGAAAATAAGTCTGGTATGAAACTGAATTGTCTCATTTTGAACAGGGAATTACAAATCAATCAAACAAAGCATTTGTTATTATGGAAAACCCAACATCTGAGTAGGTTTCCCTTATTAATTTTATATGCTGGACAAAGCCGAGCTGTCCCTGTAGTCCTGGCTCATGGAGAGTGCTCCTGCACTCCACTTCCCAGGGACTGGCAGCAGAGCTATGGCTAGCAGTGATGCTCCAGATTGAAGGGGGCAAGGAGGCTGGAGACAAACTCATTGAAAGGAGAGACAATAATGGGTACTATTTATTTTATAGAAAATATAGTCAGAGAAGATACATTATTCTTGGTGAAATCTATCTATTATTGCTCTGAACAGGTACATAACTATGTAACTCCTCTCTTAATAGTAGAGCAGATACCTATGATATATACCACCCATTATTTGTACCTGGTTTTTGCACTTGAACTTACCATTGGCTTTAGGTTTTGGAGCACACTTGTAAACTAAACTACATTTACTACTTGTAAACTAAACTACTAAACAACTAAACAAGAAACTAGAAAACCAAAAGACAGCAGCACATTAGAGATCTACCTTAGACAGCTTTTGATTAAATAGGTTTAAAAATTGCCTAAAATATCAAATAGACCAGTGTAGAAATAGAGCAGGAAAAGTCAGAACGAGTTAGAAAATGCCATCTCAATATTCTCTGTAGCCTGAGCATAAAGAAAGTGGGAGATGCTCCTTGTAGCCTTGGCATACTTATGAATAAGTAGAGTAGTGAAGCAAAGAGAAGAAACAGTTTAAAAGTAATTTTATTATAAGATGGGAAAGAAATACCCAAAAGAGGTTTTTTCCACCTAGATTTTGTTTCAACATTTAAATAATAAAAAATAAAGTTGCCACATCTTTACTTTGGAGTAACTCATGTTACTGCAAATATACCATTAACAGCTCCACCTCCTAAGAAGCTGTGCATTATAAATGTCAGATGGCAAAAATTAATTTGGCATTCTCTATGAGGAAATAAACACAAACTTGGGTCCTATAAACACCTGTTCTCACGAGTAGAACTAACTTGAAATTATTTCATATTGGGCATATCCAAGTTTTACGTACAATTTAAGACCTATTTCTGAGAGCACAGCTCACAGTCCTACAAAGTAGATGCATGTGGATGTTGAAGCATCTTTGAATAATGCAGGATGAAGGCATTAAGCAATGCAGACTTTCAAATGTTTCATTTGGCACAGTGAAGTTTCACCCAGGAGTACTGGGGCATGAGTAAGAGCTACTAACACGTGGGCTTTCTGGATTAGATCTGTACATCTGCAAGTTAACAGAAGGAACTAAATCCTGAAGGGTACTTTTTAAAATGAAATGGTTTTCCATCACTTCCTTTTCTGCTTTATTACAAGTCTGAAATGTAGCACAGTTGAATCCAGGCTGCTGCCTGCAGTGAGCTACACCCTTTTGTCATAGTTATGCATTATTCTTTGTGAGCAGAGGTTTTTGTCTTGCATTATTACTTCATCCATAGCAAAGTGCCCTCTTTGCTGACTAAAACTACTCTGCATTTTATCGCTAATAACACATCTAAATCCTTATTTTAAATCACAGCCCTATTTCTTAAAAAGAGCAATTTTACTTTTCTTCCAGAAAGCCATCTGCTTGCTAATGAGAGTTGTTTTCATCGGTAATTTTGAGAAGAAAAATGGTTATTACACTTTAGCACTTTTTAAGTGACAAATAAAGAACACCATCCAGCCCAGGAAATATGCTACATTTCTCCCAGTACAGGAACCACTGGCCAAGTGTATCATTGTAATTAGAAACATGTGTAATGAGTCTCAGTGCAAGCGGGGCCCACAGTGAAGTACCATCACCTCAGATAAAAAACTTTCAACAACTACTTTCATACGTAAGATTGATACAATTTAGAAATCCCTGCATTATCAAAATCACCTTTTTACACCAGCAAAGCCATAAAGGCTTTGGATGATGATAACCTACTTAAAGGGAGGTTGTAGTGAGGCTGATGTTGGTCTCTTCTCCCAAATTGCTAATGACAACACGAGAGGAAATGGCCTCAAGTTCCATCAGGGGAAGTTTAGGTTGGATATTAGGAAGAAGTTCTTTACTGAGAGGGCGGTTGGGCACTGGAATGGGCTGCTCAGGGAGGCGGTGGAGTCACCGTCCCTGGGGGTGTTCAAAAAACAGGTTGATGAGGCACTTGAGGTCATGGTCTGATGGTTAGGAATATGATGGGATAAAGGTTGGACTTGATGACCCTGGAGGTCCCTTCCAACCATAATGATTCTATGATGCTGTGTACTTGTGTTTTTCTAAATATATTTTTAAATTGTCTCAATGCCTAATCAATAGACAATGCTGTGATACAGTAATTTCTCTACTTCCCTTTTTCCCCTTTTTTACCTTATTCCTGGTAGAGAGTGCCATGATAGCCAAACCACCAACACTCTCACAATCATCCTGATATTTGGCTGAATTATCCTGCTTAAGGTGCATTGCCCATTTTCCAAAGTACTCTCTTTTCCTGATGCTGACAACTAAACAGCAGTAGCATAACAAGAGTGAGAGACAAAGGACTGGTGATGGGGAAATAAAAACTGAGACAAAAAATAAAGGAATAAGAATTAGGACATCAGTGAGAAGGATGAGACCTATGAGAGGGGAAAAGAAATCTGTTTAGGATGACAGGAAAAATGAAGGAACATGGAGGATGAAAAATAGCTTTCATAGTAGTTTTAGTAGTTTTGTCAGCAGAACTAAGAAAAAAACAAGAAAAGGAAAGTGGTAAAATAATGAATAAAGCAACAGTGAGGATTAGGGCTACACACAAAAATTGTGGGAGAATGCAGAGCTGCAGTTAAAGGGATAACTGAAGTAGAGGGGCCTGGAACGAGCTGTAAGAACATAAGTATGAAAAGAAAAAAAAGAGGAAAGAAAATAAGTAATAAAATTGTTAAATTGTAAAAGAGAATGCAAATTAAATGGATTACAAGAAAACGTGCATGAAAATAGGGACAAAAAAAATCATGGAAAAAAGTTCAAGTCAGTACACAAACTAAAAGTACATCTAAAATTAAATAAAGAGCTTCTAAAAATAAAAAATAAAAATCACATTTTTCCCCTCTGGCACTTGCCTAATACTCAGCTACTGCCCCACTTTTTCAGGCAGACAGGCATTTTTTGCCCCAATGTATCTCAGAGATTGTTTCAACCACAGTGCTATGGTTTAGCTTCTCCCTGGGGTCTCGCATCCTTCCTGCGAAACCAGAGAGGGCTGCATCTTTACCCAAAAGATGGCCCACACCCAAACCATGATTAACACAGAAATGTTGTCTTATTTGTGGTCAAATTCTGTCTAGAAGGTCAATGCTGGGGGAAAGAAAAAAGTCATTAGTTTAGGCTTAACAGCCAGCACAACCTCATGAATGAGAAAGTGTGCCAAGTCTTCTCTTCTCTGCACATGTGCCCTTTTTAGGGGGGTTGTAATTTATAGCTTAGCTGTGCAAATAAAATTGCTTTGGGTTAAAAACTTGAAAACAAAGCCTCGGTCAAAGTATGAATTACTTTTATAGGCTTTTCAAAAGATTGATCTTTTCATTTTCTTGTCTTATGAGCATATATCCCATTAGATCTGCTTCTGTGTAGGAAGTGCAATTGTAGCAAGCAATTAATCCATAAATGAGCTGTTTCTGAGTTTTAGGTATTCAGCATCATCCTTCAAAGGTGCTATCCCAGCCGTGCATTATACCTACATGTTGCTACAGACCTTAAGAGAGGCTCATTTTGTCAGCAATCATTTAATTGAATTCCCTGTGAACCACTTTTGGAAAACCAGGCACAAGATAATCAGCCGTAGACAAGTAAAAGAAAATGTAGTATTTCTAATGACCATGTCACCAAAAGATACAATGACCTTTAAGTCCTTCAATCCTGAACTACTTCTTGCATACTTTATTCCAAAAGAAAATACACAGCCTGAGAGCTACAGAAGTTGTATCTAATTTGAACCTGGACCTCTTACACAAACGACATCGTGATTCCCCGTGTAGTTCTCATCTCTCAGAAAGACCAAAGATTCTATGATTTTGACACCACCCCTAAGTTCATAAATAAATATTTTTTCAAAATTTGCCCCATGTGGAAAGGCAAAAAGAAACCTAATGTTGCATTTTATGTACTCAGATGGTCACATAAAATCTAGCACTTCCCTAAGCACAAGGGAAAAATCTCGTCAGAAGATCATTTCACATTATGAGCTCAAAGCATTTAAAAAACAAAAGAATTATTCTTTTTAAATTTGTTATGCACCACAAACAGATCTCCTGCTACATATTTGCAAGGCATGAACCATTACTAGTAAACCACAAATGAGCTAGTCTTACAAAAACCTACAGGCCTATAATAAAAGTTAATGTAACTATTTATATTGGTAAGTTGTAAAAAAGGTTTAAATATCTGCATATACGACACACTAACTTCAGAATGATAATCTAAATCCATTGCAGAGTCTTCAACTGCCCTTTAAGGCAATTATGTTTGGCTGAGACAGGATTGGGTGTGTAAAGGACAACGTTAATGAACATTCAGACTGTAAATGAGCAGAAATAAATACACTGAATAAAAAATTACAGAGTTACTGAATGCTTTCAGTCTTTAAAATTATTAAAAAAATAAAATACCAGAAGCAAGTAATCCTATTCCCTACCAAATTCCAACGTTTCCCTGACTGTAGCATGTCACATTTAAAACAATCATTAAGAAAAAATATTTTATATTCCCAAAACTGAAAGTGCAGCCCGTGTTGCCAACCCTTCACAGATGAGGCAGCAGTGCCCAACAAGTCCCCAGGAAGGAGAATCCCTATACTTCCACTACCTGTTGGACAGACCTACACCTACCTTGCTCTTGCAAGATCCTTGTGTTTAATACAGTGTAAATCTTGGTTCCTGCAGTGTCACTTGGCTGACAGGGTACATGATACATACAATAGGTGTTCAGTGTACCATGGCATTCTCCCTAATAATCCTGAAGCACTTTGTTATCTACCCTTTCAAACATTCCCTCTTGTGGAGCTGATCTTCTATCCTACTCCAGTTCCCATGGTTATCATGGACACATAGAGCCACCCTTTGTTATTTAAATAAAGAAATATTTAAATAAGACCAGGCACAAGCTTAGTCTTTCCATGCTTCAGATGGCAGAACGTGATGCAGCTCCAACCAGAAGCATTATAACCACCCTCTGGTGGGACCCATCAGCCCTGGACTGGGCACTCGGCGTTACGCCAGCACATTTGCTTGGCTTTTGTTTAGATCTGCACACGGGCTGTAGAGACCCAGCCCATGTAATGCTGGAACTGGAGATAGCCCTGTGGTGGTCTGCCATGGCCTGCTGCTGGATGCCTGCCCAGCTGCTCCCTTCACTCCCCCTCCTCAACAGCACAGGGGTGGAAGGAAGATGGCAAAGCTGGTGGATGGAGATAAAGAGGAGATCACTCACCAGTTGCTGTCTCGGGTAAAACACACTCCAGTTTACGAAGATTAAGTTCAATCTGAGCCAGGCTGTGGTCCTTGACAGGAGAACCTGCTCCACTGTGGGCTCCTCTCCACAGGCCACAGCTCCTTCAGGAGATATCCCCTGCTCCCCCGTGGTCTCCTCACGGGCTGCAGGGGATTCTCTGCTCCGGCACCCACAGCACCTCCAACCCCTCCTCCTCCTCCTCTCACCTGGGTGTTCAGGGGGCTGTTTCTCTCCTCACTCCTCGCTGCCAGGCAGGATTTTGCCCTTTCTTAAATTCACTTTCCCTGAGGTGCCACCGGCACTGCTGCATGGCCCAACTCTGCCTTAGAACCAACTGGAACCTGCTGTGCCCTGGGCTCTCCTCACAGAGGCCCCACAGCCCTGGCTGCCAAGACCCGGACACACACACGGTACAAGTCCAAATAACATCAGGAAGAAGCTTCACATATCAGGGCCCACAGCCTTACATTTAATCAGATCAAATATTCAAAGTCACTCACACAAAATGAAGGAACTAGTTTTATTCCGAGAAGGATAATGTACGTATTCCAGTAATTTGACAGTGTGCTTGTGTCTCAGAAGTAGTATTACCATCCGTTGGGAAATTATAAAAGGAATTGCCTCTAAATGTTCTCTAGAGCCTCAATACCATTGCTCATATGCTGACTGTGACAGAAAGTAAGTGCAGAAACCTAAAGGTTATCCCCTGGCCCAAGACGAGCGCTCCCCTGCACCCAAAGATGGGGCAGCCCAGAGGGAAAGGGAGCAGAATTAGTGGCGAGAAATGTAGGAACCTCCCCGAAGTATGAACCCCCTCAGGAAGACAACTGGGCCTCATCAACACCGGTCCCAAACACCACACTGGAACAACCTGAACGTCTCCAGACTGACTGCAAGGCAGGATTTGTCTCAACGGGGTGCTTATCTATAACCTTTCCAAATGGCTTAGAGGGTATGAGCACCATCAACATCCATCCTTTCCAGACTGTTTGCTCTAATATTCCGTTAACTACCAGAATATCAGCAATCCCATCACACAATCAAAATGACCTTTCTTGGAGGGACTGAGCACCGTTTTCCCAAATGAAGGGGTAAGGAGAAAGCAGAGGTCAGAAGCCCAAGTAGCAGTCACACAGGTGTTCACCATGAGGAAAAGGGTCAGACAGTGGCAAACTATCTGAACAGGATCCAGCACAACAGACCTGAGAGACTATCTGCCAGAAAATAGGTTAGCAAATTCACTGGCCATAATAAATATACCTTTATCCAGTTTTTTTCTTTACCCACAGTTACCAATCACAGTAGCTTTGCCAGAGTAAACTGCAAGGAGACAGACTCCCAGTGGGACATGTGTTTCCCTTCAGGTCTGCAAAAACGGTTATGGGGAAAGTTAATCCTGCTTCAAAACATTCATCTTGTTCTGCCAGCAGCACTTTTCACCAGCTAACCAGAAAGTGTGGCAATATTGTATTGCTGCATTAAGCGTTTAACTTAATTTTATGTAAACTAGCAGCAGTCTCATAAAATTTGTTGACATTTGTCATTTTGTTGTAGCTATTTCCTACAAGAGCTGTACAAGTTTTACACTGTTGATATGAAATATCCTGATTCAGAGACAAAAAGTGAGTATAAATTCATCACCTCAAAGCAGTTTAAATATGACCAGTAACACGTATCTTACTGAAGAATAGGTGTAAGCAGCTATTTTATACAGCAGATTCCTTGTTTGACAGTAACTGCATACAGCAAAATTATAGAGAGGGAAAACACCAAGACCACATTTCTCCTGTCATGTCCAGCATTTTCTTCATTTACCTTTAACAGCCTCATGGCAGCTCACCTTTAATGTATGCAAGTTATTTATTGATCTGGGATTTTCCAAAGCTACTTAAGAGTGGTTTGGGAACCTGGTTTCTATTGAATTTCAATGAATCTACTCATAAAAGAATTAGGAGCTTTAGGAAATTTTATCTTTATTGTTTCATATCACAGGAGCAACAAAGCATCCAATTATCTTATCCTTTGCTGGTAAAAGAACTACAATTCAGGTATCCAATTAACAATTTTTAAGCTTGTGAAACTAGTCTCACATAATTAGCATCCAGAGAATGAAAGAAGCTATTTTAGCAAACAAAGTGAGACTCGAGCTTTCAAACAAGGTATTTCTGGTTGCTGCCTTTCTTTCGCTCCTCCAACTATGGTTTAATCATGATTATAGAAGATTATATTCCCTCAAAATCCCAGAAAGAGATCATTATCAGAGATTATTTCAACATGTTATGATACATCTACTCAAACTTCTGGAGACAGGGACCGTTCAAATTTGATGATTTGCAAACAGAAATTAGGGTTCTTTAAATTCAGTCAGCTACAAATAAACTGCATGGGTGGCACGTACTCAAACACTCATTCAGATATCATGTAAGAAAGCTTGAATACAAGAATAACAGTGCCAGGATAACAAAAAAGCAGAGCTGTGGACAATATGAGAGAGGGAGTTGCACTCTACAGTGCAGAGTGAATTGTTTTCAGAATTTTGATGCTGCTAAAATAACTGAGTGCCAAGTATTTTCATGTCTTGGTAGTAGAGATCTTGTATTATACCGTGGATCTTTCCCCTCTCATAAGATATTCATGATATTCAAGCAATACTTAGGGTTATAGATGATTCTGATGGGTACCTGTGCCGTAGCAAAGCACTGCTGCCTGCAACATGCCATGGGATTATATGAAAAGAGCTCAGGGTATACTCATGTCAGACCTCAAGTCTCTCTTCATAGAGCAAGTATCAGTGTTACAGCACCTTCCTCTACTTGGCTAAGAGACAATAAACCAGCCCTTGCTGGAACTGCTGCTGCACCGAGCATTACAAAAACCAAACAAAAATCAATGCGTACAGCTCCAGAAAGAAGACACAGAAAATAAGCAATTTCTTTTCCTGCTCCTTTGTTTCACCTTGCCTTAGCACAACACGTTCTGACAGAGAGGAGATTGAGAACTGAGAAAACAATACGCAAGCCAGACAAATCTTGAAGCTGCAAACACGAAAAAAATCCTAAAGTACTAAATGGATGGAGTCATTGAGGCCATGGTCTAATGGTCAGGCATATGATGGGATAAAGGTTGGACTTGATGACCCTGGAGGCCCCTTCCAACCATAATGATTCTATGATTTTATCATTTGCCAATATGCCCTTTGGATCCCAACTCTGTTAGTAGCAGGTCGAGGAGGAAAGCGGGTAACAGCACATCAAATCAAATGTCCAGATTTCAGAAGCCATTGGGCTACTCCTTGGGCAATCACATGGGTTATTTAGAGATGAATGTGTTATTCAGAGGTCCAACTATGGAATACAACGCACACTGGTACACTAAAATGACTGTTTTAAATTGGATCTTTGAGATATGATTAGTGACTGTCTCTACTTCTGCTGCTGTAAAAGTTGCTGAGATAGACAAATGCTTACAGCTGAAGACCAACATTAGTAGCAAGAATAGTAAAATTAGCAAAACAAAACACAAAAAAATCCCAAGAAAAATAGCATTAAACAGATGCTTCCAACTACTGAGAGCCTACAGCAGGAAATAGTGACCAGGCACTAGCTGATACAGAATGCAGTCACTATTTCTTTCAAACTCCATGCTTTGCAGCAGTATACTTGACTTCTGTAATTGTCCAAACCAAATACTTTGGCAGATGAGTCTACAGCCAGCAGGGTTTTTTTATTTTTACAGTACAGAAGTCCTCTAAACATTTGCATCAACCTCCAGACCAACAGCTATCTGTGAAAGTCAAACACGTCTGGCCAGATTCTGGGGCACTTGATAGAGTTCTATTGATTTCAAGTGAGCTTGCTGATTTAGCCTACTGAAGAACCTAGAATCTGATTAGGTTAAGTACATTGATTTTTAAATCCTGACTATTTGCAAAAACTTTATGAACAACCTAGAGACATACCACCCAAGGAAGGGTAGAAATTACTTGGTCAAGAGTTTCATTACAATTTGTTTTGTAAATCAATTTTCTCACAAACAACTCACTAACAGAAAAGCAACAAAATTTGTTCACTAAATTTGTGACAGATTACTGAATCAGGTTCTTTGGCAGTATAAAAGCAGCAGCAGAAAGAATTGCAACTCCTAAGAAACAAAAGAGAATACGGGTACAAGCGATGTAGGAATTCACTTCTGGTTTTACAAAGCTCTTCGCAAGACCATTTAGTGGAAGATGGGAAGTAGAAGGATACCAGGAGAGGGGCCAGAAAGATACTTAGTTCCTAGAAGTTTTCTGTAAATAGGTTGAGTGATGAGACTAATAGGGCTTTTCATATTCTCACCATGGGCAAAGGTGCAGCATGGGAATTTCTGTCCTTTTAGACACCTTGAAATCCCCACAGGAGAGAAGAAGTTAAGAACTTCCACTTGCAGGAAAAGCTTTGATCAATGCTCGCACATTATTAGGACCCAGAAAACCCTACTACTAGGTACAAATCCACAGAAGATCAATCAAACTCCACTTGTTTATAGCTATAGGAACAACTAGCTCTATCTGTCAGGCTACACCAAATAATTCATCGTATGTAAGTCAGCAAAGAGCTGACAAATAGAGGCTGCATTCATCTATAAACAAACAGACACATGACTCGGTGGACTAAAACGTGAAGCTGCTGTGTCCCTGGCACTAACACCACAGAGTCCTCAAGTATTTTGTAAGAAAATTTTTAAGGTAGTTTATAACTCCTTACAGATACTGCGATGCAAAATGTCAGCAGGAAAATTCATGAACATTATATTCATCTCTAATGAGAAACAACTTACCTGATGGAGTACATACACATATTTCAAGAAACACTACAGTTAACAGTAAATTATGCTGACTAAACAGATACAGAATCAACAAGACCAAAACATAATCACAAACAAATATATAGGAAAGTTTTCCCCAGCAGCCCCAGCACTGCTGCTTGGTTCTCACACCGAGTCCTGGGCTAAGCTGAACTGAAAAGGGTGAGACAGGGCACCAGACCCAACATGGTTACCATCTCAGCCCATGCTCTTAGGTCTTGTCCAGGCACCTCATTAACCACCAGCTCATCAGGTGCATAAAGATTCAAACACCTTCCCACTCCACAACCAGAAAAGCAGTGATGCCAACTCCTACCTTTGACCTAGGACAGCCTAAGCAGTACAGAAACTGCCAGCATTTGCAAAGGGAAGGTGTTTCCAAGAGGGGCAGGCTGGCTGATGTCAGGAAGGGTGTAGGCTTGCTTTCCCACCCCAGTCCCCTTCCTTCAAGTCACCAATAAACCTCAAAGGTTATGTTTTTAATATGCCAGTACAATAAATATGCAAAGTTCTTCAGAAGAAAATATCTAGGCATCCAGCAAGCTGCTGGATTTGGAACTATGTGCTAAAGATCAGGAAGCAAATTAAAAACTGAGTGTGTGCCCAATTTTGTGCTCTTATCACAATATTCATTAGTAAGCAGAAAAACTCTTAACTGCAGATACCAACACTATGCTTCGAAATATTAGAGAAGTCAGCAAGCAATCATCAGCACAGTGGTAAAATCTTAACTCTACCTGATGCTTCCAACTACACTATTTTGTTTTTGAGAATCTCAAAGTGTTTCAAAGGTGGTTAATCAGAGCTCACTCACCACAGTGCCGGAGGCAAATTTCCTATCTGTTCCAGAGAACAAACAATGGAGCAGGAAGGTTGCAATCATCGGGGCAATGTTTGCCCAGACAGAAATGGTTTCCAGACATCTCGACTTTCTGTCCCTCATTTTAAAGATTAGACTCCTAAATACTCTCTGATGTCTGACACTTTCTTTTAGCAGTAAACCACACTTCTAGCCTTCATGATTGTCAGTATTGCTTTGATACAAAATACATGGTTCTTCTCTTACATGAAGTGATTATCCTGGGGATAAAATCAGGAAATTCCCTCATTTTCCTCTGAACACAGGAAACAAGGGAACATTAAGATTTAATAGCACCTCATCAGGACTCTACAAGGCTGATAAGAAAAAAGTCTGTAAGGTTGCTACTCTGGTCTTCAGAAGCTCTTAGCCACATTAAAAAAACCCAAGGTCTTTTATTATAATTAAAGATGTTTTATTAAAGCTTTCCCTTATTTTCCTTTCTTTGCTTCTTTCCCTGTGGTAGTTTTTACCTCTTCTTTCATTCCTCCCTTTGATGTTTGCGTGCTTTTCATACTGTCATTGAGAATATTTTGCACTGTTCATTCCCATCTTGCCTCCCCTCATTTTCGAGGAATACATCTTTCCTGGGTCTGACTTCGCCTCTGCCCTCTACAGCTCATCTACAGCTCTGTGAGAGCATAGGGAACATATGCTCTGGCGACAGTGTTCATTACAAAGTGGCACATGAACAAAACACCTTCCATCTCTTACATTTCCTTTGTCTCTCACTTACACAGTGAATGTAACCTTTTCCCCTTGATGTGAAGATTTTTCAGGATTTATTAAAAATATAAAAATTGAACTCATCTTTCCAATGGTACTGCAACTATAAACGTTACCTTTAAAAGGAAGATAAAATAAGATTGGCTCCTTCTTTACTCACATGTGTCTAAAGACTCATCTGAATCATCAGGACAATCAGGCTCTCCATCACACAGCCAGTGCTGGGAGACACACGTCACGCCATCCAGGCACAGAAACTCTCCTACGTCACACAACGGATGGTCTTCTGAAAATGAGAATGTTCCACAATGCAATGATTAACAATGAAGGAAAATGAAGTGGCACAATGAAAATGAAAAGTGGAAACAAAGCGATTCTGAAATAAGAAATCAAAGCAAACCATAGAACCAATGTGAAGTGATAACTTGATGAGATCTGATGGCAATGCCCTTACTTTGGCTGCAGAGCCCTAACGTCCAGCCCAGTGTTTGAGGGGGAGCACCCCATAGCTGTTCCAACCAGACCTGAACAGCATTACCAAAAACTACCTCTATGGAATAGAACTGGATGAATTTTCTCCAATTATTTCACCATGAAGTAAATTTGTTAACTAGATAGACATCAATGAACTCTAACTTCATACTATCAGCACGGAGGAATCCCATTCTCCTCTCCTGCCCCAGAAAATATTTTCAAATTGTTGTTTCAAGTACTCACATTTTCAAGGATGTATTTTTTGTAAGCAAAGGTCTTTTTAAGTAAACATACGTATTTTAATTATTTCTTTAAGTAAGCATTTTAATGAACAAATCCTATTTCAGTTTTGTATAAAAACTATTTCATATTTCATGTGACAAATTTGCAAACAAAGTATTTAGTTATTTAAGGTCAACACTGAGGCACATTGAAAACAATGGCCTTAAAAAGAGGACAATTTTGCAAGCCTGGCAAACCCAAAATGATCTCCTGATTCAACCACCAAAGTCTGATGTCCTTGAGATCTAGAGTTAAATAATAAGATTATTCCATCATTAATTAATTTTAAACTATTTTAACATTAATTAAAGCCCACAAAGCCTCTGTGCAATATATTATATTCATTTTACCAATATACAAATTACAGTAGTGCCTTCCCTGTGCTAAGAGCAATGAGAGTGACACAAAACACTGGTAGGATGCTGATGGAAAATATGAAATCAAGCTTTTTTTTGGATGAGGAGAAACGTGGGCAGAGCAGTCAGCAAGCAACTGTTGTAGGTGATTATCCCCTGCCTCATACTGCACCAGGTTTCTCTACAGCTGCATATGGTCACACATGTCTACACAAATAAAACCTATATATTTTCCTATTCTGGGCAAAGACTACAAGAAAAGCCTAAATGAACACAAGTTTTAAAAGGCTGCTTTGTATGTAGCATAGGTCTGCACATGTGTGCTTGGAAAAGAGGTTTGTTTTCCATGTTTTTTAAAATTGAAAGAATTTTGTTATTTCCATACAATCAAACCCTTACTTAATTTTATGCAACAGTACAGAAATTATGGAGATCTAAACTTTTTATATTGTCTACCTCCAGAAAACGAGTGAAAAAAACCACTAACTTACAAAACACTTTGAAAAACACATCTTTAGAACAAAGCGGCTTAATATTGCCACAGGGTTTTATTTGCTCTGAAACTGCTTTTTCAAACTCTTTTCTTTTGCTTAGCTACAGAATTCTCTTTATTTTCAGCTGTTATGTTTGCAAAAGGAATTGGACCAGTTTATCCTAAACATGCACTAATTAGTGAGTGTTTTTTTTACAAAAACACTTCCTAAAAAATGGTCATCTAAGATGGTTTTGCTTTCTAGCTGAAGAAAACAGTTCTTTTCAGTGACACCTCTTCTCACACTGTTTCCTTCTGTATTATGTGTGCTGCACAGACAGGCTCCCAGCGGATGAGAAAATCCACATTTTTAACATATCAATTCTTTGAGATACAGAGCAGATGGTTAGAAATCTTCTCTCTATGGGTAAATGAAAGCTTTGCCTCCCTAAGGATAGTACTCCTATCCTATGTTGCAAACACCTGGCAATGCCTCTTAGAAGGAAAGTTTCACAAAAAAGCTGGTGCCTTTGTTTTAAAGTCAATGTTTCTAGAGCCAAAAATGCTTTTTCTCCAAAAGATGGGCATATTTTTAAAAGAACAAAGCTCAAGATCTCCATTAGAAAACTAATTACAATTTATGCAATTACGCTAAACTTGGAAAAAATAAATTCCATTATGCTGTTAACAGACAAAGGGGAAAAAGAGGCAAACAAACAAAAAAAACAGCACACAAGACAATGGCCAACGTCTGCACGCAACAGGAATGCTCCTACTTTAATAAGGCAGCTGCCTCTGTAAACATGCATTCCAGCTCCTAAATGATGATGGATAAAGGTCACCGTCAGTGATCACATTGACGGGTGGAGGTCAAAGGTATCTGGATCCTTCTTATTTGTGGGAATGCAATTATGAAAAGCAGGTCAACGGGGTTCTTGAGAAGGACTATACAGGAGATAACATTTATGTAACTGAGTGCTTCTTCAGTTCTATCATGATAATGTAAATGATTCGCTATGAATCTAATTAATATCTGCCTTCATCAAGGAACCAGACGTGCAGAGAAGCTGCTGAATTCACACAGAATCACAGAATCCTAGGGGTTGGAAGGGACCTCGAAAGATCATCCAGTCCAACCCCCCTGCCAGAGCAGGGTCACCTAGAGTCCATCACACAGGAACGCATCCAGGCAGGGTTTGAATGTCTCCAACGAAGGAGACTCCACATCCTCTCTGGGCAGCCTGTTCCAGGGCTCTGAATTCTAGAACTGTTTTTCCCTGCAGGCTGTCCCCACACTGTCCCCACTTTCGGAAGTTCACTGCTTGGGTACTCAATGGATCTGCCAGGCTTCCACTACAGTCCAGGTGACTCCACCACCCTGCTTAGGCAGCAGTTGCTTTGTGTGCTGTCTTCAGAGCACTTCAATCTCCATCTGCCAAGAGCACCTGAGAGCCCCAGAAAAACAAGCCTCCCATATGGCAACACTCTTCAAAGCGAACAAAACTCAGCCCAATAAAGTCTTGATCTGTTATAGCAGGGAGTATGCTAATTAGGCTTACACTAAATATTCATAAAAACCACATTCAAACAGAAGCTTTTGGATTATTTGATATGATATAGCACTATATGAATTAGTTTAAGGATGAAAGATCATCATAATTTTTAAAAGCTTTCATAAAAATAGTTTAAGATTAACTTGAAGCGAGAATGTTTAATGAATTCAATTTCATTAAATTTTGCACCCATTAAAAAATAAAAGATATTTTTACCATGGTTCAAGTGAAACAAAAAACTTTGGAATTTTCAATTTCCTCTCCTTTTTCAAGAAAGGAAAAGAGCTAGAAAAAGTGCACATGGAATAGGGGGGGGTGCATATAAACATGCTTTCCTTTCCAATTTGGAAATGGCAAGATCAAGGAAAGAACCCTGAAAACCACGAGTAAAAAAGATAAACACACACAAATGTTCGGCTGTTTTGTCCCCAACTGTATAACCAGGGAAACCTCCCATGAAAGAAGGGGAATTGCCTGTCAAAATTGTGTTTTTTCAGAAGCAGAAGAGCAGAAAGACTAAGAAAAAGTGGAAAGAACAATAAGAGTGGTCAAGCTGCAATCTAGCTGTGCATTTGAATTCGGATCCACTGGTGACCACATCACCTGTCTGCACGACCAGGAATTTCCACCGATGATAGTAAACCCTTTCTGCCATGTTTCAGGGATATTATGCAACCAAAAATTTGCACTTTTAAGTTCTTAATTAGTTTTGCTTTGATTTTAATTAAGTTACCTTCATTACAAGAGCCTAAGAACTCAGAACTTTTTCTCCCCCTCTCAAAAGCATGTTTTCCATCTGGGATTTTCTTTGATCTCTCACTGAAGCATGGAAGGGTTTGCAGATTAATTTCTGTAAAATTTACTCAGAAGTTGAAATGTATCTTCCGGTAGTAATTTATGCTAGAATTCATCATATGCTAAAGCCTAAATTACTGTAAGTGAAAGGGAGATGGGAAGAAAGAGCATGCACAGCACTTCCTACTTATGATTTTTCAAGCTTTTATGCAATACCTTCCCAACCTTTTATGACTTTTGAGTTAAATCTACACGTATAGAGCCCAGCACAGAGTAAAACATTGACATTTTGGCTGCACTGTATTACAGACAAAGCAGAAAACAGAGTTTTACATTCAGAGTATAAAAAAGTTATCACTTATTTCTGTCCTACCCAGCTCAGTACAATGCTGTGCTCACTTTGGAGAGTAAAGTTTTATTCACAGCATCTAAAAATCTCTCTCATGGTCTACCAGACCCTTATTTGTGCTTCTGCTGTGCGAAGGGGCTTAACCAGCTGTGGGTATGTTCATATGTATAGAGCATAGCAGGAATATATGTGTATTATGTGTATTTATTCAGTTCCTGGCATATTAGCTAACATTTACTCAGCACTTACTAATCAACTAATGGCTTTATCCATAGGACAAGCACATGCACAGGTACAAGTCTCTAAAAGCACCGTATGTTCAGTTTATGCCACACACCTCAAGTGCCACATGCAACACAAGCTTTTCTCAGTCTGCATATCTTTCCCCCAACAAGGTCACAGACACCGTGTTTAGAGTCTGGTCAGTCTTTTGATTGCCACCAAACACCCAACTTCTCAGCCCATAACCTAGGCCATAAATCTTCATGCACAAATTCCTTATTTACATCACACAGTTACAATAATTCTCCATATTTTTTGGACTTGCTCAGTGCTACCATAACGTATAGGTCAGGCTGAGCAAATACCCTTAGAGATTGGTATTATCAAAAGACTAGAAACATCCAGTTTCACACAAATCCTGAAGGATTTTTGGAGGTGGGCAGGTGACAAGTCCAGTGGCAGCCTTCTCATTTCATCTCTTCTTTGACAAAAACATGTTTCCATCAAGGGGGCTGATCCCAAGTCCCCTCCTGTTGATTTGAGCCAGAAAACGTTATTATTCAGCCTTAATACAGCACACTTTATGGACAGAAATTTAAGAAATATTCAGATAATAAGAGAGGCCCAAATACTGGGAGACAAATTTTACGTTATCAGCATAGGGTCACACAATAGTACCTATCTCAGCAAACCATGAAATGACATGATAATGATGTTCTCTAATGACACAAAAATACTACAGTAGAGCCAGATGCCTGTTTTAATACAAAAGAGATATACTAATAGATAAACATTACCTGCAATCTTGTCATTTGCCAATCCCTACTCCAAGTAGCCCTATACAGAAAAGAAGCTCAAGTCCCAACAAAGTCACTGTGAACCAGTTATTCACCATTATCTCTTACCTTCTCGAAAACAAGAGGAAACATGCAAACACATTCCCCAGGGTGAAGTTGGCCTTCTTTCCAAACAGCCAGACTTGGACTGAACATTAATGTCAGGATGAGGGTCAAAGTGACCACCTCTCCCCCTAGGTATGAAGAATGTCAAGACCCATAACAGAGTCAACCACATGCCCTTCTAGCTGTTGACAGCTGGACAGTGCCAGGGTGAACATGAGTGAAAGTCCTCTCATTTGTGGAAAGCCCTCAAAGGTTTCCACTGCAAGAAATCTTCTCTTTCCATGTCACAGAACAAAATGTCCTTGAAGGAACCATTTGTATGGAATACAAAAGCCTCTGAGCCTCCTAACCTTGGTCTGGATTATCATAATGTGTCCTTAAGATTATCATTTCATTTGCTCTGGTGTAAGCCTCCTTGTCAAGAGGAAATGGTTGCAACTGAAAGCTTTTTTAAATAATGACATAAAAAAAAATATAGTCTTTATTCATGAGGATCTTGGCAGGAACCTTCACACGGCACCCAAGAGCCCATGTATGAGGAGAGGACACTATGCACTTCTTCATCCAAGTTGACAAGCAACACAAACTTTCACAGGTGAAAGGAATTCTAGGAGAGATGACTTGTATAATGTATTTTTTATACAAATATACAGTTGCTGCTTCTTCAGGAAGCTCAATGGAGAAGAGAGGCTTTCAGCTACTCCCAGGATCAAATCTCAAAAAGGTCTGACAGACTAATTCCTGAAAAGAAGAACTAAGCAGAAGGATTGGGCCTGAGAACAAGTCACCCTGAGCTGATTTCAAACCCAAGTAGATGCAATGTGCCACTTACTGTGCCTCGAAGCAGGACTTCAAATTAATCTTATTCATCTACTGTTTGCATTAGCTGTTTTAACTTAGATATTTCCAAGTAACACTTTTAACTTTGCTAGTTATAAAGTTTCCAAATTTAATTGTAACGTTTCCATGGCAAAATTGTTTTTTTTTTTCTTAAGTAGGATGGAAAACTTGAGACAAATTATTTAAATAAATGCCATACACAATATTTTCTCCTTTGAAACCTGAAAACATTCATTACATAGCTTTTTACAATACCTTTGATAAGTTTTCTGTTGAGCAGATGTTCTATCACTGTGAATTTTCACACACTTTTAGCAAATATTGGAAGATAATTCATTTAGATAATTTTCACATATCAAAGGATAATCAACGATGTAATTGTTTTAATTCAGTAGATTTATTACCAAGTAAAACAGAACAAAACAATTTCCTTTGAATTTTTCAAACTCTAATAGAACAACATCTGCCCAAGCAAGGAAGGAAAAGCTGTTACTGACAACTAAACTGTTGCAATATTTGAAAATACCAGAAACATTGTGAGAATAAAGAAAGTTCTGATCTGTTTATCATCATTCTGAAAGAAAGTTAAGTTTTAAGTTTTCTTTTAAAGTGTAGGTAACTTCATGATGGAAAGATACGGCTAAGTAAGATGAAGGTAACTCAGATGACTGTATAATGGGAAACAAATGGGGAAACAAAGTTATGTTCAAAATCAGAAAAAAGAACTGTAACCAGCAAGTTGTCTTAAAGGATGAAGGAACCTAAAGCAGTATGAAAGGAACTATATAGTACATGGACTGAACAGAACCATCTTCTTGGCTTTCTGTTATTTTCCTGGAGAAGGATGCTGAGGCTTTTTTATCGCTGGTGGTTGATTTGCTTGTTTGCTTTGTTTTAAAACTCAAGGACTGATTTTGTTCCTTTTGCCAAAAGTTAAGTTTTCAGCACTGCACCAGACAGTTTAATCCTGAAATTGTGCAGTCTTCCAGCAAGCAAATGGTTTGTTCAAGAAGAATCTCAAGAGCTCATATACTTCATTACTTTTTTTGGATTCAGTGGGCCTTTCTCCCTTCCCTCCCACCCACGTGCTTCAGGAACAACTGGGAGACATCAGGGATTTCGGAGAGCCGCAAAACACGCAGGACCAACAGCAGCCTCATGAAGTTATCCAGTCCAGCTTCCTAAGGCCTAGCTAGCACACAGTTACCAACGCAGTTCTTAAATCCTGCAGCGAAATTTCTGTCCTCCATACCTCATCCACTCCAGCACTCAGCTACTCTTAGAGCGAGCAGATTTGCCATAATGGGCAGCCTGGCTGTCATTACAGCAATCAGATAATATTTACCCAGCTCCGAAACGCCGCTTACAGCTCACACTCAGGCGCAGTAACACGGGGCTATCCATCTTCTCTATCCTCTCTTTTGTCCTTCCGTTGCCAATCATTTAATCCTAACTGCTCTGCTTACCATGATCAGTGTCACGGAGATAGCGGCCGAGTTTGATGGATGGCAAAGCTGGTTTTCATCCCACAGTGATTAAAGCAAGAGGAGGAACTTGCAACTTGCACACAATTTGAGTACTCAAATGTGGTACGTAAAGACTTGGAGGATGGGAAAGCAGTAGAAGTGACAACCAAACTCTTGGAGAAAACCTTATCATAAGACAATAAACATTAAGATATTTTTGCAGCCCTGCCCTACCACACTGTCACAGCCAGAGTGGCAATGCTGCTGTCACCAGACATCTCAGAATGATCCCACTTAAAGTGACACGAGGTAATGATGAACAGCTTTCGATAGCAGATGGAAGCCTACTACATAATTCAATTTTAATGACCAGAGAAGTCTTAAATACGAAAGGTTTGTTTTGTGCAACAAGGGATTTATATGAAATGAAACAGCCAAATCTGCTACCGTAAGCAACTACATATGTTTAATACATATTCATTGTATATTGCAATAATTAATCAACAGGGAAATGGGGTTGAAGACTATAAGATATCCTTACACTAAACCCAATGATCAAAAGGATGAAAGAAATAGCAGAAAACCAAGTTAAAATTCCTTTCTCAATGTGATCCACATAAATAGCTAAAAGGAGAGTCCTATTACCAGGGTTAAATATTCCATTTAAATTGGATGCTGCTAACTTTAACACCAAAAAAAGCTCAGAATAAATATTAAAAATGTGATAGTAATACTAAGAAACTTGCTACAGGAACAACAACAAAAAAAATCTATTTTTCTGATAAATAATTTTAAAGTTTATTCCAGTCCTACAAATGGCTCCATACTAATGCTGGGCCCTACTGAAGTCATATCCATATTTTAAATAACTCCAATCAACAGTTCTAAGTTAAACTGTACAAATCAAGTCAATAGCACTCCGAAGGGTCGCCTAATATAGGCTTAATAGCAATTTAAGAGTCAGGAAAGTAGTTAAAATTGTGATCTTTTGCAGTCGAGGTCTGACTTTTTAGATAGCATGATCCAAGCTTGATAATTTAAGGTGTAATTTAGAAACATATTCATTGAAAAATAATTTTCACACCACTAGGGAACAATGTATTGTGATTTCAGCTGCTGCTGCCAGTACGCCCTGAATCTGGATATCTGAATAGGCAAACATATTATTTAGAGGTAGGAAAATGTAATGTTTAGTAAAGAGTTACACCCAGAAAATTTTAAATGGTATTTACAAGGGCAGCTTGTACTCTGTCTAAAGCAGCAGTGTTATAAAGAAGGGTCACATCAAAATAAAGGATGGGCTTCACACCTGAAGCACCTTTCTGCTTCGTAAAAATATAGCCAATGTGTATGCACACTGCATCACCTAGAACAGCACGGTGTCACCCAGCTACCTACAAAGAGGTTTGGAAATTACCCCTACTTGGATATATTGTCCCACACAGGACAGCAGGAATAGCACTGGCCGAGTTACGTGGCCCTTGAGTAACAACACACAGGAGCACGTATGCCCGTTTGCTCCTCGGAAACAAGAAGGAAACAGTCAAAGCTTTCACACTAGGAAGGAGAGTTGATAGAAGGATGAGAAGACCATCACAAGCCTCAAGTATGGACCAATAAAAAAAAACCTCATTGTATAAACCAGCTAGGAATAAGCCATCTCTGATGAGAGCTTTCTTGCAGGGAACAGCTCTTTTCTGAGGCTGCATTCTAGGATCATTGTCAGTTCATCATTCAAGGAACACCAACTGCTACCACTCTGATTTCACAGAATCATAGAATCACTGAGGTTGGAAAAGATCTTCAAGATCATCAAGTTAAATCATCAAATTAATGTTACACAAAGCATTAACATAAAAATGTTTTTTTAGATGCCTTGAAACATTAACAACCTTTTTAAAAAAAATCAATTGTATGTGTAAATTAAGCATTGAATTATTCAAAGGCAAACCAAGCCCAAAAACTTATCAGTTTAGAGGTAATCATTTCTTTGGCTTAGTAAGGTGAAATTCTATTACCCTTCATAAATTTTAACTTATATTTTTAAAAAGTACCATAGAAAGGCAGATACCAAAACAGATATAAGGGGAAATAAAGACAATTTTTGATACGTTATCAAGCAACTCTGTAGAAATAATAAAAAAAGTTTATTGCCAACACATCTAGACATTTGATAAACAAAGAGACACCCACATCCTTATGGAGGACTCAATGGCAGTGTTCCTATGGGAAGGCTTACATCAGCTATTGCTTTCTCACATCCCTTCCATCCCTCTATTTGCATCACACAGGATGGTCAAGAGGATGGAAACAGTCAATTAGAATCCTAGAGACAGCATGAAGAACATCAATATGCCTGATTCCACACACGTGCTATAGGTTTTAGTTGTAGGGAAACCAAGGATGAAATCATTTCTTTTTTAACATAACTGCTTTTTTAAACCTGTCCTGGTATCTGAGGATTCAAGGGTGGCCAAGACAATCCTAACTTTTAAAAAATTCCACTGCAGTCACAGAAATCAGGCTCCTAAATGTGATGTGCTGAGTAAGGAGTCGGTGGGCACCTGAATAAACACGAGCTACCACAGCTTTCACAGAGGAAGGTCCCACCTTACAACAAAACCAGCTGGAGGACAACCATCACAAACTCAGGTCCCCACTCTCCTCTTTAAGGAGAGTTTCTTAAGTCTTTAAGTTACTTTTGGGACTTCCCACATGTGGGGAACACTGATATTCAAGTGCGGCTGAAGAGACAGGAAAGGTAATCCAAAGCTTCATATTCAGGAAAAATTGGCCAACTTTAAATAAAAACATCCTCAGGTAGTAAGCTGAGGATAAAACCCACAGACATCAACGTTTTTGCAGGTCAAACAGATCATGGATGTTTAAGTTAGCAATAAGTTCAGCAGGAGGGGTGCTGAGCATTTTCTCACCAGCTTTGCCAGCTACCGAGATTGTGCTAAGAAAATTACGCCTTGGTTTTACCACACATAAAGGGGAACAAAGAGACTCTCTTTGCATTGAGCTGCTTTGGCTCTAAATGCTTATTACTGCTTACCTTTAAGTGATTTCATGCATATCGAAGGTGAGCCATGCCATATACTGTAAAATACATAAAATCTTGTAAACTGTCACTTTCTTGACAGTGTTATCACAGTCATTCCCAGCTACCTCCAGGTGATGTGAGAATACATGCTTGAGCTGCCTCTGCTGGGACTTATTAAACAAACAGTATGTTCTGTGGATTAAGCCATAATTAGGTATGATGTCAGGACTGTAAAAGCACAGTAATTATGCCCCCATTTGTTCTACTAATTTCCTTAGCACTAAAAACGTGAATTCTCACAGGCTAGCATGAAACTGGTAGTTCACAGTTCAGAAGTCTCCTTTCACCTGATGGGTAAAAATAATTCTGTAAAATTAATTCCGTAAAATTAACAAATTCAGCAGGTTCCTCTGATTTTTTTGTTTTATTTTTTTAATAATTTAAAGACTTCAGTAGACTTTCGATCAGGCCATAAATAAGGAGCTCTCATATTTTTCTGTAGTATGGATCACTTAGTAGAGTTAGGTAGCATTCATCCAGCATACATCTCCTCCCTTGAGAACAGAGTAACAGCAGATGCCTACACAGAAAAAAACAATATTAGGAAGCATGGATTTTTAGTCACTTTAATTATATTCTCGCAGCAGGAAAGAAAGAGATGCAGAGCCACACAACCAGCCAAATCTCCCCACAAGACAGACTCTGCTTTGGAGCTCCACAGCAGAATGATTTTACTTGTGAGTGATTTCAAGTCGGGAATTACTGAGGAGGCTGCTTCTTTGGTGCTCTGTTATTCTCTGCAGCTGCTCTACAGACCCCGGTGACTGGACTAAACCACCAAAGCAGGCACAATCCTTATGATTGAGGCCATGGTCTAATGATTAGGAATATGATGGGGTAGAGGTTGGACTTGATGACCCTGGAGGTCCCTTCCAACCATAATGATTCTATGATTCCTCAGAAACATGTATGTGCACACACTCCAGAAAGAGCTGGTCTGCCCTGAGCTAGGATCATAGCAATAACAATACGTTTTAGTCCTTATATCTATTTTTATTTATGGCACATTTCTAAGGTTCCCCCAGCTGGGGATTCATTAAGAGCAGCCCACTGTGCTTCAGGACACCCGCATAAGCAGTTTCACCTCTCAAATCCACTGTCACTGGAAAGATGCAGACCTGAATGCCAACCTAGACCGTGCAATATTTTTAATATGCATCCCAAGCAACTGATGTTCCAGCCATATAATGGTCAAAATAACATGGGGAGATCCAGAGAAGTGGGGTTTTGAAATATCTCAGTTGATAAACTCAAGTAACTCCTTTTAATGCCCTAACAAAGGCATTTTTCTGGGCAGTGGGATGAAGGAAAGATACAGGCCAAAACATTCAAATCACTGCTACTACTGATGACATGCAATCATTTTTACATTATATCTATTACTTTTGCTGTATGCAAGGCATGATGTATAATTTAGATTTCATCCCATTCATAAGTGACAGCTTCTCCTGCTGCACACTCCGTGTGTCACTGAGCAGCACAAATAAAGGCACGATTTGATAGAAGCTCAGCTTAGGAAATATTTACATCACAAAGGTAAATGTTTAGTTTGGTGGTTTAGTGGCATATTAGTTTAGGGGGAAATAAAGCCTTCTATGTTGACTATGAAGGGACGTGGCTGTGGAGCTGCTGGAGCCTCAGTAAGAGCCCACAGCACCACCTCCATCCCCAGCCCAGCACAGCTGGCAGCAGCTCCCACCCAGGGGCTGCTCTCTGGTTTTTTAAGATACACAGATTTTCAACCTATAACAGAAAGCTACTATTTTAGCAAGCAATAGAGCATCCCCTGAAAGTTTCATTTTCGTGGTGTGGTGGATGTTATTGGTGTAGACAAAATTATACCTACACTAGTGGCTTCATATGGTGGAAATAACTAACTAGTGACAGAAACTCCTGCTCAGAACTATGTTGCTTTATAGAGCAGTCCCTTCCAACCTGAGTTTTACAACCCCTATTAAAATAAGGGCCAGAACCAGGACCAGAAGCAAATACTCACCAAGCCCACAGCCCACTTACAGCACAAGACCCCTGAGGAAGGGGACATTAGGAGTTCACTGCAGCACATCTCTGCTGTCTCACTCCCCCCAGGCACCATGGTGTGCCCAAGCCTGAGCTCTCCAATGGGCATCTTTGGGGGAAGCACCCATGGAGACTCCTTACCACTGAGAACAATATTTGAAGAGAGACGTAAAGAATTTAAAGCCTACCAATCAATAACCCAGGCAGAGGTCTCTTGCATGATGGGTCTTAACGTTTTATAGTGCCATTAACACATCCTTGAGCACTTCACTTCAAGACTGAACCTTGACATATTCTTTAATAATCCAGGAGGATTATAATGCTGACAGCAACTTCTTAGCAACGAAGCTGTGCTCGCTCAAGAACACTTTTTGTCTAAAACTCTGCCAGGAACACAGGCTCTGCCATATTCAATGAAATACCCTCTGTACGTTACTGTTGGGCCAGCTCAGGTACTGGCTCTTATAACCCAAATCTCACAAAACTTTTGTTTTACTTTAAATCAAATTATTACTTATTTTATGCTAACAAAATAATGTACAGTATTATCTCTAAGTCATCATTTGAAGGCTTGTGTAATAAATATTTAAAATAATTTATCTCTTAAAAATAATTGCAATAGCTCATTATGGCATGACAGTCAGAAAACATTAACTTTAATTTCACTTACAGTATTTGCAGAACAAACACAGGGCTGAATCAGGGCTCAGGGAAGGGAATATTTAGATTGTACAATCTAAATATATCTCCCAGGGAAAAACAATTAATTATCTTTGTTACTGCCACTACTGCTGAGAACAGCTGCAATGCCTCGCTTGCCAAGTTCACATCATTGAGGGTTACTCCTATTAATATCAATTAAGAGTTAAACTGTTTGAGTTTCTTCAATAAAAAAGCTCAAGTAGATTTAAAGTGCCATTTCACAGAAAGCACAAAAAATGGTGGCACCTCTTCTTTTTTATCTAAAAAAGAAAAATATAAAAATATAGGTATTGCTCACTAAAATGCATTCAAGCCCTGGTAACTAAAGCTCACTAATTCCTAAGATAGCTCCAAAGACCTGTCTGTTTACCTCCACTTCAAAAGTGTGGTAAAAACCTTGTTCCCTAATTGAATTGGAGATACTATTACACCACCACTTATGGACTGCAATTAAATCAGCCCATGAAGCTGTGTCAAACTGGTATTAAACAGGTTGTAGGACTTCACTGTTGAGTGCACTTAGAGACCATCACATCTGGAAGAACTCCTCCCCTGCCATCTCAGCCGTGCTTTTCATCTACCAAAACTGAGATTAGCAGAGAAATTAATCTTTTCACATTAAGAGATGTCCATGCTTTCCTTCACACAGCTTTTGACTTTTCTTCCAATTACTATTTTAAGTTATTCAAATATATTTCTCATTAAGCCACTGTGGGCTGATTAGTATAGAGAACAATTATCACCTTGCAACCAGCTTCTTCAAACTACAAGCAAAAAAGTTCAGATACCAGAAGACCAATATTGGTTGAATGAAGATTGAATCAAACTGAAGCTTAGGAATTAATAAATTAGTATTTTTCCATCATTTACCTTCTACTTGACTGATAACCATATAGGACTTTTTTTTCCTCTATCCAATCTCATTCTATGTTTCAAGGACACATTTAATTTTATTATTTTTTTTTAAGATTCATTTTTTTCAGTGGCATTAAACACAATAAATCAGCAATGCTTTCAGATCTATTTCCAAAGACCACGTTGTGAGACTAAAAGTAACTTATGATGGGTTAGGAGGAAACATTAGGTAAGGTCCAGCAACATTCACAGGGTGTTTACAAAGCTGCTCAGTGCATCTGCAAAAAGAAAGTCTTTTTTTCTCTTATTCACTACCTAGCAGTGATCACTGTCATAAATATAAAGAAAGTAAAATAAATATAAACCAAGTGTTTGAATCCTGGAATAGATATCAGGAAAAAAATCTAAGAGATTTTAAGGTCAATCTGTCAGGAAAAATAAACTGTATGTTTAATTTTTAAGAAAATCACATTATCACCAAGGACAAAAATAGTATTCCGGGTAGAAGACATGAATATTGAAGAAGACCTAAGGTGATGAATGCAGCTGAATACACAGGGGGAGACTTCCTGTAAACTCTCACCACCTGTATCAAGTTATTTTAAAGTTCCCTTGAGACACACATTAAAATGATGGGATCTTTTCAAGTAGTTTGGAAATCTGCCTTTTGAGAAAATATAAAGATTGCAATGTAATATTGCAAACAGTTGATCAAAACATTCACCATTTTGAAAGCCAAGATAAAAATGATAAGAAGATACTGTAAGATGCCTTAGTCACACAGTATTTTGTTCACTGCTTTGCTAACTGGACCATTTTTTTATCATTTTTACTGGAATATGACAGAGAAGATGGTAAGTCAAATATAGCCATGGCTTTCCCCAAGCCCCCAGCCACAAACACTAATGGGTTTTAAGCAGTCACTGGAGGGGGCAGAGCGAGGCCTCCCGAGGATGTGCCAGGTCAGTTGTAACTCCTGGCCTGAGCAGCTTCAGGTTCAAAGCTCTGTTCAGATCTCTGCACGCCATTCCCACCACTCCCATGGGCTGAGGCATAAACATGCAAACTATCTATGTTATGCTTCACAAAGGAAATAATGTTTAAACTGCCTTGGCCACTGGCTTACATTTGCCAGTGGGATCACTTCTTCTGCCTCCTGCCGTGCTGATGGAGCTTCACGTCAGAGCAGCACTTTCCCCCAGCCCGGACCGTGGGCAGCACTTTCCCTCTCCTTTGTTCAATCAGAAATATCCCACTGTGAATCCATTTTAGCTAAAAGGGGCACGACACAATGCAGACTGAGAAGTGAGGAGGTAGAGCCGGGTCCATAGTTTCCCTCTTTCAGCACACGTGTGACCGGTTTGACCTCCCACAGAGATCCATCTGCTGTTCCAAATGTATATCACCTTCTGCAGCAGGAAAAGTCCTGTATTTGTGAGCATTAGGGAGGAAAAGTAAAGCCTCTCATGATTTACAAAGATGAACGAGTTACAAATCCATGTTTCCAGAGAACTCTCCCAAACTGCACTGACTTTACCCTAACAAGTCTTTAATGCTTTTATTGGACCCTTGCACGAGAACTGCTTTTTGGGTTCACTCCCCTACTGTGTCTGAACTCAGCCAGGACAACAAAGTTGTTGTTTGGTCCTCATGGTCTTGTGAACTGGCCTGAACATGTCACTGGACACCACCTCCCCTCTCATTCACACCAAGTGACATCAGTTAATGGTGGGGCCATAAAAGCCCCACCAGGAAGAAAGAAGTCTCTTGCACTTGAAGGGGGAAAAGGCCAACAGTACCATGGGACTGTTCTTAAGGAAGCAAAAATGATATGAAATACAGTTGGAAATAAAACTGGAAAGAAAAAGGTTAAAAAGGAGACAACTAAAAAAATATTAAAAATTACAAGGATGAAGGCAAAACAAAGAGCAGCCCAAGGAGTTCCATAGCTTACATAGCTAGTGTGAAACCTCTTCCTTACACACTTAGAAACGGGACCTCTGCACAGCTAAAATCCACAGAGGAATCGGGCGAGTCAGAGGGAACCTTTTGTCAGTGCTACAGTATGTTTGCATCAAGTAGACAGAGAATAACCTTTGAAACTGAAGTCCTATTCATCATTCAAAACCAAATGCAGTATCACTCCTGTTTAACTCAATGCTGCTTCTAATAAAGTGGTTTAGACTCACTTTACTGGCTTACAAGTCCATTTTTATTCTGATCAGATTCACTGATAGACACCGTTGTGCTTCCTTGTCTTGTCAAAAGAACACAGGACCAAGACAATCTCAGGACTGACATTTCAGTACCTAATAGTACATTTATCATTCAAAAGAAAACATTTTAAAAAATATCCCAATTAGCATCCTGTAGCAGGTAAAAAACCTTCTAAATTTCTCTACTCATGATCAAATACCACCAACATGAGATCACTTCATGGAAGATTCATATTTTCCCCCCAACCCTGAAGGTAACTGCTTTAAGCACTGCATAAATTAAAATTCAGCAATGCTGAACTTAGCCTAGATACTTACCTTACATAACTTAGAAGTGATGAATAACAGAAAAATCTGCAGAACTACACAGGTCAGAGGAAAGTCATTTGATGAGTGTTCCAAAAGTAACAACCTCTTTGAATAAACTCAAGTTACATTTCTTTTCTCTTACCAGACATAAGCTAACATTTCCCACTTTCTGTGCTTGCTATTATTTTTCAAATAGCTCATGAGAAATTCCGTTATCATTTTTCAGATTTGTTGGTGTTGCTTTACTTCCTTCTGTCATGCAATTATATCATTAACCCAGACAGACACGTTTTCCCCTCAGTTTTCTGGTGTACCTTCCACAGAAGGGCATAAGAGCACAAAGCTCCATTTCTACTTGCAGTAATGCTATGTTGGTATCATACCACTATATTTGTATATAGAAAACTAATTCATGCACAACGTGAAGTATAACGTTTCCTTGAGTACACTCACATACATAATTAAGAAATCCAACTTGCTGAAATGAGATCTGGGCAATGAAGATCACCAAGAGAAGAGATCAAGCAAACTTTCTTTAGCAGAAAGAAACAGAAGCTGACTAAACATCTTCACCATCTATGAAGATGGAAAAAGAATGTTTATACAGGTGTCCTTGTGCATTGGTATCTAAACAGGTCATGGTGTAATGGAAAGTAGGTTAGAAAAGCTACATTTTGAGAGACTTTCCCTAAGGGCCAATAAAGGCATAAAATAAATTAAAATAAAATCAAATAAAATCACATTGGAGCTTAAAGAAAGTTATGATTGGGATATAAAGCTGGTTTATATAATACATTCCCAATATTCTTGATCCATAAAGCACAGATGGTATGACCAAAACTTTCCATAGCCTGTACTAATGAGCATGTTTACACTTTCATTTACTGTGTTTACTCAGGCTTATTATCAATAGCATTTTTTCACTGCATCACGAAGACCAGAAGCTGGCATCAGCCAACTTGCATGTGAAAATAGCAGCCAAAAGGAAAGCACAGTGTTACTCTGCCCCTTTAAAAAACCAAATCTCTGTCCTCCACTTAATTGCAATAACCCCATAGTAATAAGAATTTCCTGGAAGATACAAAGTATTCTTTTTTGACGAGGACAGAATATATTTGTTTCCCAAATTAGGTGGAACCCTACAGATGTTGGCATTAAGTGTAGTGATGGGAATCATGATCATCTGTCAGAAAAATGTATAAATCCTTTGGGCTCTGTAACAAGTTGACAGCATTCCTGTGAAATATTAACGAGGCACAATGCAGACATTGACATTTAACTCTGTATTTCCACCAGATTTTTTTTTTACTGCTCATCATTGCTCTCTCCAGTTTTCTCAGGCTCTGTATTTTATAGAAATGACCATATGTTTAGATTTGTATTTGATGACATAATTGCAGAGCTGCAGCGAGCAAGCAGCTCGAGCTCCGCACGTCAGCTGTGTTGTGGCCGCAGAGCTGAAGAAACCTTCTGCAATGCAGCAAAAGCCACATTAATAACTTCCAAATCTTAGCAAGGGAATGGGTATTTATATTGTCAGCTACAGCAGAAGTATGAAAACAGGCAGCCCTTGATATAAACTAGGTCCCTCTGTTACTTTTACTAAAGTAATAGAGGAAACAGTAAATTTGAATCTGTCCAAGTTGCTGTGGTTTCTGTGGAGGAGAGGAGTTGGCCTTTCTGTAATCTACCATCATTTACAACACAGCAATATGGTAAGACAGAAACATCATGAATGTTTAATGAAGTTGTAGGTGGTAGAAAACACCTTCTTGCTCAAAAGAGCAAAATTAGAGTTAGAATCATTTTCTCATCTAGAATTTCTTCCTAAACCCAAGGACCCTCTTCTGAATTAAAAGCTTCACTCCAAGCAGTATGCTTTCCACACACATGGAAGATGTTCCACTGTTTGACAAACAGGCTTTTTTTCTGATTAATTCTACTTAAAAAATTTCCAACCGGCAACTTCTGAAACTCTCCAAAGAGAATGTGCTCCAGGCAAAGTAGTACGAGAGAGGGTAGCTAACAGTAACTTCAAGTATCTGTCCTGCTATCTGATGTGCAACCCATTAGATCATCCTTCCAGAAGAGCTCCAGAAGATAACAAGCCATCAAACACAGGACAATATTTCACTCTTGAATCCCAACACAGCTTTCAGCTCTTGACAATCTTAGCTGGGGACTTAAATGTTTTTTCAAGGCACTGGAAAGGCCTTGAGAACCTCTTCAGGTTGATCTTCAAACTATGAAAGCAGAAGAAAGTAACTCAAATTGACATATTAACTGAAACCCTCGACTACAGCTGCACATTGCTTCCCACTGACTCCTGGGCTTCATCCACCTGCCTGTAGAGCAGCACAGCTCAGACCTGCCCTGTGCTGCACACCTGAAGTTCTGGTCTGAAAGAAGAATCCCACTGAACTGAACAGTGCATGTCTCTACACAAAGTTTCTGTATAAATTTGTAGTATTTACTTGGACACTACTCCCATTCAGATGACCCTTTTGTCAGCGTGAGATCCACAGCACGACCTTTGTACCAAACCTTTTTAGTACGGACAAATCATACACTAAGCACATAAGGAGTAAACATTATACACACAATAAAAGAGAGTGAAGTGGAGGTGGCCAGAGAAGCAAATGGAAACTATTTGCTCACCATATGCAGTGCTGTGGCCACAGAAATGCTTTCCTAAGTCCCTAACAGCATCCAGTGTGCCTGTGGGCACCTCACACCATCCTTAGGTGCTGGGGACCCTCAGGCATTGCTGAGCTGTGCTGCAAATACATGCTTGAACAAACAGCAGATCCACTTGGAGCACTTTCCAACTTTTGCTTGAATTGCTTCTCTTTTTCTGTATTTTTAATTTTTAAAGCTGCTAATAGGCTTTAAGATTATAACTGAAACCAAAGCCTTTAACTTCACTAGTGGTTTTTAAAATTCCTTTATACGCTAAACTAGGAAACACCCGATTTTCTTCAAATTCTACAGAAAGCCAAACTTCAAAATCTTTCATGGAACAAAACTTCTGTCCTCTGCATTCTTCTAATCTGAATATTCAAGTAACTAGAATTTATCCATTGGAGCTAATTATCATTTCAACAGAAGAAGAGCCAAGACTAAAGAAGAGAATTGCCATTAAAAAAAAAACAAACATACAATCAACAAAAACTTGTACTCTCTAGAACAACATAATTGGTCCAACTTGATATAGATGTACATTAGTTCTTGGATGCAAAAAGCAAAGCTTGATTACAGCAGTAGACAAAGCTACCATGATTATCCTAATTAAAAATTTGCCAAGTTATTTATAGTATAATACAAGGAAATGACATTCATTATCTTGTAAACTATTCAACAAACCATTAAGCACTGTAATAAAATCAATTGGCAAAAAAGAGGTGCAATTATATTTATACTCATGTAAACTCCTTAGTGAACCAAAACCAAAGCATCGCTCAGTACCGGTATTCTTTGTACAAGCAGTGCACAGTTGTTTGAGATATTTAGAAATATAAAACTCTCTTAATTAACATGGTAACAGTTGTTTAATCAGTTAACTTCCAATTCAGTAGCCAATTGCCAATTACATATCAGGTTTGCCGAGCACTGAGTTCAGAAGAAAAAGAAATTGTAAAAAGCAGTTACCACTCTACAAAACATAAAAGTTTAAAACTATTTTATGACTTTTTAACATGTGTTGATTTATTCTCAATTAACTGACAAAGAAGCATTCTGAAGTCTATCACCACAACACACAATTAACTCATAAGCAATCAAGGAAATTAGAGGAAAATTAGAAACAGGATTGTTAGAAAGCATTGATCATCTACACCTGCAATACACATCTGCTGGAATTCAACTTACATTATGAAACAACTGGGCCAGCCTACTGTTTGACTTTTTAAAAATATTTTAAGCATAACATTGTCCACTATTTAAATTATTTAAGTTAAAGGAAATAATTGCTCTACAGGTCAACCTTGATTCCCAGTAACTGGAATACATTTCACAAAGGCAGTCGTGAATACGCCATAATTTACCATCATCTTTTCAGCACCAATCCTATTTAATCCCATTTAGGAAGGCATTACACGACTATCCTATCAGTTCTACTGCCCTATCAATTTTCCAGGCTAGAAAATAAAAGTTCATCACCCTTATCTCTATCAGCATGTCCTACATGAGCTCCCACACCCAGCCTGGGACTGACCTTTGGCTACGCTCGCAGAGAGCTGCTTCCTGCCAGGCTCTGCTTTCACATCAGCTAAACTGGAGAGTCATCTCTCAGTGACTTATTTGGCATAAGGTGCAATAATATAAATAATACTTTTTTCAAGCTCAAAGGCTGGTTAAGCAGCTGCAAAAACAAAATGAAGTTCTGTGGGTTTGCCAACATACATCTATTTCGGAGAAGCAATTAATGTCTTTGAGGTAGCACGTGAGTGCAAGGGGAGCTCCCTGCTTTGATCTCATTAGTGAGAACAAATCACAACTGGAATTCACCAGGGTAAATAAAACCAGGAGACTGAGCTCACATCCATCTCTCCTACTGCAGAAAACACGAGACTATAACTAGAACTTCTTCACGCTAATGGGCATTATTCCACAGGTTCATCCCTTCATCTCCTAAATTGACAAATAAAATACTAACATAGTTATAGTTTATTATTTCTAAGTAGCCTATCTTTTCCTCCTTTGTTCCAAGAGACCTTCGACAACTTTAATTTCCAAGAGCAAGTATAGCAAATGTTTGTACTGTATCTTACAGCTGCTCAGTCCTCTGAGTAAGAGATGCAAATCAGTTGCACATATTATTAAAACCCCCAACCCTCTCACACACACTTGCTAAAGACACTGAGATGGGTGCACCCCTCAAGGGCAAGTTCAATATACAAACTCCAGTAGTTACACCAAAAAATCCAATACCCTGTAGTGAGGGTACCCAGAAATGCTGGCTCTCCCACCTTCTGCTTATGATTAATGATGAAGGGAGTGGAACATCTCCCTTATGAGGAAAGGCTGAGGGAGCTGGGTCTCTTTAGCTTGGAGAAAAGGAGACTGAGGGGTGACCTCATCCATGGTTACAAATATGTAAAGGGTGAGGGGCAGGACGATGGAGCCAAGCTTTTTACAGTGACGACCAATGATAGGACAAGGGGCAATGGATGCAAACTGGAGCACAGGAGGTTCCATGTGAATATCAGGAAGAACTTCTTTCCTGTGAGAGTGATAGAGCACTGGAACAGGCTGCCCAGAGAGGTTGTGGAGTCTCCTTGGCTGGAGACATTCAAACCCCGCCTGGATGTGTTCGTGTGTGATGGACTCTAGGTGACCCTGCTCTGGCAGGGGGGTTGGACTGGATGATCTTTCAAGGTTCCTTCCAACCCCTAGGATTCTGTGATTCTGTGCTGTGTCCTTCCGCACGTCCCACGCCTTGTACCACCCGCTGGAAGCACGGCTTGGATGCAGCACTAAGCAGAGAGATGACTGGAAATCTGCAGCCAGAGCTCACAGAAACAGCTGTTTTCTCTCTGGTAATGTAGAAACTAAGTTTCACATCACTTTCTCTCTCTCCTGAGAAATACAAGCAATGAAAAATCCAGTTCATCCCTCTGCTTTCAGTCTCCAGTTGAGAAAAGGGACATCTGTTTGGGCTGAACACCCCCTGCCAGCTGACAACCTTAAAAACACTCAGAGGAGCAAACACCAAATAGCAAAATTTTATGTTTTCTTTCTGTTATTGGTATTTTCTCCCTTACAATATGGTTTGTTGGAGTTTTTTTGTTTGTTTAATTTTATTCCCAGTGTACTTTGAAGAGTCAACATGAAGAATTTGTACCCATATTAGAGGGGGAAAACCCCAAAATTCAGGAGCAACACATCTTCCCGCTTAGCTGCAACGTCCTTCAAGCTTACAACCTAAGCAATGGTGCATAGCATACCAGCAGACCAGTAATTAGGAGGGGAAACCATTCAGTATGAGAAATGGGGACAGCAGATTTAGAAGCAGGGTGACAAGTGAAACCAGCTGATAGCTTCAAACACACCCAGAAGCCCTTCAGTAAAGCAGAAGGTACCTGGCTACTCAGCTCCAGCAGCAGTTCCTCCCTTTCTCAGTGCCCTGGCAGAGGGACAGGGACCTAGTGATAAATCTGTTTGCCTTTCACAGAAGTTATGAATTTTCCACTAGGCATTACTGAGCAAGTCCTTATATTCATGTACATATACATATTTATATTACAGAGACATGGGATAGAACAGTCCAGTTGCAAGGGGCCTACAACAATCATCTACTCCAGCTGCAGGATAACACAGCCACGACCAGCTGGCCTTAAATCTCCACAGGGCACAGACACTGACGTACTCAAAGGAGCAGGATTTGGCCCTTCAGAGTGAAGCACTGAGGCTTTGTATTTCTTGCCATGCGTTTTCCTGAGTGCATTTCAGCTTTGCATCATCTCACGTGCTGACAGTGCGATTAATCTCAGCTGGAGAAATATAAGACAATTAAAATATTATCTTATTCCTCAAGCCTCCTGGAAATTCTGAGCAGTGCCATTTCAGGAAGAAGAAAATAGTTCAACCTCTCACCAGCTTCACACTTGCACGTTTAAAATCCACAGTGAATATAAGCAAATTTAACATCTTTATTGACTATATTCTACAGGAATACTATGCAAAGCAACATGGGAAAAAAACAAGGACACAAATGAACCTACAACAAACAGAAACAGAAATTAAATCTGTTTATTATCCTGGTTTTCTGAAACTACAGAGTTACACAGCCCGGGACTCACAGAACCATTTGACCAGTCCCTTGGCAGTGAAGCCAGGCAGGCAGTTGGGGTTAGCAGTGCCAAGCAGTGATGGATGCCAACAACACAAGGCTGGGAGCTGCTGAGCAAAGGGAATGAATTCAGGGAACCCAGCTATGAAAAGCCAGATAGCCCTTTTAAAAAAGGCCTGCTTAATTTTTAATAGGTTTTTGATAACACAGGAAAATTTGAGGAGCCATGTGCAAGGAAACAAGTCCTCCATCTAAGGAAACCAAACCCCATTTCTTGTTTAAATAAAACGCTAGGGTGGTAGCAAACATTTTCAGCTCTAAGAAATGTTGATGCTGTTTTGTTTAGTATCATTGAGAGAAAAGATGAAGGGGAGGATGAAGAGGAGGGATGTGGTATGTGATAAATTCAGTGTGAGAACACATTGGGAGTGAAAAACTTCACTTTCCTCCAAATTCAATTCTCACAATCCCGCAGTCACTCGCTATTTTTGCCCCACACAAATTTCACGTCTTGTTTTTAAACAACCAGCGACCTGCTTGCGGTTGCTGATATTTGTCATGAACTACCAAAGCGATCGTGTAATGTTTTCTCAAAGTAGACCTAGGGAAGAACATTTATGAACTCTAAAAATAGGATTAAACCCCCTCAGTGCTGCTAGCACACATTCCTCCCGTTTGCCAAACCCAAGCCTGCTGCCCCTTTTTACTTAGTTGAGCACACAAAGATGAAGCCAGGCAAAATCCCGTTTTCCTCTCTCTTTTATAATCCCACCAGAGGGGCTACTTCCCTTATCATATATATTCCATGTTTGCTGAATATTAGTCCCTTTTTGCTTTTCCTCTTTTTAGGTTATTTCCATTTTTATTTCAATAGAAGCTAAGGATGAGCAGCTTTTTCTTTTTTCCCCAAAAAGACGACAGCTCTTGTGAAGTGACACCCTTATGAAGTGACCACGTTCTTCTGAAGGCTTGGTTTGGTAATGGGAACAGCTAGGGGCTGAAGTTCTTCAAAAACGTAGACCCCAAATTACCTGCTGCTGTCTCTAAGCCTTCTAAAGAGATAAAGAAAATGAAGACAGGGGAAACATTTGATCTTTCATGCTATCTCCTGGTAGAAATTCTTTCCTATCTTTTAAGCACATTTAAGGCAAGTCCTGGAAGTAAAAGCCTGTACGCAGGTGAAAGTAATTGTATGATACCGCTCAAGATCTGGCTTTGAAGAAAATTGGAATTCTTCAACATATAAATAGTGTATGTGCTGCATTTTGCCTGGTTTTAATGTTCTGCAAAACTTGTGTGCGTGTAGCAGGTTTACTCAAAGTCACAGAAAAAGGTTATTTACTTCTACAGTCTTGTTAATACATGGAAGATTTAAAGGCTGAACGAGTCAATGGCATTTTGCCACCAACTTCAAAAGGCTTGGGATCTTCCCCTTAGCAAAAATCACACACAAAAGAAGCACAGAGTTGTTATTTTTCTAAAACTTTTATAAGATTAGCATAAAATAAGCAGGCAGCATTCAGTGCAAGAACAGCAGAGGTCCTGTTTCCAGTGGGTTTATTTGTAACAGTGCATTAGAACCTCCCCGAGAAAACCATGGTGAACAGGCAAATGGATCTTTCCCTCTCAGTGTAAGCTTACTGAGCTCCCAACATCACCACTGTCTTCATTAATACAATGACACTTTATCATCACAGCCAGGTGAAAAAGCAAACTGCCTTTCTTATTTCATTCCAGTGGGGTTTTAATTAAAAAAAAAGTTAAGAGGGAGAATAGATGAAGAGTAAATGCCTTATGCTCTCCTAAGTAAGACTAAAAGGATTAACAGTCCCTGAAAGTTAGAAAAATCAGCCACCAAAAGAGGGAAGAAAAAAAATAAATGCTGGTGCTCTGAAGGATGTAGAAAGATTGAGCCAGGATTCAGGTTAATGAAAAAGCCTACCCATATGGGCCTGAAGTCTTGCTCCTTCTAAAGCAGATACTTCTGATTTAATACATTGGTATGTGCCTCCATCTGCACAAGAGCCACAGACTGGAACCTTCTCCTCCATCACGGAATCAACGTCCACTAGATAAATAACAAGGAACGTCTTACTGTTTTCCTTTCAAACCATGCTGAAGCTATTCCTATAGTAGTCAAATGGTTAGAGTGTGTATGTCAATGCAGTTGACATACAAACTCCTCAGCTAAGGAAGACACTTCACCCAAAATTTCCACCTCCCAGTGGAACAACCAAGCTAGGGCTTTTGGCTAGGCACTCCATATGGTTCCTCTGCAAACATGTCACCACATGGCTGGTGACACACGCTTCTCTGCATAAGAGACAGCATTTGCATGAAGGAACCCATCAGACCACAGGCCATCTGTCAGGACTGGGCTCTCATCTCTGCTTCTAGGAGGGCTCAGACAATCTTGCATTGAACAGTTACTGAACAACAATGAAAACAACCCAACAATTACCTTTCAAAGTCTAACCTGATTTCCAGTTACATGCCTGTTGTCTTTCTGGGAGGATGCTCAAACCTCCCTGAGAAAAGTTAATGGAAAAGTTTAATAAACCTGTAAAATCTATCTTGAGAAACCATGAAGAATTAATTGCCAAAGAAAATAATCTTTTGTTGAAGATGGAAGAGAACAAATCACTCGGGCATGGCATTTACAGGCTTTTTGCAAAAAGATACTTGATTAGTCCTTTCAGATGTTAAAGTGAATAAAACACTAGCAGTAGTGTATGGAATGAAATAAAACTCAATAAATACTGCACACACATTGTCTTTTTTTTTAAAAAAAGAAATCTTTCGCTCATTGAAGTTCTTACATAATAAAACTTAAACTGAAAATACCAACAAATTACCTAGGCTTAAAACCAGCTGCTGCTAAGTCACCACTGAGCCTATGATTCTATGAAATTATTCTGCTCCTTACCAAAATTCACTTTCCTTCACAATTCAGCCCTCAGGAAAGAAGTTTTGTAAGCAAATCATCTCCCACACATTACGGTAGCACCCTGCCTGACCCGTGTCCTACAGCTTCTGATCACAGAGAACCACGAGCAACACGTGACACTTCAAAGCAACGGCCAGATTAGGTAGGAACATCAGGACTGCTGTAACCAGCAAACAGAACACAGGGGCCCTCATACAAAGGTCTATTCCCCAAGGACTGAAAGAAGAAAAGCTCAATGAATTAATACAAGCTGCATTAAAGCAGCTTTCACATTCATTTCACAGCCAAGGGACAAAGGTTTTGAGGGAGGAAACAGAATCTGCAAAGACAGTGTTATCATAAACCCCAGTACATAGGGAGGTCCAGATTATTCCCTGTTGCCAGCCTCTTGTTACATTAACTCTGAAGCTGAAGTCTCAGTATTCTGCATTCAAAACCTTGATATTTGCCACCTGCTAACATGCTCTTACCAGGCTCAAATGTGAGCTCTGTGCCAGGAAGAAACAAGTCCAAGAGAAGCAGAACCAAAGGAAAACTACTACGCTGGTACAATCTCGGGACCATTCTGTCCATTCAGCTTGGGTTTTTAAAGCATATTTCACCTGGCAATTTCATAGCTGCCCTTTAGAGAAGAAATTTTAAAATCCTGTTTTAGTAGTTCAGCTATGTGACAACAGCTGGTAAGAAATCTAGTTAGAAGTTCTCTAACATAAATCATGTTATCATCCCGTTTGGAAATGCCACTGGATACAGGCCAGATAATCAGGATTTTAATTAACAGCTAATTAGAGACATGGGCCTTCTTTTGGAGACTCTCAACAATCTCTAGTTATCTCCAAGGTAGTTATCACAACCTTTACAACAACTATTTTGCACAAATTGGAGCAATCCTTCTTCTCTCAGTGTTCCACCTTGGCTTTCCTGGGTACAGCTCTCACATTAATTGCAACCAATATGTAAGGTCAGAAGTGGCCTTTAATTTAACTTCAAATTAAAGTATATGGAAAAGGTTGGGGTTTTTCTTTAATTTAAATAATATTTATGCTTCCATTTACTGAAAACTGAGGTTTGAAAGTTTGATAAACTTCTATTTTTCAAATAAATGAAGTCATGACATTTGAAGGGCGTTTGTCAACAGTGCACAAAATTGAAACATCTTTGAAGTCTTCAGATATTTTGGTGAAGGAATTCCCCATCACTTCTGTTTAAAAATACATATGTATCAATCAGCTGAATTCCTCTGAAAGGAAGGAAGAGCTTGATAGAAAATTCACCTTCTCCTTTGGGCAAACACATTTTTGATTAGCCCCAGCCTACAACCCTCAGTGCTGAACAGCACAGGTAGAAAAAAAAATAAGAGCCATTTAGATGGTTCTGGGACTCGAGGGAACACTACAACATCCCGAGGCATAACCCTGGGATTTTAAATTGCACAGCAGCACTGTGGCTGCCAGTCAGCACGAACACCAGATAGTGCACCTCAATTCATATTAAGGAGGGATCCAGTGTGTGATGATTAGTCTGATACATTTTGCTGACGCTGCCAGAAACATTTATTTTAATATAACGGAGTAAGTAGCTGAGGCAAATTTAAGTTTGACCTTGAAAAAAACATATTATACAACAGATGGACGTGGTATGAAGTGATATATACAGAAGTACAGGGAAATGAAGTGGTTCGCCTGTCAACCAAAATATTCAGCTATGGGAGTCAACTTGATTTACCCTTTTCTACCTTAATTCAGGATCAGTCCCCATGAATGTTCCAGATTGACTAAATGATGCCCTTTCAGCATCCTCTTCACCTTCAGCCTTTCCATCTACTCCAAAATAAAAGGAAATATGAGTGAAATCGTTGTGGGAAATTTGTATAGTTATTATCTAGGTGTGTGGATACAGCACACTGTGCCTGGAGCCAAGAAATAAGCTACCTTTGCTTTTCCAAGTGGCTGCATCAAGCATTGGGAAACAGAGCACTGATACAACCCAGACACACAAATCACTTTCAAGTAGGCAGTCAATCCCATTTCTACCATTTATATGCAGGAACCTAAATGATTCTCTTCTGCTTTGACCAGGGACACACGCCGGCTTGGCAAAAGTGCTCTGACACAGCAGAACAACACACACGGGTATTTTTCAATCCAAGTCACTCTAAAAATTAGGTATATTTTATATGCTTTGTTCCAAATGACAGAAAGACAGGATTTCTTTTTTTCATAAGCAGCCTTATCAGTACTAGGAAACTTCAGAGCTGGTTCCGTGTCATACAAAATCCACCATGCTTCACCAGCCAACTTCAAAGAAACCATCAAGCAGCATTTCTGAGGTTCCAAACCTAATCAGCTCTGTAAGGCTTTGTAAGCCACTTTTACAAGCCAGGGTCAACACCAGCTCCAGCCCAAGATTCCCCAGCTGCATCTGGGCAGTTTTTTTTCATTCCCCTCTTCCATCCTTAGATGTCTCCAGTTGTTACAGTGCTGTCGTGCCCCTGCTTTTGTACAGCACTCAGATATCAGAGTTCAGCTCTGGCTAACAACAGACAATGGGATTGTTTTGCTGTTTTGTATTTAAACTTGCTTTTGTATTTAAACTCACCCTCCACATGCATTCTGTCTCCTCCAGACCCCCAAGTAAGGAAAAAGCAGATTTCTCCTACCAATAGATCTGAACAACAAACTACTTTGCCTGAACACTGAAAATAATCTTTGCTCTCCCAAGTCCAACCCAAGACCTATTTCCAAGAGTAATTTATAATGTGAGCAGCATCAGTGCATTAAATTCTCAGCAGACCAGCTCTCACACCTGAGCCAACCAAAGCCCCCTTGTTTATTGATCCTAGAGCATAAATACCAGAGACCTTCCCCAGAGACAATATCCCTTGCCTCACCTCTTTTATCTTCACAAAATTTGCTATTATTTTAGTGTAATCACTGCTCAAAGCTTCTGTAAAGTAGCGTCCTTTCCCATTTCCCTTCACAGACCCTTGCCAGCTTTGCCCTCAATGAGGATAAAAAGCAACACTCCTTTTCCAGGCTCCAAGCTACCCACAGTTGGGATGGCTCTCTCCTTTCACCCCCAAAACCATACAATTTTATCTAAATTTAATTAAGTTTCTGCTACTTACCCTGCTCGTTCTGTGCAGCTCTAGATGTCTGATTATTCATTCTTCCCACATTAAACCCCAGAAGTCGGTTTCTCTTCCAGCACCATAAAAGCTGCTGCTGTTCTTTTTTCCACCCTAAATCCTTACAGGGCCCAGGTGTTTTCCACCAAGTCAAAGGAGGAGTCAACCCATTAATCACAGCTGATCTCAATTATTCCTGTCCTTAATAACACCTGAGCTGAACTTTGGCCATTTTAAAAAAAAAATTGAAATCCTGCAGGTGGCCATGGGATTTTATCTTTGTTCTTTTAAAAACTGTGTAAGAGAACAGAAGTACACATGGAATTAAAAAAAAAATATAAATTAACTATCTTGTTCTATCACAATTCTAACTGTTTCTAGATTATAGCACTGTTAGAGGGAATCACTACTTTTTTGCAGTGTTTTGCTCAGAATACACAGTGCTTCCTGGCCCTGCTCCCTCAGCCCAGCCAGGAGCAGTCCATGGGGGATTCCTGGCAGGAGAAAGGGCAAATAAATCAGCTGCTGGTGTAACCCCAGTACCCGTGTGGTTCAGAATGGTGTGATCCCAGCACCCGTATGTTTTATAACACCAGGCTTACATCCACTTTGCACCAGTTACTGCTTCCAGAAGAACAAGGAGCTTCTGCAGATCTTTAGATGTCTGGCCAACCTTTAGCCAAAAATCAGCAGACAGAGGGTGGTTGTTGGATCTCAGTTCTAGACCGAGTACTTAACTACTTCACAAATCTCCCATTACTGTCTAGGTCTCACAGGGAGGATCTAGTGGTAGAGTTTATAAAGTTATAATCACTGCCATCAGATGAAGCTCAGAAGAAAATGATCAGTGTGTTCAGGCTCCCCTGCCAGTGAGGCTGCTACAGAACAAAAAACCAGAACTGGAAATGATATTAATATATGGTTTTAAAAGAAAATGGTTTCCAAGTTCACAGAACTTTCCTGCAGTATTACCTAAAGCACTGCCTTTCTTGCTTTGTTTTTCTCACCCCAAGAAAAAAGAAATAATTAAGTAACATGTCAAAGTTGCACAGCACCAGGATGGGGTATCGTGGGTCTGAAAATTCAAAAAAGCAGCAGGTTGCAAGGCCCCCTGGTTAAAGACTGGTTTCCCAGTATTGTTTTTGACATCACTTTTTCTTACTGCCTATCGAAATTTCCAACAAATTATTTCTACACCACAGTCTGTGGATTCATAGAGACCAGGGATGGACATCTCAAACTACAAGCTGGAAACACTGTTTTCTTCTTTTTGTATTTTCCTGGGGTTTTGCACATGCTAATTCTGTGCTGGCTGCACTCATTCCATGCACATCCTATACAGTTTTCTTGAAATATATTTTAACTGATTAAAGATGGATACTAAATTAGCATTTACATGAATAGTTTTAAAGTTTCGTGCTTGCTGAGAAGTTAAAGTTTGCAAATAAATACAAATATCATAACAGCCTATTTAGGTTTTACTGCTGCAGTCAAAGAAGAATATTATTTTTTAAAATAATTTTATGTAAATATATTGCAAAATAGTAAAATGGAGCAAATTGGTCAAAATCACAAATATCAATGTCAACATGATCTTCTGGCTCATGTGATAGAAACCAAACACATGATAAACAAATGCTTTCCAGGGACATTATAGATACATTTCAGTAGTTTATAAAGGACACCTGCCAGTGGCTCACCCAGGGGTTTAATTCTCTTTTCCAATATTTATTTTTCCTTTCCTACCCTCCTTTTGTCATGGTTCTGGTGATCAGTGATTGGGGTCACCATTATTTTTTTTTCCATATACTTTGTATTTTTCCAGAAGAAGAGCAAGTGCCATACACAAAGTCAAATCTAGTGAATAGGTCTATAATGTGACATCATAATTTTGCATTGTATTTGCATATAAATGGTGCTGATGGGAAGAACAAATTGAAAGCAGTTATTGGAACATGTAAGCTGAATTTTCTTGCATAAGCCATTTTCATATCATGTCACCATAAAAAAAAATTGTGATGAATGTTCCCCCTGAAGCTGACAAGTTACAAGGGCTTGTACTGAGGGAATAATAACTCCAAGATTCATAAAAACGGTAATTACTTTATCAACCTTCTAGTCACATTGCAGACACATATACTGAATCACTCCAAAATAACACTGACATAAAAATTAGACTTTATTGATATTACACTTCTTACCTGAGGTTTCCTTTTTTTTAAAAAATAGGTCCAATATATTACTGATTACCCTAAAACAAAAAAAATCAGGTTTATGTCATCTATCCTTAAACATTGAGGCAAAGCTGGATGGAATAGGGAGAAAAAGGAGTAGACTTCAGGAGGAAAAAAGTGTTCCATTGTAAGGATGACATTGCCAAGGAGTAAGTTACTATATATTTTGTCTAGGAATAGCAATGGTTAAGAAGTTGGCAGCTCCTTATAAGACACCATCCTCTTGGACAGCCTCCGAGGAAGGACAGCAGAGACAAAAGTACACCATAAACCCAATCAGCTTAAAATGGACTTTGATTAATTATTAACAGACATATGTGGTCATGCCATTACCCAAGGAGACCACCCCTGTCCCACATCCCCCTCAGCTTCATCCATCACCACACCAGCTGTGAACAAGATCCACAAACGGGTCCAAACAAATCCTAAAATGATGTTTTATTGTTCCTATGAAACTGCCCAAAATATCTACAGGTACAGAAACCATCAGAAACAGCTACATGCATTTGAAAAATAGATACTTGTCTCCAGGGGTAGAACTGATGCCTTTTCAGAGTGTATCTGAAGCCTAAAGAGAAGACAGCTGAGGAAAGCAGCATTTTCTGCCATAAAGAAGACAAAACGCTAATTGTGATCCCGGAGTTTATTCCTGAGCAAGGTGGGGATCCCTGCCCTCAGTCCCGAGCCCTGTTTAACTGTGTAACACCTGCAAAGTGGCAGGGTCCTGCTGACACTTCTGCCTTCACGTATCAATTTACTCCTCGGCCAAGAGAGCAGCTCAGCCCCTCGGACTCCATTCCCAGCACTTAACTCTCCTCGGGCAATCGATAAGGATGGCAAGCATTTCCCTGAGACTGTGGATACTAGGAGATGGTGGGGTGCTTTGCCACCGCTGTGCTGAGCTTTATAGCACTCAGGTCTTTTTCCAAAGACCTAATAGCTAATCCTTTGCAGTGCTCAGTGTCCTCACTGGCAGCCCTGTGAGAGCAATAATATTACCGGCGAGGATGGGCAGCAGAAGTGTTTCATCTGCTTGCTCAGAGCTGAATGGATAAGCAGCATTTGTTCTCTGTTTCAGTAACAGGGTGCAAGTGGGGAGCAGAAAGAACATTCCTATTACTTCTTACTCATTCCATACTATGTGCTGTTTGAGAAACCTGGAGGGCTACAAATGGCACTGGGCTGGAAATAAATAGGATGGTGTTCTCTCCAATTTTTATTTTTTCTTAAATTTCAACATGCAATTTATGCCATCCAGCAAAACGACTTTACCTTTTTCTAGATTACTAGGTACGTGTTCTAATAAAATACAGCTTTAGAGATTGGAAGATTCATGGTGGGGGCTTTTTTTATGTTCTCACTTTAAGAAGTGTCGGTCAATTCTCCGTTGGGAAAACATGGGGCCCTGAAGCAGAGATTCTGTTTGGGGAGGAGAGAATGGGATTAAACATATATCAGTGCATAATGTCCATTGAAATGCATGGGATTAGAAAAGTATAAAATTAGAAATGAAAATATTATTACAATTTTTAAAAGCTACTTACAAGACTGAGGCAGAAAACCACCTTCAAAATAGTATTGGAATTTTTATGTCATAGGTAAAAAGTTACCTTGCCTGCTCTCCCTGTATCAGCTTGAGCCCTTTTGAACTACCCATTGCATTATTTTACTTTTTAATCAGCCCTTGTGTCTGAGTATAAAAATAGCTGGGCATTTGAGCCCTTTAAGAAGATCTTGCAGATGGAAATCTCACTACAGAGTGACTGTATCTTCCCTGTGAGCTTCCAGGCTCAATGTAGCCTGAAAGGAGGCAATAGCTCAGCCTTTGTTCCAGTTGGGTCTTTGACCTCCTTGTTTACAGTGCTAATGGGGATAGCAGTTACTCAGAGTCAAGATGGCATTTCTGAGATGTGAATAATCACGCAAGAAAAGAGACCGAAACAGTCAGTACATTCACATGGCCTGCCCAACTCAGCTATTAGCCAGTTATGATATTCAACCACTACTACTGAGCTATATAGGAATAGAGACAGTGACCTATAGGAAATACAATCAGTATCCCATTACCAACTCCCTGAGACATTTTTTCCTTCTAAAGCCCAAGATTTTCAATGACATCCTTCTCAACAGACCCTCTTTCATGTTGCTTTTATCATTCTGACCTTGCTCTAGTGGGAATTTCAATTCTGTCCCTTGAGACATGAAAATGTTGCACAAGTTCACTCTTCTCTTGCTGCACAAAGATCCAAAGAGTCAAACCCCAGCTCGTGATGGGGGGCTGTGTGACCAACGTGTGCTCCTGGGCACGATGCACATCGCGGAGTCACAGCTGGCCTGGCCCTGCAGCACCAGCTATGCTGCCAAGAAAATGCAGCACAGGAAGATCTGATCTGTTAAATAGATATTACATACAAACTCTCTTCACAGAACCTCTTTTTGCAGAAGTGTAAATTATCCTGTTTGACAATAGAGTCTTTACGAGTGGAAAAATGCGACATTCAAGACATCAAATAACTCTCTTGGTGTTTTGCTTGGCAATCAGAGTCACAGACTACAATCCTGGAGATTTTAATACACCTCTTCAACTGTCCCCTCTAATGCCACTTGAGTGAGCATAAAACACTCTATGCTGAACCACTGTGGCCTGGATTTCCTTAATTATATTGGAATAAGAGGAAGACTTCCCCAAAGCACGGCTGTGACTCAAATGCACTCAGGTTTGCCCAGCTAATGGGGTCAAAACCTGTGCAAACATCAGGTTCATAGGTACAATGGCTCAGGGGCTGTGGCTTTAAACACAACACACTCAGAAGAGTTGTAATTATAACACTTGAAACTATTTAGAAGGCCAAAACCGTATATTAAGTAAAACCAGCAAGTGTAAAACACTGTACAGAGAGTACATCCCTTGTTAGACCTCATGGTTTTAAGCTTCCCAATTCGTAACATTCAGCACTTACCACTGTGCTTTGCATCTGACTTTTATAAAAGACTGGTATTTGTTGTGTCTTGGTGCCAGTAACATACAGGAAAAGAGAGAAGTGGACCTTAGGAGGTGATCAAGGCTGTGTCAATCTGAATTTCTGGTGCCACTCTCCTAATTACTCTTTATTACGGCTTTGAAAGGCAAGATCCCTGATTAGTGGAGGGCTTTCACCACTCTTCTCGGGATCCTACACAAGGACTGGAGCAGAAGAAAGATAATTTTAGGACAAAGAGTCACAACACTTGCAAAAAAGAAGAGATTATTTTTCCTACTTCGTTTTTGGAGCTTTGATCAGTAAGTAGTGATCTTTCCTAGAAACTTCAGAAGCCACTTCTCTGTGTGCTGGTGGAGTCACATCCCCTTCTGACTTGATACACGGACTTAGGTTCAATCACCTGTTCTTCCAAGTCTCACTTGAATGTGGATAAAAGCCTTATTTTGATGTATCAGTGTAGGAAACACCACGGTGGTGACACGTACAGCGCACACAGTAATCGCTGCCTTACAACAACACTAAGGTTACACAAGTAAGAACTATCATTGGGTTTTCTGAATTTCACAGATGAAGAGAGGAAAGACATTCTGCCTACTGTAGCTTTTGAGAGGCTTGTGAGATGTATGTAAAAATCTTAAATAATTTCCATAAGAAAAAAGAGCTTCTGCTTCACCCTCAATTTCCCTGTAATTTCAATGTACTTTATTTTCAGATTAAGTTGATATAAAGAAAAGTGACATCACTGGAATGCTATTAGCCATCCGACTTCCTAAGCAGAGCTACAGCCGTGAAAGATTACTGGAAATCATGTGGTTAAAGCACTGCAGTACACGTAGAAAATGTAGCAAGTAAGGTCAAACTTGCAAGCAAATTCACACGATAAGAAAGACTTGCTTTGATGACTTTTGAAACATCATAGTCATACTATATTGGGTCATCCACACTAGCATGAATCTTTTTTAAAGTTATAATAAATTGAAAAATCCAATTTCTTGGATGAAATATTTTTATTTTCAAGTCAAATTCAAGCTTGATTGAAATGTACTTGCAGGATTTGCAAAGCAAGCCAAGTCTGTAAAGCAATCAAGACATTTTAATGTAGGTAGCTGGAATAGTGTCATACGTGATCTCCAAGTTTCCAACACCAAGTTTCCCAGCGATGTACAAGGGATGGGAGCTGAGGGACTCAGCATACCTGGTAGATATATCCTGTCCTGGTGGAACTAATGTCTTTATCTGCTAAAACTAAATGGGAAAGATTTAAAGGTGTATTCGAAAACACATAAAGAAATCTACAAACTGTTTCTGATCAGAGGAGGTTGAAATAATGTTTCAGACTCTCAAGCAATTTCATGGATTCACCTATTTTTTTGCTATCAGTTAATAATATTACGTTAACTGTTATGGAAACTCTCATTTAAGCAGATAACAGTGATTACACCAGCGATGAGGATGGGCCTGATCAAATTCTTGAATCTATTTTCACTTTGCCAGATCCAGGGGTGACACATGATCTGGACACTCTGTTCTCTCTACAACACAAAGACGATGCACACAAATTCTCTTTTGCAGAATACACATTGGGAAGCCTGTCAGTACATTGCACTGTGCACACACCAGCATGTAAAATTCCACATAACCATTTGTTTTAAATCCAGCTGTCTGTAAACTAAATGGGCGATCTAACATTTTGCCCTCTAGTGTCTGCTGGCTGCTCTTTGAGGATTTCTGGATGTCAGCATACAACCAGCATAATCAGACTTTTTTTCCTGAGAAATAAAAGTACTTTTCCTCTGTCTCCTTCTGGTTGGAATGTGATTATCAGGCCAGGGATTCGGTGTTATTTTATTGTCTGCCAGCTTTAAAATAGAATTGAGATATTACATATCCTTTTCCTTGATAGCCTTTGCAAGATTTTGTCTTTGAGAGTGTATGAAGCTGCATTTCCCTTGGATCTCTTGCCATGAAGTGCTCTGACCTCTTTCTGCAGCATCCTCTGTGCCTTATGCCTTGAAAGGAGGCCACGGCACAGCATCCTACAGCCCAGCCCGCGGGGCGCTGGGGGCCAGACCTGCAGGAAAAAATACCTTGTGAGTTCAGGGCCCTCCCCATAGAATTCGGAGGGGAATGTTCAAATAGAGAGCAGAGAGCTGGGCTAGGAAGGAGTTTAGACAGCAGGCTATTTCTGGGTGAAGTGAACTGGAAAGAGCTTTGTTTCTGTAACAGTTGGTAGAGTCGCAGCTCGCTGGCAGAGAAACCCCAGAGCAGGAGATGAGATTTCTGATGGAGGCAAAGCTCACGCAGAACTCATTTTCCACAATCTTCTTGTAGGGAGAGGGGTAAAAGGGATCATCCTCCAAAGGGACCCTACAATACTCACTCTTGCAGGTTTGCCATGTGCTGTAACTCTGAATTATTCCTGTCCTGGTTCCTGTGTTACTTTAGGAAGGTGCAGAAAACAGTTGAGAACTTGGGAGTGCTTACTCTTGGGCTACACCCCCGTTGCTACCATCTCCTCTGCTCTCCACATCATGTTGCAGGCAATGATTTGCTCACACTACAGCTTCATGCACACACTCACAATGGCACTTTAGAAGGTCAAAAAAAGGCTTCAAATGCAATATGTCTCTATCAGTATTGTTTTCTTTAGATGGGCAATCAAAGGACAAATAGGTTTTAGAGAAATCTTTCATGTCATCAAAGAAGCCCTCGTATCATTAGTCATTTGCTGGGACAAAAAATATCTACATTTTGCTTGAGGGGAGCTTTTCTGCTCTTTTACTGTACCTGTAATAACAATTACTTCCAAAAGTACAGAGAAATGAAAACTTAGTGCAGGTATGACATAAACGCCTTTTACAACAGGATCAATACAGGCTCTTTGCTGCTTTTTACCCTTAAAATTATTTTAAATTGGCTTGTTGAGACCTAACTGATTTTCCCCAAACTGTGTCTCCAATTCTGCTGCAGCTTTGGAGATGAGATAGCTGGCAAACATCAGAAAATACCTGCCGTGTCCACAGGCTTTCTGGAAGGCTTGAAGCTGACTTTACTGGTGGAAACCCCACCTCTCAAAGGCTTCCTTAGGTACTGTATTGTGATTAGTGCAGAACCATTCCTACACTGTGCATACCCACTCCGCATGGGAAATCACTGCTGCAGGAGGTGCAGGAGGGTGGAGAGGGGGACAGAAAGGTCTGTACACCCCCCCCCAGCCTCCCTCTGCTTAATTACTCCCAAGAGGGAGAGTGTTTCAGGGAAGAGGCTGGGATACTTCTCACATCCAAAGCTCATCAATATGTGGGCTTAGCCTTAAATCACCTGTCACAGTGCGTGCGGAATGTCACAATTACTGGCATCTGCTGCCATTAAACTCTGTTGTATGCTGATATGCATTGCTGCAGAAGGATTTCCTTAAGTTTTCCTTAAGGTAAGACATTACAGAACAATTTCCCTTTAAATACCCTAATTCTAGATGCATCTGATGCAAGTATTATTATTTTTTAAAAACCTACCTGCAGTTTTTCTTTATATTTCCCTTACACAACCACCCCCAGCCCCTGTCATTTTTTGCACTCACACCAATGATGGGTGCAGAATGAGCTCTGTACTGATACGAATCTGCTATGAATCCACAAAGGCAGATTTTCTTATTAAACAGCAGCTTTATTTGATGACCTGGAGGGTGCCACGGCCTGTGAGTAATTTCCCTACAAACCACACCTTGTAGCACACAGGAAAAAGGAGATGGCTCTCCTCCCAACAAAATCACTAGAAGTCAGGAAAGCATGAGAAATGTAAGTAATTGTATCAGAAACTAAACTACTTCTACCATGTCACCAACAACTTTAAAAATGAGCAAATTTGAATCAATAATAAACTGATACCAGAAGAAACAAGAGAATAATAACGTGACACCTAAGTGAAGCTGATCACCAACAGCATCACAGAAATGGTAGCAGAAAATGCAGGTGAATAAGGAGCTACAGGATGAAAAAGTATGAGACCTTCTAGTGCAGAAAAGGTAGGTGACAGATGACATCTATTTTTGCTGCTGTAAGACAAAACCAAGTAAAGCTAAGCATTGAAAAGCCTACTAAATGCACTAAAGTGTTAAACTAAGTATGAGATTCCAATGAGCCTTTATGCTGCCTTTAGATATTGCACATAAGAAACAAAAAGCTACTAAAGAGGTGACTGATGGAACCCAGAACAACAAACCTGGTAACAAGTAACAAGTAATAATTAAAAAAAAATTGCAGATCCTCGAGCCATTTTTCAAGTTTTGATTTCAGGTGCAAGAGCTTAACTCTCATATACATAAATCAACAGAAAGTTGAAATTCTTTTTAAATACAAGCTTTTAAAGGTGGGATTTCGATGTAGTTTTAATATACTGCCAGTAATTACCACATACAAGGCTCTTTAAATACAACTCCCCTGCCACCAACGTGGGGAACTCCTAAGGAGAATTCTTGGTTTAGATGGTCTGGTTGGTTGCTTTTATTCCCAAGGAAGACCACAGAAACACATTAGAAATGGACCCTTGTAGGAAGCACAGGGCACCTGAACAAATCCCCTCTATTAAGAGGTGGCTCCTGAAAAAAGTAACTTACTTTTTATATTTTTTGGATTATCATCTACCATGATCCCACCTAGGATTAAGATATCTCATAATGAGGGACCAGGAAACCTCTGCACTAAACAAGAGGCAATACATTTAGATAGGTTTTTTGTAAAGAGTTGGTAAAGCAAAACTGCAGCATCATCTGGGGTGAAAAGCTCTATCCTATGATGGCATCATCCCTGTCTAGATAGGGAAAACCCACCAGGGCAGCAAAAAAGACACTTCAGCTGTTGATTCCTCAAGAAAACTCTGGAAAAACAGTGGCAAGACATTTCAAGTAGAGGGTGTTCATCCGAGGAAGCTGCTCTTGTATTTCACCACAACCAAATGTGTCAGACTTTGGGATGCAGGGCAGGTACATTCATTCTGGCAGCCTTTTAATTGAGTCTCTCCTCTGGCAGAGAGGCAGTTCTTGTGTGTGACAGCAATGTAGATTTATGGAAAATAATAAGGTGATCAGCTGCCCTTCAGAGTTATTATTTTGTTTCATTTGAAAAAATAAGACACTAAGACTAAACGGATGGGTTGATGGATGCAATGACATGCGGTGCCTGCTTCATAGTTCAATGAAGTTCGTGGAAAAACTCCCATTGCCTTCACTTAGTAATTAACCAGCAAGTTTAAAAACAAGGCAAACCAAAAAGTTAGAAAAAAAACCCTTAGTGCTAAGTGATTACGAGAACAGTAAGCATTTCAAAAATATCCAGATTGTTAAAACAATTTTGTTTGACTCCATTATTGTCCCTTTGTGTTCCTGAGTTTCAGTATTCCAGCAAATTTGTTTAAGGTAAGATTGATCGCTGAAGCCTGAATTTAAAATTAATATCCTAGAATATGAATGGAATATCATTAGGGCATTAAGTTTAAATTTATAATCATGTTTATGCAAAAATAATTGGGTTTTTTTCACTCATCTACCTTGATAGTAATCTTATCCCAATAATAAACTCTGTCAAATCAATTGAAGTTCTTCCTTGGGTTTCACTGGGCACAGGAGCAGACATCTAACCAGAGCACAAAATGATTTGGTGCACCTAAGTAAAGCTGCTTGTATTTCAAACATCAAGCTACAAAAACACTCAGCATTCCTCACACACTAACTCTCCTTGCAAAAAATCCCTGGGAGAAGAATATAAAGCAATGAATAATGATAACTCAACTTATAGGGCACAAATACAAGGGAATACCCAAGTCAGTAACAAATGCCAGAACAGCTTTGAGACAAAGGCCTGTGTTGAAACCACAAACAGACACAACACTTTGTGTCCTTTTTTTCTTTTCCATTATCAGGCCACAGACATTTTCAGGAATTCTGACTTCTTCACTTTTTTAATTAATATCTCCAAAACTTCCCTTCATGCACACAAAATTGCTTATGCTGAAATAGATGGAAGCGATAGAAGAATCCAGCTGGCTTCACAAATATAAAACTGTGGTTTTCAACAGAGTATCAACTGAAAAAGATCCTTCTTTTAAACACAAGCAAAATACCATGGTTGCAGACAGGTCAAGTTGAAAAGAATGTATTTTTTCATCAAGATACAGACTAGCCAGAAAAAAGAGGTATCACTAGTAACTATTACCACTGAGGAGCCTTCTGAGCTGAGCAGTTCTCCTCTCCCATCTCTTTTTGTAACCCAGATGAAGTGTTTCCATTGCTCCTGTTTAAACACAGTAGCTCAATCCTGAGCCTTTGTAACACTACATGATCTAATAACAGGTGTTATTGGAGAAAACACAGTGATGTTTCTGGTTTACCTCTAATGGGGCTCACGAAACCATGCCCCACCACCAGAGCTCCCATACAGATCCAGTGCATAGGCTGCATGTACAAGAACCAGAGTGAAAAATACCCAAAGTACTCTCTGGTGAAGCAGATGTTACAGCAGCTGCTTTTTCTCCTGACCCACCTCTGTACTGAATGGCAAAGTCAAATCCTTTTAAGCCACCAAGCCCAAATTGTGTGGGTTTTTCTACCAAGAGATCAGTTAATTTTTGTAGACTTAATTGGGTAGATAAGTGCAGATATCAAAGTAAATGAAATAAAAGGGTACTGGGCTAATTGTGCTCCTGATCCCAGCGTTAAACTTGTACCAATTTACCTCTTTTTTGTTCGAGTTCTTATTCCACAGCCCTGCTCGATGAGCAGGGAGGGTAACACCAGGCAGAGGCACAACTGCAGCACTGCGAGATCACACAAGTGCTTGCTGAGCTGGGACTGAAGAGCCATCCTTACTCTACTCACCCTTTCCCCCAACTACTGTGCACTGGGAAAAAAATCCACGTGAGAACATCTCTGATGGACAAAGGGCAGCAACCCAACGGGAGCAAGCAATTGCTCTGAGTGCATTGTAGCGTGCAATACTTTGCCTCTTTCTTTGCCAATGTGAACGGCAGGAAGCATTCAGGGTTGATGTATTTCACCTTAATTTAGCCTCTGTAATTTTCATACAGTCTTTAGCACCAGCAAAACTCTGCTGTTCCTACTTAAACACTCTGCTTTGCATGAAAACTCATATGACACAGATTCCCATATTCCTCGCAGTAACGATACTTGGAGTGGCAGAATAATTTTTCTCCCTCTTCATTAGGCTTTTGAGTCCAACCCTGACATTGATCAGCTCACCAAACTCCAAGTGACTTCAACACGAGCTCACATATAGCTCACGGAAAAGTGGGATTTATTAACACACTGCCGGAGCTTGCAGACTGCTGCTGCTACCGTATTGATCAGATCCTGGGAACTGGCATGTCTACCCTGGGAGATTACAGATATAATCAAGTAAGGGCCATCAGAATGACTGATATTTTTACAAATTTCATATTGCTTGCTATTTTCCTGGTGCTGCGTGTGGGGAAACAGAGGTAGTAAGAATGCAGGAGGGAAATAATCTCTAAAAAGTGAATAGAAAATGAACTCACAAAAACTAAGTGGCATTTACCGTAGGCAAGAGAAGATTTTATCTGTGTCTTATCAACAGTGCTTTTCAAGGTATGAAGTCCTCACAATAGACCTCCTTGGGCTTGGGATATTTTTTTTCTCACTTAGATTTAACGTTCCAGCTTATCTAGCCCTACAATTATTTTTTTTTCTGATAAAAACTCCCAACTGACACTGGCCCAGCCCAGGGTCTACCGAACCATTCTATGATTTAGAAACTGAGTTTAGAAACTGGGCTCAAGGCTTCAGGTGGACTTTAATCAAATGCACATCGCCTTCTGCTTGATCTGAACAATCAGCTCAGAAAATTTCTCATTATGGCTTTTGTAAGAAGAAATAATAGCCTGTCTTCTTGCGAGCAAACACAATTTGAATGGACAAAATTAATGGCTGTTTCTCTTAATTTTTTCCTCCTACTGATGTGATAGGTTGTATATGAGGTGTAATTACACTAATGTCAAAGTCGCTATTGAAAGAGTTAATCCACCAGGAAAAATTCCCACCAGTGAAAAAAATAATAAAATCTATGGTATGCAGATGAACTGTTTACTTGGTGCTCTTCTGTGATCAAAATGAAACTCAGCTGAACTGCTGAAACAATAAAAGTAAATTGTTACTTGGGGTTTGCAAACCTCGGTTAAATAAATATTATGCAGTAAACAACATTCTGGATTTTAATTAGGATAAAACAACTGAAAAAGGAGTTGACAACCATTTGTGTTTTATCTCTTAGTAACCTTCAAATGCTTCTTGCAGAAGAGTATATAACAAAGAGGTTTAGCTTAAATAAACACATAAAAGAAAACTCTAGTCCTACTTTCATCAGCATCAAAAAGTCATCTTAATATGTATCTCCCCTCCCAGAAAGTTTCTATAAAACTTTAAATTAGACAAATACGAGTACAGATAGTGGTTTTCTGGTCCCAGCTTCTCAATTACTTTTAAGAAAGCAAAGCATCTTGAAAATAATGCGATCCACTTGTTCGCACTTCTCTAACCAGCTGAAATAGCCATCTAATTATCCAGCCAAACAAAGAGGAATGCTAACTGGGAGGTGAGGAATTTTCAGCGGCAGGTACCAGGATGGAAAGTCATGCCTCGTTTTGCCTTTTTTCTGGTCGGTGCAATGCAATCCCATACAGTATTTTCATAATCCAATTGCTTTTGTATAATGCTGCACACTCTGTAAGAGAGTTAAACTGCTTGCTGAGTTGCCAGCTTCCAGTGTGCCGTTTGCAACAGAGTTAAAGAGATTTCTACACGAGCTGAGGACACAATCCACTCTCTCATCCCTCACCAGTTCATCCCAGCACCTAACAGAGAAGCACAAACTGTAACGTGCCTTACTATGGCTTGAAGGAGAATAAGATGCCTTGCTACTTCTTTGCGTGGCGCAGTCAACGTACCCTTTGGGTGATCCAATTACTGCCCCGAGAGCGGCAGGAGCGGTGGCACATCCATCACACGCACCCACGGAGCCACAGGAGCTGCGCTCGCCCGGCAGCGCGGGGGCACTTAGAGCACTAAGTGCTGCATCACTCATGGATGCCACCAGATCCCTGCTGCTGCGTCCCGACTGCTGTTTGTAAAGGGGCTGTCTGAGAATGGCTAAAGGAAAAACAACATTTCCAGTGCGGAACAAATGGGTGGAACCTTCTCACCTCAGGGAACGTGCTGTGTGTGAGCTCTCTGAATACAGTCCAAGCTGCCTTGATCCTGATGCAGCCCCAGATGTGGCTGAGTACTGTAGCTGAGTACTGTGGCTGAGTGCTGCGTCCAGTTTTGGGCACTACAGGATGGGAAGGACATTGAGGTGCTGGAGCGAGTCCAGAGAAGGGCAACGAGGCTGGTGAGAGGTCTGGCAAACAAACCTTATGGAGACTGGCTGAGGGAACTGGGGTTATTGAGCCTGGAGAAGAGGAGACTGAGAGGAGACCTTATTGCCCTCTACAACTACCTAAAGGGAGGTTGTAGTGAGGCTGGTGTTGGTCTCTTCTCCCCAATTGCTGATGACAGGACGAGAGGAAATGGCCTCAAGTTCCATCAGGGGAAGTTTAGGTTGGAGATTAGGAAGAAGTTCTTTCCTGAGAGGGTGGTTGGGCACTGGAATGGGCTGCCCAGGGAGGTGGTGGAGTCACCGTCCCTGGGGGTGTTCAAAGAATGGGTTGATGAGGCACTTGAGGCCGTGGTCTGATGGTCTAATGGTTAGGAATATGATGGGACAAAGGTTGGACTTGATGACCCTGGAGGTCCCTTCCAACCATAATGATTCTATGATTCTATGATAGTCAAGAGCAGGTCTCTGGGTGCTTGAAGGCAGCTGAAGCATTAAAACATCCAGGTTCTCCTGTTTCATCAGTAGGAGATGGGATACAAACCTCTCCCCTGCCTCCAGCAGGCTGAAGAACATAATCTTGGCAAAAAAATGTATTTATGTATGTTAAGTGTCATTTAAGGCCATTTAAGCTGTCTTCAAAATGCTGAAATTCCAGCTTTCTCACAAATATTGTTCCATTATTCAGCAGCAAGACAGCACATTCTCAGTGGAGACAAAATTATTGGTCTAAAAACGAAAAGTTAAGCTAGTAGAGAAATTGCAATGATATTTTTTGTGGCTGACATTTCTGCACAACATGGTGAGCTATTAATTTGCTAATTACTCATGTACCACTATTTTGGTGGATAGTTTAAGCAACAATTTAAATTGAACCCTAAGATTAAAAAACTTGGCCTAAAGGCTTTGATTTCTATCTTCATTTTACAGTACAAACTCTTAATAAATTAACAGGCTCTACTCCTGTGTGGTTTACTCAGGAGAGGTGAGAATCTCAATGGTCAGAGCCTCAACTACCTTGGAGCAATAGTCACAACTGCCACACAGTCCCCCCTTTAGCAGCAGAATTGGTGTTTGACTTACATTTCTATTCCTGAAAATACCACCTGTGTCCAGAAAAACAACTGGTTTCTGCAATTTCTCTCTCCCTACTTTTCAGCGTGCTGTTGAAACACCTGTATTCACACCCAGAGCAAGGCAATTTCTAGGGTGCTCTCAGACCTCCCCTGTACAAGGAGCTGGGAAGGGATCATTTGGTGCAGTTGTCAATACCTTCTGCTGCTGCTTCTTTAGGTGATAATTCCCTAAATCAGCTTTTAATTCTACTTTATTAAGGAGCCAATGCCTTACGAAATGTCATTACACCAGAGCTCAGCTGCCAGGTGATTTTCACCAACCGGACATCCTGATAGGGAGGATCTGAGTAGGAAAATAAATGTAGGGTTTTTTCCCTAGCAATCTAAGTGAAGGAATTTTTTCCCCAGGAAAATGACACGATGGCCTGTACACAGCAGGCCAAAACGCCAAGTCAGATTTCCAATGCAATCTACAGACACTCCTCAGCCAAGGCTCACAAACCATCTCCAACAAGCCAACACCACAGTCAAGCCTCAGCTGACAGCAGTCTTTCTGGCTCTCCTTTTATTCCCTACCTCATACCAGCTCCCCTTAACCTCCCAGTCTCCTTGCTAGCTTTTTTCCCTGCTTAGAGAAAGGCAGGTCCCTAAAATAGGGTTCTTTTCTCCATTTTAGAGATCCCAGCAGAGACAAAGACCTTGGCCACTCCCAAGATCTCAGTAGTTTTGTTCTGTGTTACCCAGAGGACAACTGTTGAAAGTCAAAAGGAAAAATCTCCGCCGGCCTTTACATACAAACGGCTTTCACTTCCATATGACCCACAGCTTCCAGGTCCACAGAAGAAAGATCAACAGTTCTGCGATGTGGAACATCAAGCTAAATCCAACCCAATTCATTTAAAAGAAAATCCATCTTTTAACACTTCAGTTGGTTGATTTTTTTTATCAGCGCAACACAAAGCCCATAGCATGGCCAAGTTCAGATGTGACACTGGGACTATTTCTTTGCCTCCTCATTCCCACTTCCTCAGTATTTGTTAGGATAATAAGTGTAAAAGAGAAATGAAGAAAAGCAGCAAGGGAAAATTAAACAACAAAGTTACCTGGCAGTAGGCTACATTGTGTGCACTCTGGAAACCAGCTCTTACCAAGTTCTCCAGTGGTAATGAGCATTAGAAGAAGAAAATCCACGTCTGGATTATTTAAGCTCTTTAATTATTATTCTGTTATTTCTGCATGTCTCTTGAGGAATGCTGTTTCCTGTCAACTACTGTGCACTCCACCAGCAGCCACCTCTCGTGGCTCGGGGAGTCCCATGCCAGCACCCAGCCAGCCACAGGCTCCTCCCAGCCTCCTGCAAATGGATGCACAGGTGCCCCCGTGCCCACACGCAGGCAGAGAGCAATCAGTCATCTTCACAGGGAGGGTTTAAAGGGCCATATTTGACAAATCTCCCAAGCTATATTCTTTAATGGAAACCTTATCTAAATGTATATAGATGCACACGTGTGTGAGTGTATTCACTGCTTACATAACGTCCACACAAAGAAGTTTAAGCAGCTTTCTCATACTCACCCCCAGCCTCATTGCCCACATTTTCTTTCTGTAAAGAGATGTTTAGGGTACCTTAGAGAATGGGATGCATATGAGTAAAACCTCCTCTGTTCAAGATATATTCAGCTGGTGCAGGATGCCTCCACTGCTGCAAATTTTAGTCTAAACCAAACTCTTTCCTAAGGTACCAGAAAGCTGAGATTACCACTAGCTGCCTGTTGTCTTTTCCCCAGACTTCCTTGCTGCAGCCAAGCAGAAGCTCACAAAAAGACATTTCAGACAAAATTCCCTGTTTAGAGTTCTGGAAAGCTAGGAATAATAGCCTCTGCAGAGCAGGACACACAAACCTTGTTTATGGGGACGAAAAGGAAAGTCGGCGACTTTCACATCATAGAATCATAGAATCATTATGGTTGGAAGGGACCTCCATCAAATTCATATAAACAGACTGGGAGATAAAACAACATATTTACAAAATCAAACCTATGAAAAATTAATGTTTAAGACAAACACTGTGTTCTCATATGTGAAACAGGAAGGATAGGTGCCTATGGGTGCTATGGGTGTGGAGAACCAGGAAAAAAGAGAGTGTGACTTTGGGAGAGCACCAGTACAAATTTATAGGAAATCACTGAAAGCTCACAAGGCTGCACTGAAAAATTGACTTTCCTCCTCAGACTCTCAGTAGATCTTGCAGTGACATCTTATTGCTGTTAAGTGAACAAAGCAGCCCTGAATACATGGTTAAATCACACACAATAGCAAACATTAATTAGTTGATATTTGAATAGCGTACTGAGAGCATAACAGTTGTACAAGTGGGATTTGGGGAGCATTCACTCAAATTTGACATCTTTGCTATTCTCAGTTCTCTTTTCAGCTCCCCGGTGTGGTGAGAGCTGTGACTGTAGCCACACACAGTGCCTGATGTACTGGTTCCCATCACTGGGAGGTTAAGGTGGGGATCACAGTGGCTTTGTTTTCCTTCTCACTGCAAGAAGTACTCATGCTGGCTGTGCACAATGAGAGGATGCAGGTGATCTTTTACTTTTGAAAGTCTCAAGGCATGTATATTTTTATTCAATTTTTCTGAAAGGTCAGTACCATTCAGATCACTTATCAATGATACTTCCTTGCCTATCATTTTTATACCGTGGCATCAGTTTTCCTGGTTCAACAGTCAGCTCCTAATAAAAGAGGATGACATGTATTAGAAGTAAAGAAAAATAGCTGTAATAATAGCACTCCAGTCCTACTTACTTGTCTCTTAACCTCTTTCTTTCAAAGGCTCCCATGCTGCAGTGCTCAGAAGAAAGTTACCATTGAATTATCTGCCAGGAACCTATTGGCATCCATCGCTGCTTTAGTGCAGCAGCACACGGGGCAACAATAACAGATAACTCCTCTCAGATCCCTGCCCCTCTTCTGCCTCAAAGTCTGGGTCTAGAAACAAAACCTGTTGCAGGCAGTGAATATTTTTTAAATGAAGCTCACAGTTTCAAAGAGATATCAGCTCTGACTGACAGCTCGGCCCCCCAGGACCGTGGTGCTCACCCACTGCCCCCCCTCCCCTTACCAGCATTGTTCTGGGGAAGCAGTTCTACAAACTTCTCACTGATCATGAAAGGCAAATAAACTAAATCCCAGAAGTAAAGGCAAAAGCATCAATACAATTTTCTCTAGCAGCCCACTGCTATTTATACAGGTGACTGCGAACATTCACACATCAAAAAAGTGGTATTTTGGCATCTCTTCCAGGAGCAATTGCCTCCCGAATGGATAGCACAGTAAATATGCTGTCCCTGATGAGGCAAGGATGCCTGAATCATTGCAGCAATGCTCTGCACTGAAAAGCATGCAGACTCAGTTCCCTGACAGATTTCCCAATACGAGATTTTTTAGAAATCTCCCAGGTACCTTTGGATTTCAATACAAGGGCCTAGGTGGCTTTTAAAGCCACAATTAAAATTTCTGTGCTTTTCTTAACTTCACAGAGGAATTATCAAGATTGATACATTAAAGAACGAGGGATTCATTAGGGAGCTGGCAGCACACAGCTTTGGTATCTAAAGTGGATGGAAATTTGGACTAGGGGAACAAAGCCTCCAACCTAAAACCGAATTCGTTCCACAAATGATGGGTACAAGGGGCAGAAGAATGGCTGTGGGCTGCTCCATTCCTAAGGCACAGCAGCTATATAATTACTGAGTTACACCTCTGTCCCCAGATCCCTCTGAGGAGGGCCCAGAGCAGGATGGTTGGGTGCCTCTGCCTGGCACAACAGCAGGGCTTCTCCCTCCTTCTTGCTGCTGTGGCAGCAGAGATGGGACAAACACATTCATCCAGTGCTTTTCATGGACAGGCAAGACAATTTCACATATATATATATTTTTTAAAGCACATCTTGTGCTGATTTTACAGCCCAGGCATTTGCACTGCAATTTGTGCTATCTCATTTCCGAGATTAAGAAGTGAAATTGTCTTGGCCTGGTTCTTCTTAATCACACTAACACCACTTTTACAATGATCTAGGCTGAAAGGTTTAGTGTGAAGGACAACTGCCCTCTTCCTTTATTACCAGTCAATGCTAAGCCAGTGCATTTAATCAGAAAGTCATCGTGGGCTTCAGAAAGAAAAAGATCAGGGTTAAGACTCCTGCTGACATGGAAATACTCAGAAATATCTGTTAAGAAATGTCACAGGCACTGAAGTTCTCTGAATTCCTCACTTGTGTCTTAATGAAGATGCTGCCACAAGTCAGAATTTGGAGTTTTTCTTTCTGTTGAATGTTAGTGCAAAGAAAAAGTAAGAATTAAGATCGATTAGAGTCATTTTGGCACTAAAAAAACTAGTGTACTACATGTCCTTGCCAGTGCTCCCTTGTGTATATGATGGGAATAGCTGGAACGACTGGAGAAGCAGTAACTTCTGGGAAGTCCTGTATCTGCTACAGAGCACCACGTTAAGTAGACCATTTCCAATGAATCCCAAATGCTCGTGTTCATTAGGTTTTTGTGAAAGCAGAATAGCATGTAAAATGTACATCGCACAGCATGACTTGTACTGGTGCCCTGAATGGTGAAAGAAGTCAAACATTCACAGGAAAAAAAATCCACCTGAGCAAAAGAAAAATTGTTCTGCAGAATTGCATTGAAACAGAGCTGGGGAGACTATGACTTCTTTACACAAGAGCATGAAGTACGTGTGTTTTTAAATCAGCTAATATCTGCTCTATAGACCTTTAAACCAGAAAAGAATGTATTTTCCTATTACTTTAGATAAACAGTGTATGATGAGCCTGGGGACTTTGTTCAGTATGGAATAGGATATTAAACAGCAAATGTGTCAGTTATGTTATTAAATCAAAATCACAACATTTCTATATTAGCTTCCTTTTTTTATAACCTAAGAGACAGCACCTTATATAAACAATGTTCTCTGTAAGTAAGGGACTATGGGAGCTAATGCTGAAAGAAGCAGCTGTAATCTCTAAGGCTTTGCTTAGATGTGGGAACTTGGTAGCAGTTCCCAGTTCCTGGGATTGATGTGGTAGGATGAGGTCAAAATGCAGCCTCCCCTGTCCCCCTCCATGCATCCTCTGGATTGCAGCTAAAGAAACTCTCACCATGTGGCCCAGAGGGACCTCCAGCTTGGACACCTGCTGGGAAACTTGATTCATTGGTAAACGTTAGGTATCTCTGCTTTTTACACAGACAAATCAATGTGTCAGACTTCAAGGGCATCACCAACAACACTTTGAACCAGGAAAGAGATGGAGTTCACTAAGCGGGAGATGACAAATGTCATTGTTGACTGGAACAATTACTGGGTTTCTTCGTGTCTTTTTATAAAGTGCCTTCTATCTCACAGCTAGAAGAAGTATTTTTTGCCATGTAGGTAAGCTGGACCAAAGCAAAGAGTGGATTTAAACTGGAATATTCACTTGGTTTTAGTACTGCAATCACTGTGTAAATTTTGCAGGTGGTGAGCACCAGGATGATCTTAAAGGTCTTTTCCAACCCAAACAACTCTGTGACTACCATGTGCTTACTGCTGGACCTATTTGTTCATTTATATAAAAGTAAAAAAATGAGCAAAATTATTATCTAACTCCCCGGGGAGTTATGAACTGTCACTGTTATTGATAACAACAGGAAATGAGATCTGTGCCCATTCCCCTTGCTCAGCATTGATGCGGTAAAGTCATAAAGCAGCTGGAAAATGCAGAGCCTGTGTCTCTAAGGGCAAAGCAAGGGACAAGTTTCAGGGCTGTACCACATCTGTGTCACCCCAGGCTGACATCTCTGTGACTCCAGTATTGCCACTGAGTCATAGCAGAGCTGTGAATCAGGCTCCTGCGGCAACTCCTTCCTCTTCATTTTCCAGTTCACCAAAGAACTTTGTCTAGGACAGTTCAGCAATATATTTGTACCTGTCTCTGATTTAAAAAAATGCTTCAGCATGCTGACCTGTGGTCCAGATGTATCACTATATAGTAAAGAAGATGTAAGTAATCTACTTAATCAAATCTGAGGCCACAGCCAGGATGGACCATGTCCAAGGACAAATGCTTCATAAGAAGGTAGACTTTGCAAAAGCAAATTTAAATGTGATTTTAGATTAGAAGCCATGCTTTTATGGAGGAAATCTGTGGCAAATTTCCCTACAGAGGAATTTTTTATTAGTAATTTTTAATGAGTTATGAATCTTTTCTAGCAGAAGTCCAGCAGCAGGATTCTCTGTGAAGGGGAGATGGTGCTGACTACCAGCATGGCCCAGCATAGCCCAGCAGCCTCTCTCACCTGGACACCTCAAGGTGACAAGATAGCCCCTGTCTTCCCAACAGCCAGCAGGATGACAGATTTGAAGCACATCCTGCACATTCCCACTATGATTCTCCAGGCATGCGATGGCAACATCTCCTTGGATGAGCACTGGAACTTCCCTGGAGAGCACTGCAGACCTAGCCTGGACTCCACAGAGCACATACCAGGGACAGAGCAAGAAGAGCAACACAGGAAAGGATGGTGAGGGAGACAGGTATGATTTGGGGGAGAAGAGGAAGCCAGCCTAGATGAAGAGAGATCCCCGTTGAGTCATCAGGTGACATAACTTATCAACATGAAGAATGAAAAACAGAGACTGCTGCCCAGGGGTAAAGACTCCACTCAAAAAGGGTATTGGCCTAAGAAAAGTCCTCAAAACAGCCTTCGAAAGCAGCAATTCCACAGCCTCAGTGCCCTGGAACCGAAGGCATATAATAAGTTAATAGAGAACCGCAGTAACTCAATTAACTTGTCCTGGACTACTGGAAATACCTGACAAACATCCAGGACTATGTCACCAGGACCCGGAGAAAGCAGCTTAACAAGAGACAAGCAAGCTTAAGACAGCATTTATTGCTTAGTCCCTTTAAGTCCTCCAGCTTGATCATGCTCTTTCAGCAAATGCTTTTGCCCCCAAACACTTCAGAGAAGAGCACCTTCCCTTGGTGTGTCATGGCAGATCCATGTCAGCCCATGAAGTCAAACTGACAAAATTGTCTCCTGCTGGAAGAAAATGCTACAGCACAATCTGTGGTAACCCAGGGCAGAAGTCTAAAGATAAAGCAGTGCCCCAAACCTTCTCTAGCCTGCCAACCCTTTCCCTTGTTGTTTCCCCAACCCTTCTGCCTCGTGACCATCCATCGAGCTGCAAGCCCACCATGGGAAGCAGAGCTGCAATTGTGCCTATCCACCATACATCTTGACCATGAAAAATCCTATTTATCTGCAAAGCCTGCCAGAGTATTCCAGTCTTCAGCTTTCATTCAAGAAGGTTCCTTGTGGATTTCTCAAACTGCTCTCAATCCCACCACTTGGATACCTTCATACAGATGATGTAGCGATAGCAGGAGCTCAGGTTTGTGCAGGTGCTGCCATCCTGCTAGAGAGGCATCAGTTCTGCACGGCAGAAAAGCATGCACTTTACTTCAAGTAACATTATTAAAAAAAAATAAACCAAACAAGCTTGGAAATGGAAAGTTGTGCTGCAAGAAAGATCTATGAACACAGCTTCTACCCTTCATATCAGTACAGAAACTTCTGCACCTGAAAACACGAATCAAGAAATATGGCTAAAATGGAACAAGCACCAGAGCCTGAAGATGTTCTCGTGTCGTCTGGTTCTCAAGCACAGCCACTCTGGTGGGTGCACAGGTCCCACATTGGGCTGTTTTCAATTGACAGGGCCCTCACATCACAACTACCAGTGTCATCTTGAACTAACTGCTGAAAATGGTATGACATGGCCAACCGCAGCGGTCCCACCCTCTTGTAAGTCATCCAGCACCCACTGATTACCCTGCATTCACCCGAGGGGGGGGAAGCAGCAGGTGGAGTGTTGGTGTCCCCCAGCACCCTGACCAATACTGGAGCTGCAGCACATCCTCCTGCTGCACCCCACAGCCCCTGCCTCACACCAGTGGGGTTGGCGGCCGCGCTGCCGTGTCCTCTGACAACATCAGCAGCACCAGGCTCTCAAAGGACAACGAGCTGGAACTTCATAGCGTGTTGTTCTACAAATTGCTCGGCCACGTCGCTGGCATAAGAGAAAAGTATTTGTGTTGTTGTTTCTATCTGTACGTTGGCCTTTTGAAACAAAATATTGCCTTTCTTCTTTCAACTCCCAGTCCCCTCTGTGAGCCCTCCGTTTCTCATTTCCCATCAGAACCACACTGCACACAGGGACTCATGCATAAAAGATCGGTAGCAAACTCATGCAATGCCTGTGTAGGTATATTTGATGAGTGAGGCTAGAGATTTCCAATTTGTAAAGTTATTATTCCATATTCACAGTTTGCCATGCAGCAACTGGAAAATTCAGAAATGTTTATTCAGATAAGATCTGATACTGATCTTCATTGCATTTCCATCTCGGCAGAGATTTTTAAGGACCTTCCCAGCCATCTCCTCCCAATTACAGTACCAGAGCTCCACCTATAACGAAGCAAATCCCTACTATCTTTGCAGAAGCACAACATGTGAATCTGATTTCCACATAAGTGCCTGAAAAAATGGATACAGTCTACGCAGTGTTAATAAGGCAATTATCACGCAAGTGGCACATTTTTTTCTGTGATTTCCTAATTAACATGACTATCAACTGCTTATTAATAAAGCAGTTTCCCATGCTTTGACTTGCAGCATATTGTAAACAAATTTAAGATGCCATTCCTGTTTCGCCATTTACATCACACTGTCAATTCACACTTGGATTTCTTTCTCCTATTTGTTAGTGCATTTCAGAGAAAACTGTACATCATGATGGGGAAGCAAAGCAATATTCAAAACAAAACCACAAGAAGCAGATTGGTGGATTAACTTCTATTAAATTCTTTTTTCCATTAAATTACGCACCCACATGTTTTTTTCACAGTATGTGAAACTCCTTGCCAGTAATCAGGACAAACTACCTCCTCCCGCGTGAGTATTTTATTTGCCTTTCAGCAACAGATGCTACTGACAGTTTACTAAATGGTGCACTGCTTAATAAATTTAGTAGAGGAAAAAGAACATTTATTTTCATACAAATTAGATTATGCATGAACCTATGTTAATTGCAATGTTTTTTTTGGGGAAAAAAAGGCTTCGATCCAGTAAATAAGTAGGGAAACAGGATTCCTACTCTTTCTGATGTTAACACCAAGCAACTTCCAACGTGACACATTCTTCTGATTTGCTGTTTCCTGTAAATGTCACATCCCGTGGCATAATTTTCCAGAGCCAGCAATTTAAATATCCAGCCCTCTGAAATTACATCTCTTTGGTGGCGCAGCTGTCTGCAACCGAGCCCAGCATGACTTTGGTACACACGGTGTTCTAATAAGTGCTGGGTTTTTTAAAAAAAAAACAACACACCTTTGCACATTCCTTTCTGACTGATGGCTTAATGTGAGAAAACGCTTCCAACTGAACTTCTGCTGAAGGTTGTCCAAGCGTTTAAAGGCTGGGGAAATTGTTACTTGTGGTATATAACCTGCACCACCATAGGCTGACTAATGAGTCAGAGACTGCTGAAACCCTCAGGCCCCATAAACATCCACTAATGAGATGAAACAAGATCTAAAGTGCTCAAACATTGATAAGTACAGAATGTAGCTCACGATGTACTCTTCACAAATTAGTGAAGGGTTGCTATGGCTCCTTAATGAAATGTTATTATGTTTTAAAACTGAAACCAGACATCTGGGGGGTGGGGGGGAGGAAATGGGAGAGAGTGTCTGAACACCGTTGTCTAGGCTTCCTTTCATCAGCCAGCTGAATTTGCTTACTTGTCCTGAATGAGTGGATCCATTTCTTCAGCTGGTGCAGTGCCTTGCAATAAAGCCGAGCAGTGTGTGCTGTCTTCCGCTCCCTGGGAAGTAGAAATCTCTGGTATGGGAGAGGAGGCTTCTGTAGGGAAGACTATATGAGCTGCTCTTTCCCGGCTGCAAAAGTCTCCTGTCCTCCCGCAGTGACAAAGAGCATCCAAAGAATGCACCAATATATTCGGTGCATGAAACGACCAGACGGAGCTTTAAGTCCCCAAGGGTTGAATCACTTTTTTCAAGCTAAATTCAGATATGAAAATATTTATTTAAAATAGTTCTTTATACGAGACTGTATCAATTTCTTTCATATACATGTAGGGATAGATGGATACATAGACAGACAGAAAGAGACACTGGCATACACATATACACACACATGCACACATACATATATATACAAAATTTGAGTGGCAGACAAGGATGGGTCCATCTCCAACTAGAGCACGCCCTAGGATTTGCTACCTCCTAGCAAACACTGACTTTTTAAACACTGCCCAGCACACACACAGCTATTGCCCTCCTGAGTTACAGAGCCAACCCTGTATTAATTAAGAACTAACGACTCCAGCTCTGGCACTGGAGGTGGCTCTGAAGCCACTTGCCTGGAGAGTAAAGGGTTAAACTGAAGCCAGGAGATGCTGAGGAGCACACTTCCTTGCACAAATCCTGAAAACATTTCTTTAAATGCATCCTTTTAAACCTCCTTGTCAGTGGATGAAGTGAGGGAGGACCGGGCTGACAAAGATTAAACGAGCTGACATTCACTCCCCCGTGCTCTGGCACCAACACTGCGCGGGGCCTGGCTTCCAGAGCCCATTCCAGCTTTCCTCACAAACCAGCACACAAATATATCTCCCTTTTAAATCTGATTCAACTTAAATCAGTCCCGTTGCATCACTTTCATTCTCCTGCTCGTCTCCTCTGTCTCACCTGTGGCAGCACCTCCAGGCCACGCTCCCTTTCCCTCACGGGGATGCGGCTTGAGATCCTGCACCGCCATCCCTTTCCGAGGGTCTCTGTTTCCCAAGCTGAGGATAGCTGTAATATTTCACACTACCTTCTGCTGGCAACTCTGGTAATAGCTCTCGAGGGGAATATTTTAAAACTGGAGAATAGAGGCGTACGGTTCAGATGCCCGACAGCTACTCCCGAGCTTGGCAGGGCTACAAATGAGAGGCCAGGGCCCGTGCGCCCAGCTAATGACCATCAGCCCACATTGCAGGGCTGGGCTCGAACACCTTTGTATCAATCACTCTGGCTGCTGAATCAATTGAACCAATACATCAGAGCAGAGGCCCGACCCACTTCTTATTAGAGCCAGTGAGCTATTTCTTACATTAATTACTGAACTTCCTCTACAAAGAATTGAGTTGGACACAAAACAATGAGATGACCTTCTGTGGCCCACAGTTTCCTGGATGTTGTTTTAGGGTGCTCGGGTGATTTCTTCTGACCTTAAAAACTTAAATATGGCACCATCATTTAAATGTAAATCATAGAATCATGGAACCATTTGGGTTGGAAAAGACCTTTAAGATCTTCGAGTCCAACCGTTAACCCAGCACTGCCAAGTCCACCACTAAACCATATCTCTAAGCACCACATCTACACGGCTTTTAAATCCCTCCAGGGATCGTGACTCCACCACTTCCCTGGATAGTCAGTGTCAGTGCCTGGACACCTTTTCAGTGAAGAATTTTTTCCTAATGTGAAATTGTAAAATGTATCATCATTCACTGTAATCAACAGGATCTGGCTCTAATTCATGAGCAGGAGCCCACCATCCCTGGCATCCATGATAACACAACATTTGCAGGAAGAATAACATATCAACATTGCAAGGGCAATGCATCTAATGAGACTTGAACTTCCTGGGGGAAAAGCTCTGCATGAAATCAAGCATTTCAGTATGTAGAGTAAGGAATAAATCTTGCCACTCAAACTAATCACCACAGTAAAAATAATAGATTGGATTAAAATTAGTTTTACTCTTTATTAATTATACTGTTTTCTTTCTCTAATTACAGTGCTCCAATCAAATAGTGCTATGCATGGATTTGAAAAATTTTAAAAGAAGGATACAGAAAAGGAAAGAAAGTTTATATGTGTGTGTATACACACACACACGGTCTAATTATCTTTAAGTCGTTCAAATGCTGATCTCAATACGCTGGTACTGGAAAACCCAGGTTGATACTACAGTTCTGTAATCAATATTCCCAGAGTAATTACACTTCATCGAGGGAAAAAAAACCATTAAAAGACTCAAAGTGATTTAAAAGTAAATGATTCAGATGATATATTATGTGATTTCTGTTTATTACTACCTACTCTTTCTGATTTTTAATACCAACACAGAGGTCTTGGGACAAGATTTCCAACCAGTTTGATCTTCTTCCATTTGGCAAACACTATGTCTAATGGAGCATGAAATTAAATCAGCTTTTTTGGTTACTTCTTGCTTTGCAAAATCCCAGCAGTGATGACAGACTCTCCTTTTCATGGTCTGCAGCAGAGGATGCCCAAAAGAAAAAAGCATACTACTGTCCCTCTCACACATCTGGCAGTGAGGTTCGAGTCCATGAATGACATCAGTAGGAGCTGCCACTTTAAAAATAGCTAAAACGTAATCAAACACTTTGATTTTGCTGTAAGTAGAAATTATTGTGATTTAGGTATTTGACTGCCTGTGCTGTGACAAATGCAAGTGACAAACGGTCACTAGAAATGACAAAGCAGGAGATGTTGTTACCACCTCACTTGGAATCTGACAATATCGTCTTGGAAATCCTTGTCTCACTAGATTAGGAGTGCATGTAACTTAATTAAAGAGACTTCTTCAACTCTTATTGAGTGTTTCATTCAGTCAAATAAATGCACTTACAGATCTGTTTAAGTTTGTCTTTTTCTTCTTAAGGGTACTTGATCTTTTCCTGCACCTCAGAACCCGTTTGGACACTCAGAGGGGTGAGCAGTTACACAAGCCATGTTTTGAAATGTCCGAGAAACACTTGACAGTCCCAACTTGGACTTCTTCTTGCCCATTTGGGAAATTACATATGCATTTAAATGGGAAATTACTCATGCTGAGCGCTTAATAGATTCGTCTTATCCAGACTTTTAGTTTTTACCTCAAAAGTAACAGCAATATCTGCATACACATACCAGCTACAGCTACAAAAGATATTTTAATTTGATTTACAGTCTGGCAATAGGAAAAGTATTTCGCTAATTTTTTCCATTTGTTTACTCTGTGCCATCTGTTAATTCTGCATGAATACTTCATTCCACTGCTTCCTACATTGCAAATGTCTCCCCCTGTTCCAGTATATCCCGTGGTTTAGTGTTGCAAAGGGGCTGGGTTTTGCCAGAGCCATCCCTCATGGAAAACATTCGGAGTCGCTGAATTGACCAGCTGTGCTGTTTCAAACCATACAAATCTGCTGTAGGGCAGTGACAGATTGACACTGTCCAACATTTATGCTCTATTTTCCAAACATGTCCTGGGACATCATGACCTTGTTGTGGATTTCTTGGGGGAAAAACTTAGAATTGTTAACCTCACATGATATGTAAATATACAGATCAATGCTCCTCTCAGCAGATGATTGCCAGACTATTCAATGACTGCTTTTTTTGTGAAAAAGATACTGTCAACTCTCTCGTTCCCTGAAAATCTCCTCATAAATGTCTCTGATGGCAGATCGTTAAATGCTGGGCTGTGGCATTTCCCTGAAGATATAATTATAAAGCAGTGGGAGGAAAAGAGACAACCCTTCAGACCATACACTTCTTTCTTTTATGGCTATGTAGTTCAGTGACTAATGTGTATATTGAATTTAATTTAATCACTTCTGTTATTTCTACTAGTTAGAGAGCAGCCATTTCATTCAGACATATTATTAAATTATTTATATGGGACCTTCAACTAGCTCAACTTCATTAAGATGGAGTTAAAAGTTCATAAGCACAAAAAAAGCATGACTGACTGAGGTCCTGGCAAGACATCCACAGTACAAGAAAATTAAATTTCCATGGCAGTGTGCATATGACCGTATGTAAGCCAGATGCCTAAAACCCCATTGCCACCAGGGATCCAGTGCATGCAGGCAGAGGCATTTGCAGAGCAAGGTGATGGGGAGCTGGAGCCCAGCCACTCCCCAGGGTTCACATCGATCAGGTCTCCACTGGCACAGCAGATGAGACACGTTGGCTGCATGTGGATACTGACACATAAGTTAGTCTCCTATTGAATCCCACTGAAAGAGCCTGGAGTTGAGTCTCTACTTAAGAAGTTTTGAGTTATTTTTTTTTCTGGAAAAGAGTCTACTCTTTTCACTGAATGTTTCTGAACTTTATTCTCCTCAGTATTAACTTGAATAGTGTGTGAATCCAGGAAGAGTGTTTGGGCAATACCATTGAGTTCATTTTTGCTAGGAGCATCGTAGACTGATTTTAGAAGCTCAAAAAGAAGACAAAGATGTTGAGCCAGGAGTGCGTATCCATCCCACTCACCTCTACCACATAATTAACGTAACACATGATTACCACTCTTACCTATTCAGCCTTCCATGACAATTTTCCCACACTTTCCCTACCAATCCATGCTGTTGCCTACTTTCACTCCACCATTCTCACACACTGTACAGTACCTATCTCAGTAACTATCTGCACCACAGCCACGTTCTTACACACTGACTTGATAAAATAGATGTGCAAATATCCCCAGAAATGTGAACTTTATCAAGCTTTCATCCACAGACCTTGAAATTGTGCAGCAATATCACTATGGAGCCAACCTATTTTAATTCCCAAACATGTCATTACTAAAGTCAATCCTGCTACACGCAGTTATCAAAACAAGAACAAAATTGAGAGCACTGTGCTTTGGGTTTCAAAGACTGAGATGTTTCCTGGTTATTTTAGCTGACTGGGCATGTGGTTACTTTCCATGATCTTTAGGTACTATAATAAATACTATTTTTACAACAGCAAGTTGCAAATATCTCCTTTCAAAAACCTGGCCATCTCCCACAGCTGCCGGGAAAGAGCACAAAAGTTCTCGTTAAATTAGACCAAAACATGTCCCGTAATACTCAGTCATAAGAGATTATAAGAATAAGGGACATGTGAAAGAGAAAGATAGGAAAGAATAAGGCCTTACCTACCCCAAGTTGCTATTTGGCTTAGCATGATTTTAAATTAATCTAGCTAAACTAGTGGAGAGACTTTGTAAACCTCATAAACCTTTTTTACCGCGGTTTAAATCAATTTTAAAAAACATATTGAAGTCCTGGACAGAGGAACTCGTTACCATGAGTAACAGATTTCTGCAGCACAGGTAATCTACGGTAAAGTGTCATGTGTCATAGAAACTGAAATAACACTGTCTGTAGAGACACTTGTTTTAATTTATCTGAATCACCTAAGCTTGTATGAAATTGAGACCTCCTGTAAAAAGAGACCAGGAGAGGCGAAGCAATGAATGCACAAGAAAAGGGCACGGATACTGTTTCAAATTATACACCGCGTGCACAGAGGTCACCAGATAAACATTCATGTAATACAAAATTCACAGCTCTGTTGAGGGCTCTTCATAAAATCATAACACTACAAGAACAAAGCTGGAGTGTTTTCTTGCCAAAATGGGATTTTCTAGTCCATTGCTGATTGCTTATTTTTATAGAACTATCAGCTTATTTGCCTAGGAGTCTGTCTGCATTGCGGCTTCCAAACCGAACCTGAAGGAACAACAGCGTTTGAAAACTCAGGTAAATATTGCCAACCACATCAAAGATCACTTCAGTCAGCTGAAAAATCACTACTGACCTCAGTGATCTTTTGCGTGCGTGCTCACTGCACTCCAATGTCCAACATGTAAAGATGTCACTTTATGAAACACTTTGGAAAATGAGAAGAAAGAGGCAAGAGAACTGAGCTGCTCTCCTTCCCAAGGACAGCATCTTAGAATCATAGAATCATTATGGTTGGAAGGGACCTCCAGGGTCATCAAGTCCAACCTTTATGCCATCATATTCCTAACCATTAGACCATTAGACCATGGCCTCAAGTGCCTCATCAACCCGTTCTTTGAACACCCCCAGGGACGGTGACTCCACCACCTCCCTGGGCAGCCCATTCCAGTGCCCAGCCACCCTCTCAGGAAAGAACTTCTTCCTAATCTCCAACCTAAACTTCCCCTGATGGAACTTGAGGCCGTTTCCTCTCGTCCTGTCATTAGCAATTTGGGAGAAGAGACCAACACCAGCCTCACTACAATCTCCTTTAATCTTCACGTTAAAGATAATCATATTTACGGTTAGAGGTGGACAGAAGTAATCAAAGTGAGTTCCTTGTTTAATGATCAAAAGTCTTCTACAATTCTTTGTAAAGTGTCACTAAGGTTGTACTAAAATCATACTGCTAATAGTCTCTAAGAACAACGGAGCGATTCAGTTCAGACCAAACTCAACAACATACACTGAATGCGTAAATATCTTGGACTTCTGGAGGTTTGCTGCTTATTTCCTCTGCTATTTATACTCTTAATTTATAAATAATATTGATTTACAAAATTTATCAGCTCAGGTGCCTGCCATTCTTTCTGGTTTCTAATTGCATGGCAAGTTTGAAGAATTAGAAACAATTTCCATAACATAACAGGGCAATGCCACTGCAAGTTTTTCTAAGCAACTTCTTTCCCCCTTTTGCCATCGAAATGCATAAAAAAAAAAATTAATCACCAGGAATCCAATCAGAGCAGGTCATTACAAAAAAAAGTTGGCAAATATTTTTTCTAACATGCCCTTAACTACACTTCTAGGCCTGGCTTTAATTCTCCAGGGAGCTCAACTGGACTCCTTTGAAAAAAGCATTGCATACAATTTTTTTAAAAGCAACCGAAATGTTATGGTCTGGCTCCCTGCCACAAAAGCAGGGACACTGAAAATTAAAAATGACATTCCTGGCTTTTATTCACACTAGCAGTTTCTTTCTCGATCTTATGCAGCAGACTTGTTTTGTCACTGACCTTTGTGGTGCTGTAAGAAGAAGGAAAGGTTTGACACAATAAATCATAATGTCACTTTCGGTGTAATTGTACAATACCAGACTTCTTTTTTTTCCCCTTTAATCAAGGTGAAGTATAGGGCTATGCTCTCTTTAGTGGGTTCAAATAAACCCTAAATCCCAGTAAAAATTAATTTTCTTGTCCTAATCGAATCCCCAGTTGCTCTGGGCTTGTTCATGGCCAAATACAGTTTGGCACAATAATACACAGAAAATTGGGTGCACGGAACGTTAGAAAATGAGCTAAAACTTTGCATTGCTCAAGCCCAGCCTACCGTGTTCACCTGCAGTAAAATGTGTTTTTCAATAAACTCCTTAAATATTTAGCAATACATTATGAGCAACTTCATACTCAGCATGGCTACTCCAACCTGTTTTGAAGATCATTGCCTTATTTCTGAGTCACAGTTCTATGTTAACTCCCAGTAGAATTTCACATTTATGGGGTTAAAAGAATCAGCAGAAGGGTTAGGACCAGGACTAAATGCTATTTGTCCTTTAACATCTTAAGTGTTTTATTCCAAGAATATTTCATAGAGAAAAAAAAAATAGTGCCTTATTTGTGCATGCCAGAAAATAAAGGATTCAAGGATCTGCCATCTAGCCCAAAAAAAGAAGAAAATCTCATCAGAACTCCTCGCCAGGGAGAAAAGAGGAAAATGCAGCCCTAGGAGCAAGAGTCAGACACTTGAAACTGCTTCGTCCTCAGCTGGCAGATCATGCTGCTGCTGCTCCTGCACCACCACCAAAGACTGAGAAGATCAATAGTAGGTGGGCAATTAAAAACAGAGTGGTGCTTAAGGGCCTTTTGTCGCTTGCTTGTGCCTAAGTTTTCAAAATCTGGTCTCTGTGTTTAAATCTCATGTTTGTTTAAATCTCATGTTTGTTTAATTATGGAAAGGCAGCAGACAAAGGTAAACTTCCCATATCAGCTGCCCAGAGAATGCCTGTAGACATGGGATCAAAATCTTGAAAAAAAGGGCAAGGAGAGAATCCTAAAAAACCTAAAGAAACCAGGAGCAGCTAGAGAGGAGGAGCAGCACTGACAGTTGACTTGCACCAAAGTCACAGAGAGTTTTTCACAAATTCACTCAAAAGGTCCAGATTATAACCCACGTGGCACCGATTATTTCTGGCTTTACTTTCTCAAGTGAGTTGGATTATTTTCCAGCCTGTGAACAGACAGAAGCTTACACTGAAATTCAGACTCTGGCTTGTAGGGTTTTAATTGAAGTGCTTCTTCTGATGGTTTGTTAGAGCCAGAGCAATGCTGAGGATTTACACCTCACTGGCACTGGAAAGATTCAAAACTCAAACAAATTTTGAACTGATTCGCTTTCAGAATGGCTCCAAAGACAATTCCACATCATTTATTTCAAGGGCAATGGGGTATTTTTTGCCAAGGAGATGTAAATAATAGTGAAAGGGTAGAGACATCAAACTGCCTGGATACCAGGTTAGAAATTGTAGGTTAATGCAAACAACTTCTACACCTACTACAGGGCTGAAATCAGCCACATGCATGGCAAAGGGTGTTTAATACTGAGCAGTGATTCCACGTCTCATTCATTTGATCCTGCTGCAGTACTTAAATGCTACTATGGTACTCTCACATCCCCTTCCTAATAAACATAAAATAAATACATTTATACTTATTAGAAAGGGGATGTGAACATTTATTACACATTTTTGGAAAGCTATTTATATACTTGTAAAATCTGCAACCTCCATCAATTTTTTTTTTAATTAATAATGTGTGTCATGGCCTTGATATTTATAAGTACAGGGTTTTTTGCAAGAAAATGTTAATTACATTCACCAGCCATGAGCAGAATAGGTAAGAAGCAATTTATAAATTAAACACAGTAGTCTGTGGTTTGAGGAAATCAGAGCTAAACTGAAATGATGTTTAGATTCATGGATCAGAAATACGTACTGATATAATCAACAGATGGTAGAACACTACTGGGGTTTGGGGAGGGGTTTTGTGTTGTGGTTTTTTTTCTTAGCACACATTTATCTACATTAAATTTATAAGACAACAGTGTCAGACCTTAACGAGGATTTGGAAATGTGTGTTTTAAAAATGTGGCAATTAGAATATACAAGAAAGGAGAAAGAGGTAAACCCAGAATCACAGAATCAGTAAGGTTGGAAGGTCCAACCTCCCTGCCCACGCAGGCTGACCCATGTAACCTGGTGACTGGAAAAAGAAAATTCTAACTTAGATATTGGAGTAACTCAGTCCTGGAAGGCAGAAGATTCAGAAGAGGGTAAGTTGCAAAATCAGATTGACTTTTAAATTTAAAAAAACTGGCAAATGAGCAGAGAAGAAACCTGAAGCCAAACCTAATTACTGTCCACATTTCCCTATTTCAGGGAAATTATAAAATAAATTTCCCTGTTTCAGGGAAATGTAGCAGAACTGTACATGGAAAAGACCTTTGGATGAAAACTCTGAGGCTACCACTTGTATTTCTCCCAGGCATGGTATCTTCTCCAGTCCAGCCTGCAAAACTACAGTCCTTACGTGCAGGCAGCGATGATACTGCTGGATTAGCATCCAGTAGATTTTTTACCTTCAACCCTGGCATATTAAACTGTAGCAAAAATCTCACAAACAAATACACATCCACATGCACACACCTGTGTACGTATCCACAGCTGTGCTTTCAACCACTCACTGCAGGCAGTGGAAATGCCTTAAGCTGTAAGGCAAAGCACATTTTCACATTCGGTGCCTCAGCTGTTCCATATTTAGGAATAAACACCTGTGAAGCTCCCAGTAAACATGTGGTGTTATAAAATAGACATGCTTAACAAGATGAAAGCTGAAGGCAGGAGGAGCTCCAGCAGCCTGTACCATCATTATGGCTTTCTACACATCTCCTGAGCCCTAAACTCAGCAGCTTGGACATCACCAGGGTGGGTGATGGTGACCCTGGTGTATCCAGAGCATTTGTGGAGGCTGGCTGCAGGTCCCAGGGGCTGAAGGGTTCCCCTCTCTCAAGGAAATACATACTTTAGGCCTTAGGGTTTGCAGAAAATTTCCTAATGTCAGCAAGATAGAGATTGCCATGCTTGGAGTTCAGGGAGTGTCTGTATGAGGTCAAAAAAAGGGAAGCAGACCTGAAATCCTGCTGTTTCACAGCATCAGAACAGCTCTGGGAAAACAAACCATGGCAGTTGAGAAAGCCCTCAGCAGAGCTAAATCCCTCATCTGCTAAGATTTATTGGGGGGGGTGGGAACACACCTGCTTTGAACAAACTGGCTACAGGAGAGGGAACTGCAGGTAAATTCCTGCTCAGCAGGAACGAACCGAAGAGGTTAATGAAGAAAAACACTTTTTGTCTCCATCTGTTGGTCAAAAGTCAATTTAGCTGCTGTTTGGGTATGTATTTTGCAATACTATTCCAGAAAGGACATCTGTGTAGCGAATACCCCAATATCTCCATCTTTTCTATCTTGTGATGAGCCTTTTTGATGCCTTGGAGCACATTCTCCATCTGTCTGATCAAAGCCGTTTTGTACAGAATGCAGGTGTCCAACTTCATTATTTCCTCGTAAGGCTGCAATAATGCAGCAGCCTCTGACAAACCCCTTTCCTCCCCGAGAAATAAAGTATGTGCCTTTACAAAAGGAGAATATTAGAGACAGTATCACAAACCGAAGAGGTAATTTGGGTTTTTAACTAAGCACAGGAGTTAGAACAGCATATTGACAGTATCATCTTGATTTCTGGTGACCTGAAAACCAGAATCGGGAGGGGTTTTTTGGTTTAATAAACATAAATGCAAAGGCTTGAACTGAAAAGAATTAATGTTTTAGGAATTCTTCAGCCAGGAAAGCGCATTTACACTTCAGGAGAGAAGGTGCAAAGGGAATAAATAGCTATTTAAATGTGTGCAGCATCCCTTTCTTTTTTTTCCCCTATTTTCTAACCTTAGCATCCACAACAAAACAACCTGTATGTAAGTTAATATTGGCATACTGTCCCTGCTCAGAAAGCATTCCTGCTGCATTACAGAAGGCAGCTGGGTGGCACAGTAAATGTGTCATTTGCTATTTAACATCTCTGTGACCTGGATTTAAATTCAGTCGCACAAAATGAGACTTCAGTTCCCTGGGAAGGCTGTTAAGGCACACACAGAAAGACTTGTGAGGCATCCAAAGGCAGCAGGAGCGCGCTCCCCGCGCTCGCCCCTGCGGACACACACCCTCAGGCCAAGGGGGAACTGGATAATTTTGATTAAAAGGATGCCTTCAGTTTGGAAGAAAGACACCCAACTACTGTGAATAAATCTTCTGTTTATTTCAAAGTTTACCCACAATGCTTTAACCTCCCCGTGAGAAAAGGCATTCGATGTGTCGCTGCCCATCCCAGTGTTAGAGAGCTTCACAAGTCTAATTGTTTTCCTACCCACAAAGAACAAAAAGGAGAGCTGTGAAATATTCAAAAATGTTATATTCTCCCTTAGAGCATTATGACCCCCCCATCTACTGCATAACACTACCAGCCTTGCTGGTGCATCTGCATGAGAATGGATTGCCTGCCTTACCTTTACGACGCAAGACAAATGCTCATGATGAGGCTTATGTTTAAATTAAGCTCAAAACTCTCAGGTTTTATGAGTTTTACATCCACCATATCAAAAAGATTAAAACTTCAGCTTTAGCATGAGTCAATTATTCTTTTGCTCTTTTTGGGGTACATTTATTACCTTTTGGAGAACTGGCCCACCCAGCAAGACCTGGGCACCGACGCACAGGTGAGCTGGCATCTCTTTACCTTCACGTACCACAGGTGATGCGAATCCAGTGTCTCTCACCCATCTCCTGTGCCCTCCATCCCATTCCCAGTCTGAGGACACAGTATAACCTTCATCCCACACCAACCTGAATCCCTGTGGCTGCTGCAGCGATCCTGCCCTGCCCCTGCCTCCAGTTCCAGACCTCCATCCTCTGCAACCAGCCTCATCCAGCAGCTGTCCCAGCTGAAATCTTCTCTTTTTTTTCTATATTTTTTTTCTTCTTATATTCTTTTTTATTTCTTTCTTTTCTTATTGATGGGATTCAAACAGATCAATGCCTTGGTTCCCTGACTACCACACAGGAGCCTGAGAAGGAGGTACAAAGGTATAATCTGTGTACAGACTTAAGATCAATTCTGAACCAACCCTAGACATGAACCCCAGAAACTTAGCTGAAAGCAGAGCTGCTTGTGAAGTCTCCAGGTAAATAAAGTTTACATAGAGTTTGATTTTTGCCATTGTTTCCTTGAAAAATGGAAACAAATAATTTTGTTTCAGATAGCTGAAGTTTAAACAAAGCACCTCAATTTGTCAATCCAAATCAAATAGCTCAATTATTAACCTATACCTGTCTGAACCAAAGGGTCTTTTCTTTTTTTAATAAAATAAAATAAAATATTGTGAAGTGTTTTGAAATACAGTGAACTGAGTTGTGAGTAATGCTGAGAGGGTCTGGAGAAGGGAGCAATCAAAAACACAGCTATATTTTCAGCATACTTTTATTGGTCCTTTTACTCTTCTTTCTGGAAGATAGATTCAAAGAGGAATTTAAGCAGGATTTGGATACCTGTTTGACATGTGCCAGACCAAAATTAATTCTTTAAAATCCCCTTGGACTCCTGATGTCTACATCTCACAAAGTACCAACCGCCCTCAGCTTTTGCTCCCTGCCTCACTGCTGCCCTGCTGTCTATTTTTATCATGAACCTCTTTCCCTAAAGCACTTTATTATTATTTTTCTTATTATATGAAGTGCCTCCTGCAGCTCAGACAGGTCCCAAAGTACCTGAGGTCTGGGAGTAGCAGACCAGGCTGTGCCCCAGCTGTCCTTGCTCCTCACATCCAGCTATGAAGGTGCTTCTTGCACCATCAGTCTCACTCGTGCTCTCCCACACTGCTTTCCCATTTTATTTTAGTCACCATTTCAGTATGCTATGCAAAAGAACAGCTCTCACCAGGAGATCCAGTCTTCAACCTTTGGCCGCGCCAGGCATTTTCTGCTGGCAGCATAAGGAGATCCCACACCCTGTGGACCCCAACTGAAGCTCCTGTGCCTCTCCACAGTTTGAGTTTACACACATATGGAGTTAAACCCACATACTTGTCTATTTACATCCTCAGTTTTATCTGTATTTTGTCACTGTCACCAAGAGTTACATGTGCTAAAACACCTACGAGCCCCAGGTTTCATCAAGGATCTCTTTCTGGCAGAGTTTCCTTTATTTATTTTATTTCCCTGCAGAAAACACTCATTGGGATGTTATCCACTGCTTTATTCAATTCCAACAGGACTCTTCAGGACTAGGGAGAACTACAAATCAAATGCTTCAAAATAAATCAAAGCATAAAATTGCTTTGTCTCTGGCAAGAAAAAGATTTGATTATCCACATTTCCGTACAAAGAAATTACAGGAGAACTCGTGTTTGAGTTTAAAGGCTTGACTTGTTCTCAATTGAAATGTAGCAAGCAAACAGATATGTCTCTCCAATCTTATCCTGACAGGAATCAGTTTGAACTGACTTGTCCCCTCCCTGGTGACAGGGAGTGAATGCAGAGCGCTCGCTATTGCAGATGTCGGCTATTTTGGGCCGTGCAGCAAATCGGTGGGGATTTTATGTGTAGCAGGAATTGAATTGAGCATCCCTCCCAAATGATGGGAAAATCACTCCCCATGAAGGTGAGGCCGTAGAAGGAATGAAAGTACAGTACAAAGCAGACTATAAATAAAGGTCAGTCTCACTCTGTATTTTCTCCAGAGAAAGACTTAACTTGGAGACATGTTGAAAACAGATAATTGCATTGTCTGATACATAGCTGTGGTCTATAAAATTTTGTATTTCAAAAATATCATCGAAGCTAAAAATGGGCTATATAAGTATTAGCTATAAAAGTCAGTAGTTAATGATTCACCACAATACATGATTTAGCTGTAAGCTAGAAAAACATAAAAATAGCTCAAGAAACTAATTTCTTATGCTGTTTCAGGCATATGGATGATTTAAACTCGGGCATTTTCATATTGTTTCAGATCCCTGAGCAATGGCATCTGATGAGAAACTGATCTGTTTAGACATTCTCTTTCTCGGGTAAATAACAACGCTTTACGGTATCCTAGAAAAGATTGCGTAGTTCCAGAATGGGTCATTTTGTACAGCTTGCATGAGGTCTGTGTCATCTCACAAATTTCACAAAGCAACTGCTCTGACTGGGGTGCTATAATTGATTACACAGAATTGCTGGGATAGAGAAGCAAGCACACTATCAATTCCATTGACAGAGAATTGGTGGGACCAAAGAGCGGTGTATAGCAACTACAACTAAACTCCTAATGGCAGGGACACATACAATACTCACATCTTATGCTCACTGTTAAGTTACAGCTCACTTAAGAAGTGATTCTGGATAGACAGTGCCAGCAGATCAGCCTGGGGTCATTTCCAGCAGGATGGCACAGCTTTCCAGTGTGTATTGCAGGGAAAAGCCAGAGATGGGCATTGAAACACCTCTATTTCATGCCGTGAAGCTGAATCCCAAGTCATTTCCCTGGCTCTCTGATACCAGTTTTGCCATTGGCATCTTCACCCTCCTGTTCACTTTGTTCGGGAGGGAAAGCCCGCAGTGATCGCACAAACTTCTGCAGACACAGGATCTGCTTTTAAATTCCCTAACTCTGAGCGAATGAGACTTTTAGTTGCCGAGTTCAGCTCTTGTCAGATTTATCTCTACCTGAGTCGAGTGCTTGTGATTTCATGGGCTCAGGTGACGAGGCTCAAATGAGCTCAAATGATTCTTCATATGCTACAGCGAGAGAGGATCTATCCTGCCTTTATTATTTCCTCAGAGAAGCTCAAGTCCTGTAAGGAGTCTTTCTGCTTCTCAGCTACATGAAAGACAAGACTGGATGGATGATATGACAACAAACTTTCAGTTCTCGTGTATTTTTGATGAAGTCTGCATCTAGACCCAGTGTTTTCCTGGTATTGGCATGGAAAAGAATAAGCTTTTCACGTGGTCTTTGGAATATTCACCATCTATTTCTATTAATGGTACAAGAATAAAGCTTTCCTACACAAATAAAAATGTACAGGCTACTTCACATCTAACCTCTCAGACAAAAAATACCACTACGTGTGTCACACCATGGCCCCAGACTCCTTCCTTTGCCATTGCTGGAAGCCCTGTGGGTTAATTAAAGCCCTGCTACTGCAGAAGCCATAAGATAGTTAATGAGCAGAACTCTGCTGATAAACTAGTGAAGAAAAATGCTAATGAAATATATATAGATACAAATATTTTATATCTATCTATATAAAATTATATATATACACACTTTATATATATATATGTGTATGTATACTTTATACTGGCGCATCTCAGACTGATGTCAGCAGGAGCTGCAGCAGTTCTTGAACTCAGACCCCAGTGTTTTTGTAAACACCACAAAACAACTGAAAGTACTTGTAATATCAAATTCCTACACCGAAATCTTTTATGTAGCTTCAGAGCTTCCCATAAAGACATTAAGCACAGTTAAAAAAAACAACAGTCTTCCAGGAACTACACTACAATGACTTTTTCTGACAACAGTCATCAGAAAATCTCTTTAAGATGTTCGATGTGGTAAAATATGTAAATGGCATACAGTTGCTAGGAGATAAAAAATACACGAACTTGTGAAAACATTGCAATCTGCTGCCTTTGAATCTGCAAGGTCAGCTGTATTTTTCAAGATGATAACTTATTTATATTGTCTCCATGCTAAAACCAAGCTTCTATGCAGGTTACCTCTTTACTTAACACTGGCTGCCCTACCGGACCTGGAAGTTGGTATTTATTACAAGGCTGGTTAACTTCCTCACAGAGTTTACAGCCCTTTAATTATGTTTTGCCAGACTAATTAATAAATATCCTGTACACGACTCCTTTCTGCTGAAACAAGTAAACGTTGTACATTCAACACCTCTGTAGTTGTTTATTTATTTAAGCATTTCATTAAATGTTAGATATGTCTCTCTTTAGTGAAAAACAGGGTAACGTGAGAATGAAAGTGTGGTTTACTGTCCAGTTAACAAATCCAGTAGCTTACTGTGTCACTCAATGAATGATAATGCATTGCTCATAAATCAGGAAGAGGACTACTTAGGCATAGACCTTGTAATCAATGCTACAAGTATTGGCTGCTCTCCACATCTTCCAGCGCTAAATGTGCAGCAGGATTTTATTCCAGTAACACATTAACAGAGTGTACAACCACTCTGACTTTTGTAAATGGTGCAACAGCATCGCAGCGAAGTGTTGGTCCATTTTTTAAAAGAAATGCATCCCAGTGACAAATGTGTTCAGTAATTTTGGTGATGAACCAGCAACATGAACTAAGTGTGGCCTTTTAGTGCTTTTTCATCCCCACGTTTCAGATGGGCTCTCCACCAAACCTGCAGCTGGCTAGGATTCAGGTTTCACATGGACCTCAATTGTTCCTTGTTTCCATGGATATTCTTGGGATTCCTGTGCTCCTGCATCTGCAGAGGAAGATACTGCTTCTACGGGCAGCATCAACTGAATTGTTCCAACATAAAGAGTGCCAAAGCGCTGTCAGTTGTTGGGGCAATAGTCAGAGGCTTTACAATATCAGTGCACCAGAAAGCTCTGAATAAAAGCAGTTTTCCTATTTCTATCCCACAGATGACTCCAGGTATTGTCCTGCTCCGAGGATTTGCCACTCTCGGACTTAGTTATAAACCTTTACTGCTGTAAAGTTGTTGTGTTGTGGATGCTCGGGGGGTATTAAACAGGATAAGAGCTAAAAGCATCTCGCGGGAAATAAAATGGAAATGTGCTAAAAGACTTTACAAATATATCAATAGAAAGCAAAGGGCAAGATACACAGCTTATGTCACTGCTTTAATGACACAGACACTATGAGGAAGCAAAGGAATTGGAGACTCCAGTAAAACGATGCGTGGTACTGATGTGTCAAACATAAAAGCCTGATGAATCCAGCAATTTTTTTTCTCATGAGCTCACTTATTTGCTAAGCAGCTTTGTCTGAGCTTTCAGAGCTGGAGCTGCGGAGGAAGAGTAACTGAATTATGAAAGATCCCCCTGGGATATCTGAAAGGGTGAGAAGGTTCCAGAGTAGTAGAAGAATGAATTCTAATTCTCATCCAAAAGAGAGAGAATAGGACAATCATGAAAATATTAGCAGGATAAGCACGTTGAGTAACAGCCAGAGGATCTTTAGCAAAGTCATCCTAAGTAGGATTGAGGCAACACTGAAATTAATAATATGTGGATTAGCACAGTTTCAGGATAAAATGGTGTTTGTGTATCAAATCTTTCCAATCGCACAAAATGGAGAAATGGATGGATTTTGTGTGACTTTTTTGGCAGAAGTTTCTTCACTTGAAGAAATTATCGAGATGCACCATAATGGAAAATTTCTGAGACAAGAGAAAACAGGTTTGACTCTGGCTGTCCTGCTGCACTGTCTACTCATGTACTGAAGCAGATAATTTAGATTGGCTTAGAAATATAATAGAAATATAGTAATTTTTTCCTACTTTCCTTTCTTCCAGGAAGAAACAATGCATTTCCTAAGGGAAATAGCTGATGTACTGCCAGGATGATCTTGGCACTGCCAGTAAAGAACAATCAATGCATGTTATTGTGAGAACTAATGGGAAACGGGAAGGATGAGGAAAAGAGATACACCTGAAATATATCTGAAAGAAAGGAAATATTAACAAAGAAAATAGATATTGTTAAAAAAAATAAATCTGATTATTTTTGAGATGATGTGAAATGGAATCAGATGAATTTCTCAACAAAGTCCCTACTGCTGATGAAGGACTGAACCTTCCTTTCGCAGCACCAGACCTGTCACTCAGACCTTAACGAACTACAGACAAACCAGAGCTCTTCATTTGTACAAGCCGTACCTAAAGAAAACTTCAGCTAGTCAGGAAGGCACAATTTCATTGAGGTTTAGTAAAATATTGCTATCACTCCAGATCTTGCCTCTTGAAAATTACCACCTCTCCCTAGCAGCAGTAAGTATAGCAAGCAAACATGAATGTAGAAGAAGAATTACACAAAGACTGATAGTTTGGTGAAGTATGAGAGTGTTTACTTTTCATCAGTGGCCAAACACATATAAGATGAAATGCAATCTGTCTGAAATGTTTTAACAGCTCCAATGCTGTTTGAGTGTTGGGGAGTGATCATATTAACAGCAATATGCATGTATCTGATCTCATCTCATCTCAGGCTTCATTACAAGCCCTGATTGAGACGACATGGTCACAAATTGCAATGGAAAAGCCCAACCAGCACATTATTTCAGAAAACTAAGGAGTTCCTGAGAAGGAGATGAGCCTCCATTTGGCTTCTCCACACTGTCTCTGCCACCTTCCCTTCTTTAATCCCTGTGAAGGTTTCATCTCTCTCATCACTTGATTAACACTGGTATAGGATGAAGGTACGGTGTTATCTTTCTGCCTTGGACTGTTTTTTATTAATCAATTAATCAGGGCATGTAAACAATATAACCCCAGGGTGGGTGGTTGATTCAGGCACTGTTAATTGCCTGAAGCTTCCAGTGTTATGACTGTATCCCTGTAAGAGGAACATGCTGGAACTGAAAGTGTTTGGAACCAGTCTTCTCGTTCTAATGGGATAAACAAGATAAAACAAAACTAGGAAAAATGGTAAAACCGGAACAAACGAAATCCACCAAATCCATTTTAATGCTTCCCATTGCAAATATTACGAACCTCAAAACCAGTGGTATCATATGGATAACATCTGTGGCAATGGCTTTCAGCAAGTTCTCATTGGAAGCTTCCAGTGTACCATTTAAGAAATCCAATTCAGAAATGCCATAGTGTGCAACACACATAACTGGTCACGCCGAGGCATCTGGAGCACCGAGGCAAATTAAAAGAATAAACAAGATCTTTCTTAAGATTTTCAGAACTTGTCCATCTTAATGAGCACTACGCTGACCTGAAGATTCCTGACTTCACCTGATTTCACAAAACCATCTTTGCCTTAGTCCGCAAAAGTCTGCAAAATATAAAGATGCAATTTTTCTTTACCCCCCATTTTTTCCACTTCGTAATTTCACTTATGAGATTGAAACAGTCATTACGTTTAGAACTACAAAGCCTTGCAAAGTTTTATATAATTATTGTACATTTCTAATTAGGTCATTCACAGCAGTGAAGTTTTTTCCTTGCTGCGCCTACCTTCCAGAGCAGGTCTGTTTTTCTTTTTCCTATTGTTAAACAAAAGGCAGATTTAATACTTTAACTAAATAGGCTAATTAGTTGGTTAGATGCTTGTAGGCTGACTGCTGAAGGAATAAGGAGATTGCATTTCATTAATCAAAATCAGCTTTAAAACCCTATTACTCATAAAACATTTACATTTTACAAATCAGCTGATGTATTCACAGAATATCCATTAGAGGTTTGCTTGTGCTTATCTAGGATTCAACTTCTTAGCGAGGTTGCTGTGTATCTAATGAGTACAACGTGTTCCACTGACCTCCACAAAGTAAAAATGCTGCCCTTGTTTAGACACAATTTGCTTTTCTCCATTTTACTTGGCAGACATGAAAGTGGTTACCATGCTATCGGGCCATGCATAATTTAACATCATATTTATTATTCTTGTGTTCTGCTTATATGGACTTGGGGTGGAAAACTTCAAAATTTATGTACTGAACTCCAAGATAACACTAGAATAAAAGCCGTAGTACAGGCATATTAAATAAGAGAAAGTTGCCTTTTAACAGTGGTTGTGGACTAATACATAAGAAACTTTGAAACCACAAGAAAAAAATTGCCAAAGGCTACAAACAGAAGTCTTTCCTGAGCTGAACTGTAACACTAAACATTTCCAAAAAGCAAAGGCAGAAAAGACATCGCTTTAAAAAGCACAATAGTTAAATTGCAGCCACTAAAGTATTGACTGGATTTCTTCTTTGCTTACTAACAGCAGTGCAGTGCTCTGCCTTAGACTTCCTGGGAGCCATTTCCCAAATTGCTCGATCTCTCTAAATCTCTCAAATGAGAATAATAACAATTCTTATCTCCTACTCTAAAATGCTGTGAAGGTCTCTTTTCAGGTGTTTGTGTGAAGACTATCACGGTGGCTCTGAGCTCAATTGAAGTCTCTGGACACTGTTGAAATTTAAATAAAATTATTACTAGTGACTATTACCAGTGATCACCATCTCGCAAAAGTTAACCATCAGCTGCCATTTGAATGGTCTGTTTGAAGATGGCAATGGTCATTCATCCTATTCCAGAAGTTATTTCTATCTATAATGTATATAGCTATAAAGTTTAAATGGCTCAGCCTTTCCTCCTCCGTGTTCGCGTTTCACCTGAACGAAAAGACATGGTATGGCCAACATTGAAAGGATGTTGTTTTACCTCCATAATGGACTTCTTTCCTTCTTTCCTTCCTTCCTTCTTTCTTTCCTTCCAGAGCACAGTTTTAGAAGGATGTGATCCTACCCCCGAGGAGCCATGCTGCTGCTTTCAAAGGGTGAAGGAGGAGCAGCATGGGCTTTATCCACAACAGCAGAGGTTGAATGTTGCATCCTACTGCCACCTGATATATGCACAACTTCTCCCTCAAAGTCAAGCAAACCCTGAATTCATTACAATATCATGAGCTTTAAATAAATTAACACTCAGCTTGTGTCAGGACTCGCTGCGTGCTGAGCAATTTGCATTCTGTATTTCCATAGATGTTTCTCATCCTTTGCAACTCTCCTGTTGGCAGAAATCAAATCAGGACACAGAGGGTTTCACCTTATTCTAATTCTTCACATCTTTTACTTGAACTTTGCTTAAATTGAAGTTTTAATAAATGTTTATATCAATCACAGCAGAAATTAAATAAATCAAGTGTGGCAGAACACCCGTCAGACTGGACTGCATTTGGCTGTGCCAACGGCCCGGGTTGGTTATTGGTCCCCCTTCCCACAGGCCAGCTGGCTCATGCACGGAGAATTGCAGAGAGTCTGTGCCCCACCAACAGCAGGGAAATCCCAAAAACTCCACACAGTGCTGAATCTTGGAGTACCGATGGAATTGTAGGCTCTTGGACCATTTCTACACCATCCTTTGGTGCAGTCTCAATGTGCGAAGTACATTATCCTCTTTGTATTACTGTCTCACAAAACAGCCCCAGCATACTCCTGATGTGATTTAGAACTGAGCATGTCTCACATTACTTGCTGCAGAGTTTGTGTATTTATTACACTCAGGTTTTCCCCACTTCAAATGCTTTTTACTTGCCTCAGTGCCAGCTGCATTAACTTGATGCAGCCATAGAATCATAGAATCATAGAATCATTATGGTTGGAAGGGACCTCCAGGGTCACCAAGTCCAACCTTTATCCCATCATATTCCTAACCATTAGACCATTAGACCATGGCCTCAAGTGCCTCATCAACCCGTTCCTTGAACACGCCCAGGGACAGTGACTCCGCCACCTTCCTGGGCAGCCTCTGAAGTCTTGCAGAGTGGAAGGAAAAATGAATGAAGTGTTTTCTTCCTGCAGGCACCCCACAGGTGCATGCACAAGCATGCTGATCCCATCTGCCCTTTGTGTTTCTTCAACAGAGAACTTTACAGTTCCTATGAACTTCTGGAATTACGTTACTGAAGAAAATTATTTCCTAATTATGAAGAAAGAAAAATCAACAGGAAATTATAAAAATAAAATCCATTAATGGTTATTCTTTCTGTTCACTTAGGGCCTAGCCTGCATTTTACTTAAAAATTCTCAAAATAAGTAACATAATTCTTTCTTAACTTAAAAAATAAATACAATTCTCCTAGCAATTGACCAAATGATCAAAGTACAACATCATGCAGGTAAGTCTTGGTGTTCTTCCAATGACTCGCCTGGGAGACCATGCCCAGTCACCTACCAATGAAAGAAACAACTTTCCAAAGAAGAAAGAGATACCCTCAATTACTACTAATTTTAGGAATAGAAACTGTGCAAACCTTCCTTGCACATTAAAAGTATTTAAGTATGGTGACTAATTTCACAGCCAGCCCTAAGCACCTTGTTTCATCACAATCCCTGCATGCTGGGTGCTCCTCCTGCCCCTCCGATTTCCATCTGGCAGAGGTAAACAAGGAAAGGAGGGTGTATTTTTATCCCCCCCCCCCGCCTCCAAAAACCCAATAGTCAATGAACAGAAGAACTGCTGGGTTTTGGCAATGTACTGCTACTACCAACAAGGTTTTCCCATGGCACTGAGATGTCTCCATGACCCTTAACTGTTGAGGTTTTGGAGAAATATTTTCTGATTTATCTTGGTTTGAACTTAATTCAATTCAGTTATTTATAAACTCTGTTAGCCTCCACCCTACTCACACTACTGTACCACAGCTCTGTTGATTAAAGACCCATCTACTCCACAGCAAGGTCATCTCACCCATGAAAGCTGTTTATGTATGGGATGCAAGCTCAGGACGTATTGATCCATAGGATGGAGAGAGATCATAGGGCAAAATGCCCTGACTATTTTTAGTTGGGTTAATTTTTTTCCCCCCTATCAGATAAGAGGAAATGACTGCTTTAATGCACTGCACTGGCTGCCTTGAATCTCAAAGGAAAAGCTGTGTATGTCTGTATGTGCTGCAGTTTCACCATCACTTTTATTATATTACAGGCTTACATTAGCAACATGAAGACAGGGTGTGAACGCTGGCTATTAGGTCAGATGGATGCTCAGTGTGCTCAGAGAGGCTGTGAAATCCCCAGGGTGCCAACGTGACTCCAGGACAGCAAATGCCAACATGCCAAGTACCTGATCCACCCTGCACTGCTCTTCTTGTGAACTGCTGGGAGGGGCTTTCATGGCTACGAAGTCCAGCGCTGCGGTAAAACGGAGGTGAGCATCTCCAGCCCCTAACACTTTCAGTCCTGGATGTTCAGAGATGGTTTGGCTCGTGATGTTTAAATGGTATTTAAAAACCATTTGCAAAAGCTGCCCAACCATAGGGTGAAGTTGTCTAATAGAAAAAATATATTTAGCAAAAAGTTTCAGTTCTCCCATTTACCTTCTGTTTGCAAATAAAAACCACTTCAATTTATTTGCTGAAGCATTTCCATAAAATATTAAAACAACCACCAGCATCAATTTTTCTCCTATTGCATAAAAAAAATTTGCAACTCTATACAACTCCAGTTAAAAAGCTTTTATTGCATTTATTTCCATAAGATAAAATCAGATTCTGCTCTCTTTTACAAATCTGATTGCTTTTGCCTTCTGGTCTGCTTTATCTCTTTAATGTTTATTCTTCCAGTCAGCACTTTGCAGCACTGATTGCTTCAGCTTTTTTCCCCATTAGACAAAACTTTCTCACAAGTCACAAGCTCCGAGCTGGGCTTGGCGCTCGTACCAGTTCTTATCTGCATCAAGAAGGGCTGTGCCACCTTCTACTCCCAAGCAATGTATTTCTTAAGCATCTCCTCATACTTGGTATTCATATTTATAACAGTTTTCCCCCTTTTTCACTATGATGTGCTTATGTATCACTTAGTTTGGGTGGGCAACAGAGAGGTTGGTAGCAGAAGCAGCCCACAGCAGGGGTGGGAGCCAGGCATTGGCTTTGGGACAGGATTAGGAGAACTGTCAGACCTTGTGTGATTGAATGCTCTGCGTGAGGAATATCATCTCATGCCGCCCTCTCCTGTTTTTCTCTGTCTGGTACCCACCTGTTTGGGGTTAAGTCTTCACTCTCTAAATGTCTGTGCTGTTTCTTACAAAGCTGCCGGCTGACATGAGCTGAAAATGAACCTGCAAAAGCAATCCTTGAGAGCAGCTCTGCCACGGACCAGACACAGAGACATTTTCAGGCAGCAGCAACAGGGAGAGATTGCATTGTTAGCCCTGGAGCTGACTTGTTTCCAGGCTTCCAGGCAAGTAACACTGAAGAAGTTTGTTCCAGATATTGTTTTATGCTCTGCAGAAAACATAGCAGAGGTTTAGATTTCCTACAAGCACCTTGTTTTAGAGAAGCAATAAATACTGTTTGAACCTGCACAGAGAAAGAAGTAAAAGAGAAATGACAACGCTGCACTTCAGTATTTCAGTCCAGGGATGGGTGATACATAACTGAAGATGGTATCACCTGCTTACTAGAGGCTGCATGCAGATGCTCTATGCCTTGCAATAATAAAAACCCAACCACTTTCCCCCAATTTACATCCAAGTAGAGGCCTGGGAACATGAGAAAATACTGCAATTGCATCCAGCACAGATATGCACACTTTTCAGCCTGAAAGAGGTGAAGGAGATTTCCTCTTCCTACTTCTCCTGAACTTTATCTGCACTGCAGCTATTTAGGGAAACTCTTTTCATGATGAAAGGTTAATTGTCTTTTCTGTCATAAGCCCAAATGACATTAAAAATAAAAGTTCTTGAGATGTTAAGAACTAAACCATTTGTGCTCTTTATGCTTATGGCAACCCATTGTTCTCTCTGCACAGAGGGAGGATATGGGAGCTGCTGTCTGATCTCTGTAGAGCTGGTAGAAAAAAGGATGGAGATGGATGGATGGATTGGCTGGTGCCCACTCAGCAGAAGCAGCGGGGACTGATGGCACTCGATGCAAATCAGAGCGGTCCCCAGGTTGTGATAACCATGGTTCATCTAGGAACAGGCCAAGACAAAAGTAAGAAATATGAAATATGTCATGCTGCATGTCTCTTACACACCAAAGGAATAGGGACTAGAGAAGATCTTTGTTTTGTGAGTATAATAATGCCCGACATTTAGCAGCAGAGCATCCACAAAGGGAAAGCCGAAGAACATTTCAAATGCTCCGCTAAGCTATGTCTAACAGAGCTTTCCACATTCATTACAGGACACCTTTTCCCATGCATCTGTTTTGCTTATTAGTGTAATGAATCCTTAATGTAAAACAACACAGAACAATCCAAGTACATGGCTTCCTTCACACTTGAAGTGTTAAAATCACCATCGCCTGTGTACGTCTGCTATCAAAGCTTTTGTTATCTCCAAATAGATCTCAGAAATCATTCCATGCACCACACAGCCAGTGATCCTGATGCAGAAGAAACACCATCTTCGAAGGATGTTTTCATTTGGTCTCATTTTCTCCTTTATGCATGAAAGAGCTACTCCTTATAGATGGCACACACAGAGTCATGTTTGACTTTCTGTAGTGGTGGCTTTGAAGCTCCCGTTCACACGACAGCATCACAGAGGGGAAAAATCCCTTTGACAAGATTATGCATAAGCAAATAGAAACAAGGAAATGAATGTGGTGAACTGTACCACACAGCCCCCTCTTCCCCAGAATCAAACTTTTTTATTACCTGTTGTTGAAAAGCTCTATTAACATTATTAATATTATTATAATATTTATATGTTATATATGTAAGATATTATATATATTATTACATTATTTTATATTATATATTATTATTATATATTATATATTATTATTACATATTATATGTATATATAACATTATTTATATTATTATAACATTTATGTCTTCCAGCCCAATTTTGAACCAGAAGGGGTGAAATGACTGCATGGTGCTCGCTGCACAGTAGTGCAGTCTGCAGCTCAATGAGGCTGCAGCACATCTGAGAGGCAGGGGAGTTAGCCAGCAGATAAGGAGAGGAGTCCAGGACCTGTGAAAGAACTTGAAAATGCTTTGAGCTACACTTTGCTCGTCCTTCTTGGTGGGGAAGGTCCTCCTGTACCTGTGAGTCTGGACAAAGGAGCAAAGGGCTCCCACGATGAGGTGCACGTGCGTGCACACAGTTCATAAAAACACCCAGGCATTGGCTTCTGCACAACTTCACCAAATCCCCCCAGCAAGATCTACAAAAAGATGAACTGCTGATCTTTCTGATTATTGCAAAATGAAAAATAGATATGTTTTCTGCTATGGATTATGCCAGAACTTGCAATCTGCTTGGAAGAAGCACGAAGTCACAGGATGGAAAGTTCGTCTGTTCTCCTCTCTGCGTTGCCCTCTTTCTGTCATAACATTTCTGAACCACTATGAATTTCCTACACTCTAAAATCTCTCTCCTCTATTACCAGCCATAAGGAGTTTAGCTTCATCATGCAACTGTAATTTCACCTAATTTTTTGAGACTCCACCAGAACTTTCTTTGTGCAGAATAAGAAGTTATTGAAAATGACAACATTTTAGTTGCGTTGAGTGAGCTTATAGAGCTAGAGGTATAATTTTTGCTGCTTAGTGTGAAAACATACCTGGTTTCTGTCTAAATACAAAAGGAAACTCTTGGTTTCATGCACATATTTTAGGTAAAATAACATGAAGCATTCTAGTGATGCTCAGATCTTTTCAAAGTTAATTTGCATATGAGATTATTTATTGGTATAAGCAAAAATAACTTTTCATACATCTTCTAGCAACTTTTAAGAAAACCTTTAAGTGTTTTTGGAGAAAAAAAAATCAATGTTTAAAAACATAATTATTGTAATAATTGTAATTATTTATGAAGACACTTCAATTTCAGGTAAGTCTGGGGCCCATCCAGCTTGTGTAGGGGTGATGGCCTGGGTACACAGAGCACGGTGAAAAGCACAAGACTGCCTCATCCATTTTTTAGTTGGTTTTGCAGGAGCTGCAATTCCATCTGCCTTGGTCTGCAGGATGCTTTTAAGGACTTTTATGAATGTTCTGTGCCCCAGGTAGAGACTGCTCCTCTGTCACCACACAGGGTGCAGAGCTGACCACAAAAAAGACTGTGGTCAATATTCTGATTGAAACCTTGCCTTGAATCCTGAGCCTGCAGCTATGTAAAACTTGTTCATAAAGATGACCACGAGCTGATTAACATGGACACCTCTCCTGATGTCAAAGGAGTGATTTTTATGGGTGACAGCCTGCCACGAGCTGTGCTGCACAAGCACCCTCCGAGCCTGTACATCTTCTCAAAGCCTTGGTGCAGTGTTATTAAATGCTCACATTGCACAAGAGCAATTTGGCAGCAGCAGGCATCTGTGAAAGGGGGGTGGGCTTCAGCCAAAGGAGTCGCCTGTCAAACTGGGGAGCTTTCACTGAGCTGTGCTGGGGACACTGCAGCAGGACCATGGTGACCACCTCAGCCTCCCACTGTTGGCACCCCAAAACCACAGTGAGTTGTTTTAGTAACAACAGCAACCCAGTTATGGGGAGCTCACACTAAGGGAGAAGAAGCAAGGTTTTAATGTAATGCATTACAATCATGAATTTCTCCTTTATTTTCTATTGCTAACGACACATGCAGGAAAGGGGAGGGTTTTTTTCTTAAAACCTTGTTATTCCTGATACTTTTCCCCATGTCTTTTCATTAGAAGCTATGATTGCTCATTCATTATTATTTCCACAGTGTAGGGCTACAAATACACTGGAACAATGTCCTAACACTTCCCAGTGAATAAAGGGAAATGCTGGAAACACAAACAGAATACTCCCTGAAGCCCTAATGGTTACTGTTTTAATTCTGACTTGTCCGTTAGCAGCTCTTAAAAACTTCTGAGGCTTCATATGCAAAGAAACCCTGCAAACATGCCTCTACAGACAAAATGTTAAAACATTTTGAGCTGGGAAAAAGTCAGGAAGGCAAAAGAGCCGTGTTCCCGTGTGCCATCCTACCCTTTCCATTTCTGCATGTTCACTTTGTTTATATAGGTAGGAGAACATATGCTCCAGGGTAAGAGGAAAGCAGGAATAAAAGTAGGCCGTGATGTACTAAGCAAGACAGAACACCTCAGTTTAATGAAGGCTGCTGAAAACTTGGAAACTGTCTTACAAAAAGGAGTCAAATGGAGCCAACTTGCTCTCACACAGTCCCTGCGCTAGGACGCCTTTCCCCTCCTCCTCTCCCAATGCTTCTTAACCTATCTAAGCAATGCTCCCCTGGCTTTAATACAACTTTGACTTTTTCTTCTGAAAAAGACAGACAGTATAATCTGAGTAGGCAAACTCTAGAATTTTAACTCCATTTGTCTGCTCTGATTTTTGAACTAATATATTTTGTGTGAGTATCACCCATGACCATGCCATTAAATGGAGACAAACTACTCTAACAGCCAGCAGAAGGGCAGGGACATTGGACCTGCTTTTTCTGTATCCTGCATCTCTGCAGGGTTCACCTGAAAATGTGGTAAGTGCTGATTTAAGTGCACATAACACTCTGGGTAAGCTAGACTTACATTTTGTACAATTGTTTTATTGCTACTATTAAATCAAAAGCATTAGGTGTTTATTGTTTAGATTTGACAATATATCCCTTGTATGATCTTGTGTTTGTATAAATGTAACACGGGCTTTAATGGAATAAAAAATGTTCTTTAGATGAACCTTCTTACCTCAAAAGAAATGTAAAACTCAGGCTATATTTGTTTTACCCGCTGGAAATATTTTAAGTTGTTGTATGCAAATAAGCATGAATGCTCAGTTTTAAGTCTCATACTACCAAGGCAATACTCTAACAGCTGGACCTGGCTTTCTTTAGTCTGTCCATCTGGTGGAAAGCATCAGTCTGCCTCCTCCTTCACCTGAACTCTGGCAGCTCAGGTTCCAAATACTAAAACATGCCCAAGAATTTAACACTGTTTTGCCCTACCATGGGCTGACAGGGGAATTCACACATTCAAATCCTGCACTCGTAGGTGTTAATGACTGCCTGGTTCCAAAGGAGAGACCTCTGATGTGGTGGTGCTGTGCCCTTGCACGAGTCCCAAAAACACCCACTGCAAGGGGAGAACTGGGGGAAAATGAAGACTCTGACCTCACACAGAATCAGTCCTTCCTCCAGCTACACATAGCCCGTTGTTGGTTTGCAAGACCACCAAAGGACACCTGCAGAGTAACCACTACACCTTCCCAATCCTCCCCCTTGCCCTTGGATGAAGGCTGCTCTTCCTGCAGCCCTCCCAGACCACGCCGGGCGGCCAGAGACACTTAAATGTCCTCTGCAATTATTTTGACTGAATTATAAAAAATTGCTAGATTGCAAGAATGCAAGTTTGGCCTCTCAAATCCATTATGCTTTGACTGTGGAACAGTTGCCAGTAGTCAGCATTCGTGAGCAATTAATACAAAGCACTGTGAGCTTCGAGGTACCATTACTCTTCCTTCATTAGCCTTCTAGGCTTGCCTTTGACAAGGCTGTGGTTGGCAAAATCTGACTTTTAAGAGCTTCCACGCTATGCAATTTTACCTTCTAGTATGTTGAAATTTCCAAAGTGCATATTGAAAAACCAATACATCACTGAGAAGGAGCACCCCAGCTATCCGGAAAGGATTGCTTAGTGAGTGTGGAGGGGCTCGTGGCAAAATCCAACGCACGCAATTAGGACGGTCCTGGAATCCTCTGCTGGTAGGAAACACAAAAATGCCACCTCTCACAGAGATGGATGGTTCTAAAGAGAGTAGATGAAACCTTTAAGGGTAAAAACTCAAGTAAAGATGCTCCTACTAGTATTTCCCATATACTTTTCCTTTTATATTTCTATACCTATTCTATTTCCTCTACCTTTATATTTCTATACCTACCTACCTATACCTACCTACCTATTTCCTATACCTTTATATTTCTATACCTACTCTATTTCCTATACCTTTTATATTGCTGTATATAGAGATTCACAAGTGAACAGGTACCTGACTCCATCATTAGTGATATGGAAAAATGCCTTTGGGAAGGAAGAGACACACAGCAGGAAAGGACAGAGAACAAACATTTGTCTGTTACCCATTCCAAGTAGTGGCCACAGCAGATCCCTCCATCTTCCCCAGGACTTTCTTAAGATTGGTAAAATATTAATTTCGTTTATTTTTCTTTCTTTTTTATCAGGAAAAGGTTTTTTACCCAAAAGGTGGTTGAGCACTGGAACAGGCTCCCTAGGGAAGCAGTTACAGCACCAAGCCTCACTGAGTTCAAGAAGCATTTGGACAATACTCTCAGGCACATGGTGTGGCTTGTGGGGTTCCGTGCAAAGGTACAGGAGTTGAACTTGATGACCCTGGAGGGTCCCTTCCAACTCAACATGTTCTACAATTCTATGGTTCTATAAAAGTGGCAAAAGATACCAACATACCACGCCAAGTTCACCCAAAGCTTGTAATTCTGCAAGTACTAAACGTGTTATGTTCTTGTTAACCTTCCAGAACTAGTGTGTCGTGATCAATTCTTAATGAAAATTGGTTGAAATATGTCCTTCAGGGAGTACAAATACTCAAAAAACTCTATTCCAATCAGCACACATTCTCTGAAGTACATGATTATTTAAGATAAGAATTTATGGTGCAATTTTTAGGTCACCTTGCAAATGAGTATAATAGATTTTATTAGTTTATTTTTATTAACTAATGAAGGCATTGGTTCCAACAGATAACACAAGTGGCACTGTAGCAGTGGGCAGTCATTATTTCCGTGCCAGTATTCATCAAGTGTTGTATCTCACAGAAAGGTGCTGCAGATCCACAAGGGAAACAGATAAATAACAGCTAGCTTAGGAATCTGCTTTTATCACAGAATCACACAGAATCACAGAATGTTAGGGGTTGGAAGGGACCTCAAAAGATCACCCAGTCCAACCCCCCTGCCAGAGCAGGACCACCCAGAGCAGGGCACACAGGAACGCATCCAGGCGGGGTTTGAATGTCTCCAGAGAAGGAGACTCCACAACCTCTCTGGGCAGCCTGGCCCAGTGCTCTGTCACTCAGACAGTGATAAAGGTCTTCCTTATGTTCACCCAGAGCTTCCTATGTTCCACTTTGCACCCGTTCCGCCTTGTCCTATCACTGGCCATCCCTGAGAAGAGCCTGGCTCCATCCTCCTGACCCTCACCCTTTACATATTTATAAACATTCATGAGGTCACCCCTCAGTCTCCTCTTCTCCAAGCTCCAGCTCCCTCAGCCTCTCCTCATAAGGGAGATGTTCCACTCCCTTCATCATCTTTGTGGCTCTGTGGTGGACTCTTTCAAGCAGTTCCCTGTCCTTCTTGAACTAAGGGGCCCAGAACTGGATACAGGACTCTAGATGAGGCCTCAAAAATTACTTCCCAGTCTTTTTTACTTAAAGGAAACTCCTTCTAAAAAGGAAAGCATAATACTGAAAGATTCGCAGATCAGGAGAATTCAAAGTCTTGTTTATTTTTCGAACCACTGTATCCTTTGAGTAAGAGGCACTAAGGCTGCAAAGGCTGACCCTGTGCACGGGGGTGCAGAATGAAGCATCTATCAGCAGAAAGAGTGAGGAGGAGTAAGAGAGATGCTGCTTATTCCATTGACAAGAGGGGAGACAGTGATGTGTCACCTTGAAATAACGTGCAGAAAGCTCAAATTGTTGAAAGAGCAAAGCACAACCTTGGAATGTTGGAGTGTGTCTCTGGGCTGCTTCAAAACACGGTTATTGACAGATAAGAGCCTTTTTACATGCAAAATTCCTCCCTCCTGTTCTTCCTCAAAGACTTGATGAGAATCTGTGCTAGTGTTTAAAACTGATCTACAGCCACCCTGCTGCCACCATTTACCTAAAGGGAAATGCTGGAAACACTTTCTCCTCAATAAGCTTTGGCCTGAAAACACGACTTTATTTATTTTTTTAAATTAACCCAGAGATGGCCTGGTGGGTGTTTATCATTACCGAGTGACAGTTTATCATAATTCTTCACATCCTTTGCTTAAGTGCTTGACAAATTCCACTAACGGGGATCCCATGGCTGGAACACGGTCCCCGCAGCGAGCGACTTGGCAGCCTCCTCACTGGCACGGCAACTCCACGCAAGGCTGACAACAACAACAACAACAACTGTCTGTGCACATTCCCGATGGCTTTGTGTAGGCAGAACAACAGTAGGAGTTATTTTTGGCTTACTCCTGGCAAANGCTCAAATTGTTGAAAGAGCAAAGCACAACCTTGGAATGTTGGAGTGTGTCTCTGGGCTGCTTCAAAACACGGTTATTGACAGATAAGAGCCTTTTTACATGCAAAATTCCTCCCTCCTGTTCTTCCTCAAAGACTTGATGAGAATCTGTGCTAGTGTTTAAAACTGATCTACAGCCACCCTGCTGCCACCTGCCCCCGCAGCCGCTTCTGCCTCGTCTTTTTCTCCTCAATAAGCTTTGGCCTGAAAACACGACTTTATTTATTTTTTTAAATTAACCCAGAGATGGCCTGGTGGGTGTTTATCATTACCGAGTGACAGTTTATCATAATTCTTCACATCCTTTGCTTAAGTGCTTGACAAATTCCACTAACGGGGATCCCATGGCTGGAACACGGTCCCCGCAGCGAGCGACTTGGCAGCCTCCTCACTGGCACGGCAACTCCACGCAAGGCTGACAACAACAACAACAACAACTGTCTGTGCACATTCCCGATGGCTTTGTGTAGGCAGAACAACAGTAGGAGGTATTTTTGGCTTACTCCTGGCAAATTTATTTGTATTATTACGTTCTCCCTCGAGGCACAGATAGATGGTGATGAGAGATGGTGTCGGGCGGTTTCTCCCATTTCATCACTTACAATAGGGAGGTCCATTTGTCCACAGGTTTGTTGAATCACACTAAAGCGGATCAGACCCAGTCTAAAGAGAAGTTTTAGGGATAATAGATCCCTGCTTCCTTCCCCAACCCCGAAGAACCTGATGTTTGAGATAAGAGATTCTCCTCATCTCATTGTAATAATACTTAGCACTTTACAAACTCAGCTTCAAAGCGTTATAGAGACATGAATTGTCACAAAGACCCAGTGAGATAGCAAGGTATTACCTTCATGTAAAAGATTTAAAAAAAAAACCAAACCACTAAACCAAAACCCCAACCCCAGTGAGCTCCAGTGACATCTCACGATGACAGAAACTCTGGGTCAGAGCTGGAATTAGATCACGGAGGTTCATTGCTGCCAGTTTAATTTCTAAATATAATTTTACCCCATCTGCCTCCTCTGGATGTAAGTATTAATAGAAGTATTGTCTCCTCCTCCCTGTAGCCAGATTCTTCATTTTCAATGTTACTAGCATGATAATTACACAAAATTGAACTATTAGCACCAATTTCTATAGAAATCTATAAACTGTGAAGCATAACCTCAGTGTCACATTGGCTAGAAGAGAAAAAGGGCACGATTTAATTGAATATGACTTTTCTTCTTTATCTAATTCATTTTGCAACAACCTCATGGCACTGGTAATATTTCTCCTCTTTAATGGGTGGATAAAGTGCTGAATTCCTCTGCTCCCATCCCTGTTGCACTCTCCTCTTGCTGCAGTAACTTCATATATGACTGAGACTACTCAGGCAAACCCCAGGGACCAGCAGCAGACTGGAGAAGCTCCAGGCATTCAGTTCCACAGCTGGCCCAGTTGGCAGCATCTTGCATCTGGTGACCTGCCTTGGCCACCAAATTTATTTGCAGTAGGGAAGACAGCAACAGGATGATACAATTCCCCAGCCATCTGGCTGTGGTGCTGATTTTCTTAACCTTGTATATGCTAAATAGTATAATAAATTTTGAAATAAGACTTTGAGATGGCTCAAGGGATCCTTTATTATCACAGGATGAGTCTGTTATGAACAAACATTCCCAGCTATCTCTCTCATATCTCCCAGTGTACCCACGCCTTGTTATTTCAGCTTTAGGTCTTGTAGGTGAGTATCTCTTTTTGTAAACTTCTGTGGCTGTGTAACCCTGCTCTGCACACTCAGAGCTACAGCTAGAAGATAAACACATCAGTTTGGGAGCTGTAACCACATCATATACAGAGAGCAGCCTTCTCGGGGAGTGGGGGAACTTGAAAGCAGTATTTGCTTTCCCCACTGATCTGACCCCATTAGTTCAGCAGATGAGAAAGCAAGCGAAATGAATTCCCCTGCACGGGGAGACTCTTGTGTCAGGCCAAGGTAGGAGGGCAGGCTGTGTCATGAATTCCTCTGACTCATCACTGCAGGCTCTGCAGCATCCCTGGAGGTGTGACAGATCTCATGGACATGGGCTTCCAAGCTACCAGATGAGGGCTTTCAGCTGAACCACCAGCTCAAACATTGCTGTCATGGTAGGGAAGAGGCAGAGAGAGGGAACTGAACACCTGTACCAAGGGAATGGGTTCTGGGTTTGGTTTCAATTCTGCCACCGACTTTGGCCTTGAAGAAATCACTTGACCTTCTACCAACTCCATCCCCTACTTTGGGTACTGGTGAGCTGTCTGGGTTAGAAACTGTCTCCTAACATTTGCCCACAACAGTTCTGGTTGGAGCTTCTTGGTGCTGCCTTAATGCTAATAAACAACAGACTCTTCAGAGAGTTGGATTGGGAAGAGAAAGAGAAGAGGGAAGAAGTGATCCCAGTAGCTCCCAGTGACTAACCCAGTCCTGTTTCTATACTCCACAACACAGATTCATTCTTCAAGGGAACCACCCAAACCAACCAGCTCATTTCCAAGAAGATTCTTCTTCTAGAACAAAGGCAAAAAAAGAGCCTTTCATTCTTTTTACTGCTGGTTCGGTACTGGTTTTATTCTAAATAGAAAAGACCCAAAATCAGGGCACCAACTCACGTCAAGTCCCCCTTTTGCTGTGAAGTACACAGGTACAGTCTTGCTTACTGAGTCCTTTACAGAATTGCTGGTCTCAACTTTCCTAATGAAAACATTTTGTTCTTTCCACCACACCACACAGCCCAAAATTAATTTTCTGTAATTATGTTTGTAAATTGTCTGAGTTAAGTTTGCAAACCGAACCTACCGAGAAGGGAAGAAAAAGACACAGCTGCGAGCTCAGGATTGTTCCAGGAGTTTTTCCTTGGTTCTTTCTTTTTTTTTTTTCTCGTTTGGTTTTCATTATAAAATTTAAAGCTACTGTTCATTGCTACAGTACTTCACAATTAATTGCAATTAATTAACCTTTGAGAAAACCTGTAAATTGCTGTTATAAGCTCCTTTTTTCCTGGTCTGCTTTTCTCCAAAGACTGTTCTGGGGAGATGTTAGGCTAAGGAAGGATTAAAAAATCCCTGATACCAAGGCTGAATACTAATTCATTGGAGGTTTCACCTGAATTTCCCAGCTTAAGCTGCTGTCCCTCTTCTTTCTGAAAGCATCTTACCCCCAGAAAGCACAACCATGAAGAAAAATAAAGGAAATAAAATTTTTTGTTGATTTCTTTACTTATCTTTCCATAACTAACACATGTATGGGTTCACAGTAATTCCGTAACCGCTCTTCTCTAGAGAAAGAGCCTAATCAACAAATACAGACTTGATGGAAACCTGGCCAGGAGCAGAGGTTTGAGGGAATCGGTGCCATTTACACACTACAGAGCCCACGGGGAGACATCTTGCTCAATGCAGAGCCCAACAAGAGCCTATCTGAAAGTGGGGCATGACTTTCCATCGCACCCATGACACTGTGTACAAGGCTGCTCTTCAGCAGAACTGCCTGCAGATCCTCCAAACCAGCACTTTCCTAAAAATCTAATTCTGCCCATAGGAGGTTTGATGAGGTTCCCCAGAGCTAAGCTGTGTGCACAGCCCCAGTGCAGTGCCCCCACCTCGGGCACACACAGTGAAAACACCTCGAGTTTAAGGCAGGCAGAGACCTTCACAGCTTAGAGGAGAAGTTTTACATTCATCAGCCATTTCACCTGGCCTTTTAAGCTACGGTAGCCTGGGAAGTATGCTTCAAAACCCAGGAGAAAACAGTTGCTAGGCACTCACAAAGGGAAAGGAATCCTTTTCCCATGATTGCTGGCATAAGGACTATCCATCATTGAGCTGTGCCTGTCCACCACATCTCCATCTACAACTACCTAAAGGGAGGTTGTAGTGAGGCTGGTATTGGTCTCTTCTCCCAAATTGCTGATGAGAGGACGAGAGGAAATGGCCTCAAGTTCCATCAGGGGAAGTTTAGGTTGGAGATTAGGAAGAAGTTCTTTCCTGAGAGGGTGGTTGGGCACTGGAATGGGCTGCCCAGGGAGGTGGTGGAGTCGCCGTCCCTGGGGGTGTTCAAAAAACAGGTTGATGAGGCACTTGAGGCCATGGTCTGATGGTCTAATGGTTAGGAATATGATGGGATAAAGGTTGGACTTGATGACCCTGGAGGTCCCTTCCAACCAGAATGATTCTATGATTCTATGATTCCATGGGGCTCACCCAAGGTGGGGAAGAGTTTGGACAAGGATCCCAAAGCAGTACCCAGAGAGCCTCCTGAGCCATGCAGGAATCACCCCACATCTCAGCCGCCCTCCTTGGCTTGCAGACACAGTTGCACTATGTCTGGTACCAGAAAGAAACTGCAGGAATAACCTAAATGGGAGAGAGAAGTGGGTAAAAGCCCACAGCACTAAAGCAAAGTAGATACATGGAGGGCAACTGAGGGCACGGAAAGTGTTTCTCTATGTAAGTGAAGGGCATGGGTGTAGAGGAAGACAGTCAAAGGTAGCTTTAATGTTTGGAACAGCTGGCCTGACCTTGTCAATGAATTTGTATTGCAGCAACAATTAAAAGCTCTGGTTTGGGATTAGGACTGGAGCACACTAAGTGCTGCACAAACAGCGAGCCCAGACAGACGGTCCCCACACCAACGATTTCGTAACCAAAGCATAAGGTGAGACAGAGACAACAGATGGGTACCACAAAAGGTTAAAGCTGCACACCGTGACAGCGAAATGATGATGATCAGTGCCACAGTCAGCATCTACAGGACGCAACTGCACGGCTGTTATTGAGGATGCTGTAAACACCACACCAGAGGCAAGCGTGATGAAAGGACCTGAGCTCTTATTGTGGCAGGAACTCTACAGAGCAGCCCAGGAAAAAGTGGAGAATTGCTTTAAGAAAAATTGAGTAAGTCTTGCAGGCAATGATATATGACCAAAGACATAGGTGGTGGCAAAAGAGAGACAATGACAGCATCTGGATAGTAGGAGAACCCCTTCAAGATGAATAGTTGGTATTTGGTGACCCCATTTTCCTCCGCTGTCAGGATGTGTTCTTCCAGACACAGCAGGCCCTGCTATCTGATGTCTTTTATCCCCAAGGTTTTCAGTGGAAAATGCACACTTCTTTCAATATTCAGGAGAACACTGCAACTAATAATAGAAAAGAAAACTTAACTGCTCCAGTAGATTGGTTGTCATTCTTTGAGACTCACATAACACCTGACTCAAAATCCATCTAATAGCGGTGCATTTCAGCCCAAAGGAGACTGTAATTCTGTATAATCAGTGCAACGGTGCTCAGAACTGAGCCTGTCAATATGGTCTTTCAAAAAAGTATTTCAAAAGGCTGCTTTCAGACCGAAGGCTTTGGCACTTAACACATATATGCTTTTCTGTAGATTTTTTCCAATCGTAGGTCCACAATGCAGTCTTCAGACGTATAAACCATGCAATCATCTACACCCCCCCGTGGGGAGCTGATTCCAGCTTGCCTTTTGCAAGGGACTGCAGTTATGAGCTGAGGGGGGGACGACACATATGCATTTTACCATTTTTAAATAAATGACATAATCTTTACCTATAGCAGCCATTCTCTTACCCTGCACACATAAAAATGTCACCGACACCGCAGGAAACAGAATTGCCCATCAAGCGAACCAAGCTGGGCAGCCTCAGGGGCTCTCTGGGAAGAAGGTGATTTCCATCTCTTCCATATCTCACCTTCATGTTTGTGTTCTTACAGGGAACTTTCTAACTGCCTTTGCTCAACCAGTACCTAATCTCTACATGTTTCCGTAAACCCCTTCTAACCCGCATTTACAGTAAATGGGATGACATCTAATGTCTTCAAATGTCAACTTTCCTGCATACTGTGGAAGAGCAGGTACCCCTTCCCAGGAAACTTCTCACAAACCCTGGGGAAGAAGTCCAACGTGCAGTTTGATGGGAGGTGGGAAAACCATACTGACGTCCACAGACATCTGCAGCCTCTCTAGCAGCACATTGTTAGGAGCAGAAGGAACACCTCCAGAGCAGAAGTGCTCTGCCAATACCTGGGTGATGGCAGAGGGAGTACTATTTCCAATCCTCGATGTCCACCAGCTCTTTTCAGGTGACTCCACCAGGGTATGCATTCCCAAAACTAATCTGATTGCCCTATATGAAATTCACACTTCTTAAATGTCTGCTTTGCGGATTTTTGAGGCATTAACTTTATCAAAATAGAAATTCACTGTTTTAGAAAGCACCTTCATTTGCATCTGGGTGATATGGTTTAGTGGTGACATAGACAGGCAGTTGGACTGGATGATCTTGAAGGTCTCTTCCAACCTCGATGACTCTATGATTCTATGGTCTGCTGTGAACTGTGAATAAGGGGAGAATTTCATAATCAAGAGTGGATTCAATTTCTTCATAACATCAACTGCAAAAGAATTACAGTCAAGTAGCTACTTTCAGATCATTTAAGAGAAGAATTAAAGCATACCAAAATGAGTGAGTGTCCTTCCACCGATGCTGGGCACAGCAGAGAGGATGGGGGAGATAGAGAGGTGGCCACTTGCTATGATGGTGATGTCCAAGCCAAGAGAGGGAACCCTGCTTTGTTGCTGAAAATGTCTCTGCTCCCAACAGCGGACAGTTTGGGAGCACAACTTTCTTTGGCCTCTTACTGGTACAATATTTTATTGATATTAATTGAGATGTATTGATCCAATATGATGTGCTAAGGGCTGAGATTTTATTTCTGACAAAGCAGCATTTATCTTTTGACAATACAGATATAATTTCATGAGTCTTTTCTATCTGTAAGAGTGTGAATACAAAGCAGTGCTTCACTCAGTGTCCATCTCTAACAGAGAAAGAAGAATCTTACTCATTCTGCAGGATAATGCCATGTTTCTGTACCACCTCTTTACACAGCCACATACTATCACCAGCCCGTGGGTGACCCTGTGGTGGTCCACAGCCAGGTCCCCCCCATACCTGGCACCCAGAGGTGGGCAGTCAGCCAGGCTTCCTCACCGCCCAGCCCCACCTGCCACCAAGGAGATACCAACTCACCCTTTTCATCCCCGAGGTCACTCCTTCAAATCCTCGTCTTGGCCAGAATGGAGCCCCGAGAAGATGCAGGGCCAGAGGCTAAAGCACAAGGGCTGCAAGTCTGAAGACATTATATATAGACCTGTCGCTTGTCCTGGGGGGGTGTCATGAATTCTGGAGCTCTGCAGTGTGCTCTGAGAAACTGATAAATGCTCCACGCTTGCTCTGAGAGCCACTCACCACAACACCCTCAACTTTAGCACAAAGAGCACTGAGGTCCAGGCGAGGAGACCATGAGTTATCATCTCAGCTCTCCTCCTGACTGCCTGTAACATTTCTCTGCTCTTTATAATTCTTAATAACCAAGGTCCCCAGTCCCTGCCAGGGGATAGATAACTGTAATTTACCAAATGTATGGAGAGGTTGGGCAGGTCACAGCACACAGACCTGGGAACAGAGTCCACACTGCTGCTGAACGGACTCACCTCTTACCCACTTGGTCTTTCAGGAGCAGACAGAAAATTATAAGCTCACTGAATGGCCATCCAGCTGGCTGGCAGGTCACCTAATGATCACAAAATGAGATCACAGGAGGAGATTTATGAGTCTGGTTTTTTGCATCTCTGCTATTATGCACTGTACTCGCCATCCCAGATTTGGATACTCATTCACAAATATTTATACAATCCGGAACAACACAAATGATGAGTTTCCTTGCACCGGGTGAAGATCCCAGAGGACAAAAGGACTGCAGTGAATATTGGTTAATCACCCAATTAGCAAAAAACTGTATTTAAATTAATATTTAAATTAATTACGAATAAGGCGAGGTGCCAAAAGGAGCCTAAATTGCAAAATGAGCAACATGTAGGGATAAACTGGAATTTTATGGATCTTAGCACATGCTGAAGAACTTGTCCTGTGCCACAGTTAATGAAATTAGGGAGGAAAGCACATGAGTTTTTATTCTGTTTACAGCAAGTGGAAGCCTGCTTAGGATGGCTTTAGAGCAGTTACGATTCAATCTAAAAATTGCACCCCTACAGTGAAGATGCCTCTTTCTTGAACAAGACAACAATAAAATTACTTAGAGAAATCAGAGTTCTCAGAAGCTTTTGCAAGTTTGAATGCGAAGGCTTGAGTCCAACCCAAGCAAGCAGGCAGTACCAGGCACTGCCATCAAACAGGTAATTCCTGACTCCAGTAAGAAATCATTTTTTTTTAATTAACTTGTGAGTACATTCTCTTCTTTTCAGAATTTACTAATAGATCATAGAATCACAGAATAGGTTGAGTTGGAAGGGACCTTAAAGGTCATCTAGTCCAACGCCCCTGCCATGTGCAGGAACACCTTTCACTAGACCAGGTTGCTCCAACCTGGACTTGAATGGTTCCAGGGACGGGGCATCCACCATCTCTCTGGGCAACCTGTTCCAGTGTTTCACCACCCTCGCGGTGAAAAACTTATGTCTAACAGATAACTCATGAAGGTAGGTTTTAAGCAGAGACAAGACACAAAGCATCAGCAGGAGGATGCAATGCGGAATTCCGTGAGCTGTTCCACATGGTCTCTTCTCTCAAATTGCTGATGACAGGACGAGAGGAAATGGCCTCAAGTTCCATCAGGGGAAGTTTAGGTTGGAGATTAGGAAGAAGTTCTTTACTGGGAGGGTGGTTGGGCACTGGAATGGGCTGCCCAGGGAGGTGGTGGAGTCACCGTCCCTGGGAGTGTTCAAAAAACAGGTTGATGAGGCACTTGAGGCCATGGTCTGATGGTCTAATGGTTAGGAATATGATGGGATAAAGGTTAGACTTGATGACCCTGGAGGTCCCTTCCAACCATAATGATTCTATGATTCTATGATTCTATACCTTGGCCTGAAAAAGTAAAGCTAAGTCCTGGTAGGATGGTTAAGGAGAAGGAAATTAAAAAGACCTTGGTCTGTTTAGCCTAGCAAAATGAAATCTAAGAGGGGATACAATTATTCTTTATAGGTAACTTTGGAAGTAAACAGCAGGGAGGGAGAAGAATTATTTAACTTTAAAGGCTGACACTCACACAAGACTGAGGGGCTATAAATTGTTCATGAATAAATTTAGACTGGAATTTAGGAGATTTCTGACAATCTGCAGACCTCCCAAAGAAGCCGGTCTAGGCAAATTGATTTGAAAGGAAGCTTGATACGTTCTTGGAAAAAATAAGATAGAGTAGATATGATCTTGGAGGCAGAAATTAAAGTTTTCACCCCAGGATGCAGGAGTTTGATTTGCTGTGATTGTTCAGATTTGGCTAAAGCAGAGTTGATAGCCTTTCCCACGAAAGTCCCTGATAGTTTGATCTTGCTGACCGTACGAGACAGATGGACTGACTGTCAGATGCTCAAGATCAAGAAACAGTTCTCAAGGTGAAATGCTGTTTCTCAGATGAAAGTGGCAGGTTAGTTTTGGGAGTGATGTTTGCTGGGATTTAGTATCTGTGCCTTCTAACTTTCTAACAGGATTTTCTTGACTGTGCAAGAAATTCTCTTGCTTTTAGCAATGAACAGAGGTAAGCTGGACAGCTGTGTAGTGGTCATTTGTGGATCAAAACTAGATATATTGTTTTATGGTTACATGCAACTTTTCCACAAATATGTATATTAAGATATGGAGCCAAGTAATATTGGCAGATGTTACATTTGCCACCGACATACTGCATGATCTAAAAGCTCATTTACTTTGATCCTGTGCTTTGTTCCTTTCTCACTTTGAGATACAAATTCTATATGAAAACTAATTTTCCTTCTACAGAAACGTCTGCACGTGTGTTGTTCACCAGAAGTACTTTTAAGCAACCCCACTTTTAAAGTTTGATGCCAAGCCCTGGTAAAGTCCCCTTTTGTGTGTTAGAGAAGCACTAAGATTCTCCCAAACACTGTCCACAACTGTATTTTTTATTACAAATGACAAAATTAAACTAGAAAAGGGATGTAGTTTTTTTAAAGCTCAGTGACAAGTTTTGATCTCGTGATTTACGCATTTGTTTAAACTTACACTTCATCCTAATACTCCCATATCCCTTTTAAATCCAGACTGTTTCACCAAAACACCTTTAAAGGATTCTTGCATTACCTCTGCACTAAAGCTGTTTTCTTTTCCCACGCATTTCAAAATGGGCCATTGCCACAGTGAGGATTTTTGTGCAATCCATCAATCTCACTGCATTGTAAATATCAGTAATGACAGAAAAACCTTCCTGGAATTTTTCTTGCTTATTTGGTGAGGGGAACTGATGAATATCATGATATGTTTGAGCACAGCATTCAGGAATTGATTAAGGCAAATAGAGAAGGCTGACTCAGGAACGCAATACTCCCTGCTAGCCTCTGTAAGGGTTTGAGGACTGATCCTCACTTGATGGAAATCCTGGGAGCACTACTGAAGTTGATGGATTATTCTAATTTATATGACATGAGATCCCTCCATGATTAACCTTGAATGGGGAAAAAAAACCCAAAAACTTAGGAAGAGGGAGAACGACGCTGACTTTGTGCCGTTCTCTCCTCCAGCAAGAATGTGGGTCACATTGGACTGAAGGAGCCTCCTACATAAGCGCATGCTGGATGTAACACCCATCTGTCTTCCCAGGTTTACCCAGTCACCCTCTAGAAATCTTCTTCCTGCATTTCTTCCCTCTTTTATTCTTTCAGCTTATTTAAAAAACGCGGAGGCACATAATGACAGAGAGAACTCTCCTGTACCCTCCGCAGCACGTTCCGTCGCTATCAATGTCAGCCTCTGTGTGTTCAAGGTCTGCGGTGCAGTGATTGAATGATGTGCCTGGTAACACTATCTAAATATGAAATTATCCATCTATCTACCTAAAAAGTTAAGTGTGAACATGTCGGTAGCAGAATCTGAGTTTTGCACCTATTAATTTAAGATAACATTATATGCTGTGACTTAAAACTGTAGGCATGCCCGCCTGTTTTATTTACAGATGTCTGGAAAATGCACAGTCTTCTATTATTTTTAGCACTGTAACAGAGATATTATATGTATATAGCCTATGGATTTAGAATAGAGTAGTAAAAAAAGGGAAAAAAAGTTACAGTTCTAACTTTCACTCAAATGAAGTGTATTGCTGGATGTCCATCTCTCATCTGGGATACAGAAGGAAAAATATTCAACATCATTTACTACCCACTGTAGAAGGAGAAGCAAAGTAAATGCAGCAATAACAACATTAAAACTGCAACAATTTCCAAGGACTTCTCATTACAGCAAGTGCATCCCTTTGAATTGCCAGCCCTCCAGCACTCCAGGTTCTTGTATCACATCGTTATTGCTAACCTCCGATCCTCCTGGATCCAACAGCACAATAAAAGCGGCCAACTAAGTAACAATGGATCCATAGATATTTTTCTGCCATCATGTTAAGGACTTGACATCATACCACTGTTGTCTAAATATGTACGATGAAGAGCCCAATCCCCTTGGCTCTGAATACTTAATGGAGAGTGGAGAGGTTCCTCCAAAGGCCAATCACCCCAGCTTTTCCAGGGAGGATGACAGGGAGGTGGAAAAGACAAGCGTTGTTCTGCCTGCCTGAGTAGGAGCAGACACACCACCTTTTATTCTCCTATTCAATTTTATTTCACCTTTTCTTGTATCATTAATATTAAATACCTATTAAGCCAAAAGGTAGGAGTTGAGACTCATTTCCTTTAAAATAACCACTTAAATAGTTTTGCTCATTCTATGTAATTATTAATTACTCTTACGGAGCTGTATTTGAAACTGCTGTGATTATCAAGCTTACACAAAGCCCTAGGCATGCAGTAGGACGTGTGGCCTTGCCATAGTCTGTAAGTTCAAGGCCTGTAGTCACCATCCCTGATAATGGGAGGCAGATAAATCCATACAGCCATGGCCAGGACAGTCACTGCCAGGGCACAGCCACTCGTCAAGGAAAGGACATTCCTATGGAGGGTGGACGGAGCATTCATTGGAAGACACCCAGCTATCCTCTTCAGCTGCAGGAAAAATACTGGGTCAGGATTTATCAATACAATACAGCTCACATTAGCCAGAGCTGCACAGCCAACTGCTGCAAAGCACTGTCATTCACCACATGGTGTTTAGAGAAATACTGGAAAAAACTAATTGAACTGAACAAGAAAATGACTGGTTCTATGCACAGCTACTGTGCAGGAAAAATGTCCTCCTTCGTATAATGGGATCTTCTTTGCAGACTTCAGAGCGAAGGCCTGAGATGATGCTTCCTCCACAAAACTGAGAGTTCGTGGTCTTATTTACTTGCTCAAGAAGTAAACATCTCTCAGCACTTCTTTGCTGTGGCACATACAGAAAGTCCTGAATGTGATCAGAAAGGGAAAGACTCCATTTTGGAGAGGGTGGAGGAGCGAAATGCAGGGACCTGCTGCAGCAGCACCCACAGAATCATAGAATCATTATGGTTGGAAGGGACCTCCGGGGCCATCCAGTCCAACCTTTATCCCATCATATTCCTGACCATTAGACCATGGCCTCAAGTGCCCCATCAACCCGCTCCCCGAACACCCCCAGGGACAGCGACTCCACCACCTCCCCGGGCAGCCCACTCCAGTGCCCAACCACCCTCCCAGTAAAGAACTTCCTCCCAATCTCCAACCCAAACTTCCCCCGATGGAACCCGAGGCCACCTCCTCCTGTCCCGTCATCAGCAATTTGGGAGAAGAGACCAACACCAGCCTCACCACAACCTCCTTTTAGGTAGTTGTAGAGGGCAATAAGGTCTTCTCTCAGTCTCCTCTTCTCCATCCCCATGTCCCATCCCTCCCCAGCTCCCACCCACCAGCTACAGCAGAATCCAGTTGTGCTGGTGCTGCCTTTGCCATAAGCCATCCATGGTGCCTTCAAGTTAGGGAGGGAGAGGAGCACTAACAGACTACACAACAACTGATGCTTGAGTTTGCTCATGGCTCAACCAACACAGCCCAAAGCAAAATCCAGGGAACACCACAACACCACTTGCTGGTTCCTGTTGGGTTGCTACTTATGGGGGCACTTTTGGGGTATAAAAGCGCAGGGGATTTTGCCTCATGTTATCATCCAAGCATAACTACTCAGTAGCAGGTAATCTGTGCTAAGAAGTCGGATCTGCTCACAGGATACTGGCTCTCAGGAGACAGTCTCTGGAAAAAGCACTGGCTACCCGAGCCAGAGCAATTGCTCAGTCATTGCCACACTGCAAACTCCCTCCCAGCGCTAAAAACTGCTGTGACACACGGCTAGGAAGTGCCTGCTTTCCCCCAGCCTATTAACATCATATCACAGACAAAAAAGCATTAATCTAGAAATGGTTTAAAACGGGTAGGACTCCAGGATCTGAACTAATGATTCATAAAATCATTTGCAGCTATTAGTCTACAAGGATAAGTGCTGCTATTGCTTTTATTTCAGTGCTTGGTGTGGTACCATCAATTTAAAATCTATCTCGTACGCTGTGATGGATTTATGTGAGCTGTGGAACCCACAGTAGCCTTGTCAGGATTTTAAAATCTCGATTGCTATATACAATTACAGGTGTCACAATACGAAATGACAATCGAACACACTTAGAGGAAAACCGAAAATTCCTGTGCGTGCCATGCAGCAAGGCAGTTATTTAATATTCTTGTATCATCCTGTGATTATTTCACTTGATGGAAGTGATATGTTTTTACATAGCTTGATCTAAGGTTACATCTCTCATGAAAATGATTTGCAGTCTTGAAATCCCCGAGGACGAGGAAAAGCAAGAGGGATATTTTTAACGGGCAGATGTCACTTCTAGGAACGTTTCACCAGCTGTCAATACAAAATCTTTCAGCTGGACTCTATCTTGAAGAATCAGTTGAAAAGACCTTAGCTGGCAGATATTTTCATTCTTAACCTTTCCCTTGAGTAGCAAAAAGGCAAAAATACACAGTGCAAGGCTCATCTAAATGTGTTTGTATTATGTAGGTGAAAACAGTGGCCCAGCCAAAAGGAACGAGTTGGTTTAAGGACAATTCTCCTGGCAGATGCACCATGTCCCTCTGGATGGAGGCTGGGTCTCCAAGACCTCCCAGCATACTGAAGCTCATTTGCTCCCTCTCCCCAGTGCAACCTGACAGCAGTACTTCATTTCTATCTGCGTAATGAGTTAGATAAAAAGGTTGAGGTGCTGGGAGACTCACGAGCCCAAGGGACCGCTAAGTTGATGAAGACTTTATTTTTAAGTCACTAATTGACATCCAATCATGGGAAGAGTAATGAAGAAATCACAGTTGTCTGGAGACCACATGGGGCTGACAGACACGTTCAGTCCATTTTCTGCAGGACAGACGTGCAAAAAGCAATGCAGTATTAAAATATACATTGCTGTACAGGGCAAGGGCAACCTTTCCAGGAGAGGGATTGAAGGGGCAAAGAGAGACATGAATCATTTCAGCCTTTTCAATGCCATGGCCATCCAACAGCTAAGGGGAATCACTTGCCTTACAATAAGAGCACTCAACTCCCTTCTTAGAAGTGCAAGGGGCCCTCTCTGGAGTTTGGGATTTTTTTTTTGGACTGTTCCTGTTCCCTGGCACTTCCTTGCACTGAGTACACTGAAAAACTAATCTCCAGTGCAGATGGAGAGTGTATGTCTGGCAGTATAAAAACAGCTTCTGAGGACTTTAATTTAGCTATGTTTAAACTTAATTAAATTATTTGCATTGTACAATTAATTATGCTAAACTGCCTAAGCCTTGAATGAATGTACTTTGCCTTTTAATCTAAATAAAACACATGCATGGCAAACCAGCAACAACGGGGAAGTCCACAGCTGATGCCAAGATGAGCAGAATTGAGACTCACGTGACCTTTCAGGAACAATGCTGGGTCTTCTAACAAACCAGAAAAAAAAAAAAAACAAACCAAAAACTGCTAAGAAACAAGAAAGTGAAGAAAGTGCATAAGGCATTTTCTCAGAATACAGAGCAGCACCTTGTTGTTCAGTCACCAGGAGAAGTAAATAGGCTCTACCGAACACTTGGAGCTGCCCACAAAGTTGTTGCCACTGCCAGTTAAAGAAGTGGTAAGGAAGTCAAGGCTTCTTTTGAGGTTCATCATCTTTGTCACTTACAACTTGCCCACTGAAGGAAATCCAGAAGGACAGAGCTACAGAGCTCCCTGTTTCAACTAGCTGGTTTGCTGAGAATGAGCCACCAGTAAATCTGAGTTTGGCTGGATTATACCAAAGGACTCAGTGTTTACCTTAGGGCGTACGAAAGATTTGGGAAGTCTCCTCTTTCTTTTGAGTGGGAGAAACAAATCAGCACAAAGTGGGCTGTACCTGATTTTAAATTACAGAAGAGCTATATGCACATACAACCTCACTAGCCCTGTACAAGAGTAACTGTCATTTGTATTCTAATATTATGACTGTAACGCTGTGGCTGGTTAATGCCTCTGATATTTAATCACAGAATACAAACCATAATTGTTCTATTTCTAACACACCTCTGACCTCTATCCTCCAGATGATAAACTATGTAACTGGTTTTCAAAATACATAAATGATGTCTGCAGATTTTCACATACATTTACTTACGGTAAATATTTTTAAAAATATTTTTAAGAACTTACATCAAGCATTTCTATTAGGACAAAACTTTTGCAAGATTTTGAGCTATAAATGAAGACATTACTTAAAAAATTTTAAGACTATTGGTAGAGAAATAGAAATGCCAGTTGCATATCAAACTGTCCATTTAAGTTAAGGGATGATATTAAAATGCCTTCTGGTTGCTCAGAAACAGACATCAGTAGATTTAATCTAAAAAGTTAAAATCCAGTAAAGTCTTTCATTTTCTTAGGCACACTTGGATCTTGCAACCAGTATTGATTCAGTGTTTGTGTAAAAAACCTCTCTAACATCTCATTCACTTGATAGGTCCTTTGGGGCATAATATTGTTCCTTCTGCTATTATGGGCCATTGACTTCAAATACTGTAACATCTGTGGTACATGATTACCAACTTCTCAGGCCAAATTAGTCCCCAGTGTAACTTCTCCAAAACTGATCAAATTATGCCAGGGTGCATCTGACTCTTTGCTTTTCCACATTATTTTCTCAAAAGTTTCGGTGTAAATGGTGCAGTCGTTCACCTAAAGTTTTTTCCTAAATAAATAAGCCAAGAAAATTTGAGTGTCCTGGAAATTATAATTCAAGTAAAATATATTATATTAATTATATTATATTATATTATATTATATTATATTATATTATATTATTATTGACTGTGTATTGTTATTAATTATTAACCTTCTTTACACAATTCCCAGTTTTCTATACGGCAGCAGTCATTATTAATTTTCTCTATCTCAGAACGTAAAGCAGAAAAAAAATCAAGAAGTGTAAAACTAACTGGAACTTGATATTTCTTTAACTCTTTTGGAAAGAAGCCTAATACCCAGGCTGTGCTTTCAAGTGTGGATTCTTTGGGAGACAAAATGAAGCACAGAAATCCAAATAGGGGAGGAGATGCTTCACGCATCCTTGGGGAGTCTTACAAGTCTCTTTAAAGAATTCTTTGGAAAAAAGGCTGTATTTGGAATCATAGATTAATTTAGGTTGTAAAGACCTCAGGAGGTCCAACCCCCTGCCCATACAAGGGTTGACTTCACCGTTAGATTGGGTTGTAGATCTTTGTCCCCACCATTCAATCCCATCCTGAGGTTAGCACTACAGATAGTCAGTGTATAGGCGGAATCTTTAATGAAGTTGTAATCATCATTAATTGCAATGGCTGGCTTATCAAGAGGGGTGTTTTCCACAGCTGGTAATGTGACAGAAAATCATTGCAAAGTTATCACAAAGTTGAAACTCAAAATCTGTGCCATGGCTGCAATGAGAATGGACCCTAGTGGAGAGCAAGATAACAGAAATACAGCCTTGAGTGGTACACAATGGGAGAAAACATGAGAGGGTGAAGAAGGCAGCATTTATCCAGAGGAAGAAGAAAGAATGAGTGAAATAAAACCTGGCAGAGTGGAGAATTTTGTCAGAAATGGCAAAGAAGGATCACAGAGGAGAGAAAAAACCTGGTGAAACAGTGAGAAATGGATTCTCTGCTACACAACATGCACTGACTGCACGTTTCTCATCGGTCCTGTTTTCTACAGATTTACAACATCAAAAAAGAAAAGAGGGAAACCCAGAACTTAATTAATATGATTAATCTAAATATATATATGTATATGACAAAATATGCCAGACTAAAGAAGTATCACAGGCAATTGTAAATCTACCCAACACAAGGAGCTCCAACTGGATCTTTTTAGGAAGCCATTTGCGCAGACATGTACAACCAAACAGATACCAAAATAACATAGAAAAACCTTTGCATAGGGAGAGTATGAAGGTGAGTAAATAGCAAGGAGAGAGCTGGATTCTGATCAGCCACAACTTTGCTCAGAAGCTGCAGAGCTGCCACCACCGGAGCACTGTGACTCACATGGCACACTGATTTCTGTCTGCAGATAAATTGTCTCGATTGCCATAGGCATTGAGAAACTGTCCCTTCTCCTCCTACCAAATGATTTTGAATGGAGTTACAAATGAGCTGCACTGATGAAAAAATCAGACTGAGAATCGATAAGACTCTTCCACAGTGAGCACAGGAGAAAGGCTTATAAAATTCATTCGTACTGCAGTTTATTGTACCATAAATTATCATAATGATTTTTTTTTCAAATAAATACCTACTAATCATTGCAAACCATGCAGTACTTGAGAAATACATTTTCCCAGCAAACACCCCCCACCTTACTTCCAGCAGATACAATTAATCCCTATTATTGCTGTAAGATTCAGGGGTCCCTCTCTGGCTACTGTGATATTTAAGGTGTTAATAACGTACATGATAGTTGCTCACAATCACTGACAAGACACCAACTCCCTGTTGTTTCATAAAAGTGCTCTCCTATTCCATCTGTATTATTTAATGCTGTCAAGATACTTTCATAGAGAATTAATAATCATGGCACCTTTGTAATGATGGATAAAAGAAAGCTATGACTGACTAGGAGTTACAGAGTTATTGATTAAATCAGGCTACTGATATCCCATGTTTCATTTTTTTCATAGTATGTAGAAAACAATTTATCAGTCACACAATCTTGTCTTTTTTAATATCTGTAGCCTAATTTAACCTTCACTGTTAGCAGGAATCTTCAAGAGCAGTTTATGACCTTGGAAATAAAAATGCTTTCTAATTTGTTAGAATTTACATACTTTTTCTTAATATAGAACAAATGTAATATGCAGAAAATATATGCTGGAAAAGATCAAGTAACTTAGGGAGAAAAAAGGCAATGAAAGAGAAGATACTTTTATTTATAAAAAAAAGATGAGAAAAATTATCTTCTTAAAGATATGAGACTTCAGAACTTCCTCGTGACTTTTTTTAACTGATGCTTCCATTAAGAAGGCATGTGAAAAGGAGTAGGAACACAGAGCAAACGAGACAGAACTGGTTTGATGAAAATTCAAGTCTTCCAAACAGCATTTCCATTTGCTTTTGCAGGCACTCTTGATTTTTTTTTTTTACTACTCCAAAACGATCATACCTTTTAATATCAGTTTTTAAACATAATTTCATTGGCAGCAAGTAACAGTTAACAGAATAATTTTTATAAAAACATTATGCACTTGCTTAAAATACAAAACTTTTTCATGACAAGCAGTGTTTCATACTTTTGGCAAGGTTATACATGATTGCCTTTTTATTTTTGGCTGTTACAGAGGCTAATGGCATACTAAAAATCTCCTTTCATGTACAAATTAATTGTGTCCTTTTGCAATTCATATTAGCCTGCCTTACTTTCCATTCCGAGGCTCTTAAAAGGTTTATATGGAACCAATGGATGTTCTCATTTATTGTGCACACCACTTCAGTTACCCACTTTCCACAAGTTGAAAGCAGAAAGACTGTAAATGCTGGGTACAGCCCATTGTCAACATGTGGAAATTTGGCAGAATTGTTTTTTTTAAGTTCTCTTCAAAATAAAAAAACAAAATATTGAAAGTCTCAGAAAGCTTTGGAGATTGTTGGCAAATTATTTTTATATTTAGCAACTACAAAGAAGCCGTGTTCCTTAATGACATGTTAGCAATTTGCAAAGCTCTGGGTTTCACTCCTGTTTCTGAGAAAAACACATTATCCGCTCTCGCCATCAACTGAAGTTCAGCATTCTCCTTTCTGCACACCATTTTTTGCAAAAAGGTAAAAAATTTCATTTACATGCTTAAAAGCTTATGTCAAGCTGGAGCCTTGCTGAGCACGGCTGAACAGCACATGTTGAACACACTGTGTTGGGTGCAAACATCACATTGGCTGCCGAGCCAAGCGTGGCCGCTCAAGATGCTGGACTGGGAGAGCTGATGGATATGTTGAGCTCATATCACCACATCTGGACTTCCTATATGGAGACATTCATTATGAGCTTGAGATTTCTGGAAGAGCTTATGGTATTTCAGCGAGCAGGGGGAATGCTCTGGGATGGCCAACCAACAAGTCATGGACAACTAAACGAGTTTGCCTCCACAAACAATCTTGAAATCCTGAAATTTTGATAATACACTTCAACATGGTCTCTTCTGCCATGCCCATAGTGAAAGGACAAGAGAAAATGACCTTAAATTGCAGCTGGGGAGATTCAGATTGGACATCAGGAAAAATATCTCCACTGCAAGGGTGGTTGGGTATTGGAACAGGTTGTCCAGAGAGGTGGTGGAGTCCCCATCCCTGGAGGTGTTCAAGAGGCGTCTGGATGTGGCACTGGGTGCTGTGGGTTAGTGGGGATGGAGGTAGGGGTTGGACTGGATGATCTTGAAGGTCTCTTCCAACCTCGATGATGCTATGGTTCTATGATCTAAAGCACCTGCAGAAACACACCCGTGTTAAACCTATCCCCAGGCTTGGCATCTTTGCAGGCTCAGCTCTAGCACTACCAAGCACTAACATGGTATCAAGGAGAGTGAAGCCACCCTTTAATTTATGCTGCTCATTGAAATGCTGCACCTTTATAAACACAGCTAGAAAAGCTAACAAGAAAAAAATCTATACTTAAAAGGCATCCAATTCTCCTTGGATTCAAAACCGAAATTCTTCAGGCATATACTGACTACAGTAAAAAGAAAATTCAGACATTGTTTTTTCCTTTCTTTTCTTCCTAAATAGCACCTTCTGTGTTCGAAAGAATATTATTAATTTTTCAGCATCTGGTTAAAACTGTTTCATGTGTTCTGTAATACCAGGTAGACTGAGTTGCAGCGATGGAGAAATTTGCCTTCCATCCAGCTGCAGATATATCAGCAGGAAACTTGGAAAACTGGATTCATATGGGTAGGAGGAGCCGTTGCCTATCAACCCTGGTAATTACGTGTCAGGGGATGAGATCCAGAGCAATAGGTAAGTTTCTAGTACTGCTGTATTATTATCAGCTAGCACTGGGTTGTCTCATTTTCTATTCTTTTGAAATTAAAGACATAATAATTATGCAATCAAAATATATACACATATACATTTTACTTTCTTTTCTTGTTTTTACCTTCACAAAAAAAATTATATAGTTTTTATACACAAATGTTGACATCTTTAAGGTAGGAATAAAATAATTTTCTGTTTCTTTCCCTCTTAGCCTTTCATGCTTTGTGTCATTTGATAATACACATGACTAGGTTTAATACTCAATTGTTTCCCAAATCCAATTTGACTACCTAACAGGGTTTAATTTACATGATGATACAATTTCTCACACCAGAAAGCAGAGTAACCCTTCTTCTTTGGAGGTTAATGGTGATCTAGCTTAGAGCCCAGAAGATAATTACAAGGAATGTGCTTCAGGTGACAAAGTACTTTTGACAATCCCAGACTGTTGATAGCTTTTTAATTATACTTCTTCCCACCATAGGAAACAGTATGCCTTCTCCTAAATAGTTTGAAGGCATTTTTGGGATTGCTTATTTATTTATTTTGCAGTAAATTGCTATGCACTGTAATCAATATTTTAACTGACTGCTACCCCAGGCCCTGCTCTCCTTCTTTCTTTTATTCGGAGGAGAGATTAAACTTCGGGTTAATTTTTTTTTTCTCCCTATAAAATGAAATACAAAAGAGCATCAAGAGAAGAATACAAACATTTATTGACTCGCTTCTTGTCTTCTGCACCCATTTGATATTTTGTGACATTTAGAAATTGAAACTTTGCAGGATTTTTAGGTGCGAGCTTTGCTAACAGAGAAGGTCAGGCTCTTAAGCAACAAGGCAGTTTATGATTATTAAATATGACCAACTAAGAAGGAAAAATGGAAAATCCCGTGTCTGGTTTTGCATTTTACTGCGCTTTCTGAATATTTTTCTGTCCCTGTTTTCCTCTGTGGATAAAAAAAAAAAAAGGTGTTTTTGTCAAAAGAAGAAAGTAATTGTAAATGAATGTGGTACACGGCAGGAGCAATAATGTGCAGGGGCACCTTTTTTCCATTTACTTTATATGCAAGAGTTGATTGGTTTTTATGCCACCGAAATTAGTTTCCCACTAGTATTTATGTGTCTTACAACGAATTGTTTGTCACTTTCCCTGATTAAATGCTCTCTTAACAACACCCAACTTTAAAAGTCTTTTCAATTTGGAGGCTACGGTTCAATCACGATGCCTGCCCCTCCCAGCACCTCTTACTTGTCCTTAAATAAACACCTCTGTTATTTAAAGAGAACGGCAGAACAGTAAAAAATGAGACCTGGATGTAAGTGCTTCTATAAAAAACAGTCCTAGAATAGAACCAAAATACAGAAGAACAATAATTCCTGGAGAAATTAATTAAAAGAGTAACACTACCTGCTCCCTCAAACAGTCACTGCATCTAATTAGTCTCCCTGCAGGATGTTATTAATCCTCTATCGGAGCACATGGGAAGGGAAGGAAATCAAGCACAGAGTATGTCTTTAACGGTCAGATTTGGGCCAGAGATATTCTTACTTCTGCTTTATGATTTTCTTACTTTTGTTTTATGATTTTCTCAGTCCCATCTCTTGTTTAGCTCGGACTCAGATGAATTTCCAAGCCTTTGAGGGAATACATCATTTTAAGGTAACGGCAGGAATTCCTAAATCTGGAATAGTACAGCTGAACCTAGTTTTGTCCTCTTAATTGTCAGTCCACATAATTAATCCCTGGGGTACCACTGTGTACCTGAGACCAGTAGGTGGGAGGGACCTAGAAGGAAGTTTTCAGGGCTTTACCATGAAGCTGTGCAGCTCCTGTGCCCTTGCTCCTGTGCCAGGCTGGCTTTGCACTGTGGAGTCTTGTCAGCAGCAATTACAGCGGTGCAGCTCTGCTAGAGAAGCCTCTAAACATCAGTTTAAGTTAGCCCAGCTTTTCTGTTCATTTCTTCTTTTTTTTCCAGCTATATCTCACTGAGTGAAATGTGTGCTCCTGAAAAAAATGTTAAGAAATTAAAAAAACCCCAACCTCCTCTAAAAAAACCCAACACCTAGGCTGGAGCAGGGATTGCAATCCCTGTGCTAGGGATTGCATAGGATCAGCTTAAAGAAGCCACAGACAGCGCGTGTTTTTGCAGACAAAGCAAACAGGGAAGAAAGACTTAAGCAGAGTATAAAATTCATGAAGAATAATGTTTGTTGATAAACAGCTTAAGATACTCTACTCTTATGAAAGCCAGACTGGAATGAACTCCCCCAACAAACTTCAAGGCGTATCTTTGCTAAGGGTTTACCATATATTTACATTCTTGTCATAAATGACCTTTTATTTTATTCTGTGATGTTTGCCCTTATTAAAGCTCAGTGACAGCGGAGGGTAGTATTTTAAAAGCATGTCATAGTTAAAAATATTCAGCATTTCTGTTTCTAAAGAAAAGGAGCTTTGCATACAGCAGTGATCATACTTCAAAAGATGTGTTATTGCCTAGAGTGTGGTTACAAGGAAGTGCATTATCACCGATGCTACATTTTAATCTGAAAATAATAAAAAAGCCCTCTGTAAATACACTGCAGCTACACTGAGTTACTGCAGTGAGAGCCCTGCTCCTTACTCCCTGGTGCAACCCTACTGTGTGTGGTGCTGCTGGAAATGAGAGTGGTCTTATTCTGTCTGATTTATTTGAAGTTTCAAGGACAGACTGAAATAGCAAACAGCATCTTAGATTTGCACTCTTTTTCCCAGTATAGACGTATATAGGTTAATAGATAGGCAGAGCAATTGGGACTGAAACACATTATGTAAGTTAAAAAAGTCCTGAGTGTGGGTTTTCTCCGGGCCTCAACAAAAAGCTTTGTACAGATGGCTGATACTGGAGTGCACGTTCCCCTCCTGACTGTGAGGCAGAGCAACACCTCTGCAGCGACCGAGGCTTAAATTAGGTTCCCCTAATCTGCAATAACTGAGTCAATGAGATCAAGTTTAGGCCAGGATATTGAATCACATTCATGTTTTTCCTTCTCCAGCAGCCCTTGGATCCTCTGGCAAGCTTTGGTACCACTACTGAACCTCCAAACGGACTAAGTGCAGTGGGTGAATTTCAGGAGTTTGCGTTTGGATCTTTGTTTTTGCTTAACCAGTCTGAAGTTGGAATTCCAAGTACTTTCTAAAATCCTCCCAGCCCTTCCTTTCCTCTGGCCTTCCTCTAGATGTTGCTTCTTCTTCACATACCACACTGTCACATGCTTTGATGTGGTCATTGCAGGCACTACACCCCATTTAGTTCCCTTCAACAGTTTATTTTCTACACAGGTTAACATCATCACATTTATTATCATCATGTTTGCAAATAACTTAGTGATGGTATATTCAATGTATGATTTCAATGCCACTTCTTCCAATACCAGGCAGTTGTGAAGTCTGCATGGGATGGTTTTATTCTCTCCAGACAGCTGTGTAGTGAATAAGCTAAGAAGCTACATAAATATTCTGGGTCAAAGCAGTACCTAGTGAATTGTAAGAATAATACAGCTTTCTAACTGCAACAGTGATTTTAATTTAAGGTATTTGTATAGCTGCTTTGGATTATTTACACAAAAAATAGAATCTGCATTATCTGAGCTATGCTTATTAAAAGATTCTTAAGATTTATCTGTTTACTCAAGGTCCTGCTGCAAGAGATACATTCAGCTCCAGCACAGCCTTCCCCTTAGACACCAACTTTTCCTCCAGCCATTACTGACTTAGAGCTTTGCTTTCTGAGGGTTTAGACAGCCAACAGCCTACCCAGCAAAGCCTTTAGTAGGTATTCCTGCTTTAATTTGGGAAGGTTCAGACTAGGAGCTCTGTCTGTTACTGAAAGACATAGCTATAGTCTTATTAAAACTAATGAAGCCTGCTTTGTGGGTGACCAGCCAGTGAATGGCACCACATCAGAAAGGAAGGGTTTCATGCAGGAAAGCTGAGGACACGGCCCCCCTCTCACCCAGCACAGCAGTAACAAGAGGAAGCTCTGCAAACCTTAATAAAGGCTGATGGGTATTTTCATTCCCATTTCAAACGTAAGGACCACATCCTTACGTCTGCGCAAATCCAGGTTTTAACCCAGTTTCACCCTTTGGTTTTTTTCCCCTGCAATATGCACAATGATCCAGTGGCAGCTGAGAAGAGGACAGGAGGACACACTGATGGCTGTGAAGGATGGCCTCCTGCCACCTCAGCTGTGACAGAACGGGCACAGCCTGAAAGGCTCTAATGAATAAGGATGGATGTATTTTGTCCTTCCTTAGTGCAAAGTTGCAATAATGTCTTTTTTCCACTTAATGCAGCAATGCAGTATTAAAACAAGCACAAATCTGTTTCCTCAAGATATTCAGTACCTATTTTTATGAAAACGAAGACTTTATTAAAACAAAAGCAGGAGGAGAAACTTCAGGCTGCTCCTTAGCCCAGGAGAAATCTATAGGGTAACTATACCAAAAGGCAGTGCTTGCCCAGCCTACCCGAAGAGGCCAAGCAAGATGTGCAACACTCCCCCATTCAAATGGCAAATGTAAACACCTGCTTGTTCTCAAGGATACCCTTCCTGGAGCTATTAAAGCCAGGAAAAGGTCATTTGTCAAGGTACGATCCAGTAGCACGGCTTGTCCTTCTAATAAGAAGGATTTCTTTTCTCCCGTGACAGCAAAAGAGAAACAAGAGTACTGAGCTAAAATTCCTCAAATTGACAGTAACTATGACTTTTATGGGTGCTAGAAGAATATGATCTATACACTTGTAGTAGCTAGAAAAGATTTTGTAATTCATTTGGTGCTGCAGGTCATCCTTTTGCAGATGGAGGGGATTCAGCATGTCCTACGTATCCACTGTTGTAACTGCATCTGTATCCACACGTATGCATTTTGGTTTATGTGCTTTATACCTACAGCCTATACATACCATATATAATAGGATATATTGCTACTGTTAATGACCCACCATGTGTAGCTTCACATATAAATCATGACTAATGTGTGACACTAGGGGTTGAAAGGATAGTAGGAATTAAAACCCTGTACTGCCTGATGAAGCAGACAATTGATTCTTACTCCAAATATAGGAAGGTTCTGAAATGTTGTTAGATGTGCAATCTCTTTTGGTTTTTCAATTAAGCTGTAATTCAGTCCCAGCCCTAAATGCTGCAGTGAGTACAGATGTAAGTCAGACACGACCAATGACTTTTCTTCTTCTTGGTCAAAAAAACTCAATGTACATAGCATAGTCAGTACAATGTTACAAATATATAATAATGAAAGTGTTTTATTGACTTGCTTGCCTTGGAGAGGCACGGTGTCATTTGGATTCAGCATAGTATAATTTCAGTGAAATCAGACATGAAGCACACAACTAATACCCCACATAATTTAGATACTTGAAGACTTCTTCCTCCCCCCGCCCCCCCCCTCCAGTTCTGGACAAGCTCTAAATTTTCTAAATGTGCATAAATGAACATTTGAAAAAAGATATTAAGTGGGTCCAAATAATTTATTTTAAATCAGGCCTGTCCTTGTTGTATCATCTTGTACATGCAAAACAAACCACTCAACAAGAATAATTTCAAACTGAAATCCAGAAAGGCTTTTTTAAAAAGATCAAATGGGATGTTTTAGCATTGCCTCATAGAAAAACTTTCCAGGATTTCCCTCTGAAACAGTGTCCCAACATGCGATAACTTCACACAGCCTGACTGAGCCACCAGAGATGGTGGCAACTGGAAGCAGTGAATGTTATTTGGTGGCTTCTCTGCAAAATCCCCAGTAGACTGGGATGAGGGTGTCTCCTTGGCATCTCTGCTTCTCCCCATAGTTTGACATCCCACAAACTCGAGCCCTGTATTTCTCTTTCCTGGACCTGCAGCCCCAGGTCTCAGCATAGATCCTCTGTTTAATTTTCCTTGGGCATGGCAAAACCAGTTCAAGTGCAGCACGTCCTGCCTGCTGCAGGGTGATTCCCAGCTGCTGTTTCTCAAAGAAGGCTACATTAGCTTTTTATGTGGAACACACAACAACTCCTCCAGGCTGCGAAATAGCCTCCTCAACCTTCCTCTGCAGCTACAGGAGTGTTAACAATGTGCAAGCATCTTTCCTAAAGTCTTGCTGAGACAACCCAAGAAGACTGAATCGAGCACCGTGAGTCTCCACAAATCTGACTAATAACATCTCGCCCAGCCATCTGCCAATCGTGCTGGTGAGTAACAGGGTTTTATCCAAAATCGACCAAGGGAAAAAACTGCAATCATGGAACAGAACTCCCAGACTTTGCCTGTGAAACTGTGAAAGTTTGCAGGTGTTCAGGGTTAGGCAGAGAGATAATGAACCCAAGCTGCTGCACAGGCACAGGACCAAGGATTGAGCCCGAACTGGTCTCCAAAATGTGAGCCTGAACTGTTTCAAGTGCACACTGCAAGGGTCACCATAGAAATAACTTTAACTGTTCCACTCCTAAAATAAATTCAACTCTTACAAAAAATTCAACTATTCTGCTCCTAAAAAAATTCAACTATTCCACTCCTAGTATCTATAAAACCTGCTCTTGGAGTAGCTTTTAGCAGTGGAGTAAAATTAAATAGAATTAATTATACCAGATATTTGGAATACAATGGGTGTTGGGGTTTTTTTATGCTTCCTACGCTTGGTGTTTTTTTTCTCATTTAGTATATTCCAAGACATTCAGTGTGGATTCTAAGTTATTTACCATGTAAACAGTACCATAAATGTACATTATGCTTTAAAATACAAATCATTGTCTGGTGGTTTAGAGATCTGAAAACTCAGGCTCCCTGTCCTGCAGCTGTTTCCAGAGTCAGAGACCCTTTTATCTGCACCAAACACAAGGAATTTTGGTGGGTATGCAGGTACAGATGGACTCCTGTGAAATACATCTCAGGGATGAAATAAATAGTTCAATTTTATTTTGCAACAAATCCTGGAAAAGATGAGGATTTTGCCTATAAAGAAGTTATACGCAGATGTTGTTTTTAAGAAGGGAATTAAAAAGGAGAGGATGAGGGCAATATACACTGCTCAATGTGTAAATTACATACGTACATTTTATTCACTTGCTATTACATAGAATGTGTAATTAAAGAGTTAAATTGCTTCCAAGCTTACACATATAGTCTAAATAGCCCATGTATCCACAGTGTTGAAAATGCCAGGGATTACACAACACAGCAATGTGTTAATCTTAACTTACACATGCACACTGATCCTACCCAGAAATGCTGCACGGAGCAGCTGGGCTGGAGTCGCGGTGCTGCTCCAGTGTGCTCCATCCATAAACCTGTAAGGGGCTGGTTTGCAAACCTTCCATGAGGCAATTACAAAGAAGTTTTAGGAAAACTCACAGACAGGTTGGCAAGTCATTAATTTTTGCTGGAAGACAAACTATGGCATTTAATCACCCTGTTGTCTAAATCTGAAGAATTATTCCCTCCCCTAAGCACCTCCGTGAAGGAGCCGGCAGCCAGGGAAAGCAAAGGTGATGCTGGGGGACTGCCCGGGTTCCTGGCAGCCAGCAGCTCTCCTGCTGACCTGCAAGGAAATCTATGAGCAAGCCAGCAGAAAACAATCAATTCCCTCTCAATTTCATCACCATTTTGTTGGAATCAAATTATTGTTCCTACGTGTTTCCACTCTGACAATTCAGTCACCCCCTGTTGTAACAGAAAACCCAAAGTGGGAAAATTCCCAGTCTGGGATTACACTCATGTTGGTTTAGTATGGTGATTAGTTTAAAGCAATGAATGTGCCCAGCAAGAGGTGCTTGCTACTATGAGTAACTTCAAGCTTGTAGTAGTGGAGGTTTGTGGGTGTTTTAAGTCCTTCATTATACATTCCACATGTACAATAGCAATTTCTCCATGGTTATTAACATTCTGCATCAGTCAATAATTGCATATTTTTTTTGAGTACTAATCAAGAAGCTGTCTGAAGTCCAGGACTCACGTTGGTTCATAAATTCTTGTTTTTAAAGGAGAACACAATTTTGTCTCTGTTGTTGCTAATCTCTGGCTTCCCTAATCCTTCTTGATGGATTTTTTTACCATTATTTCCAAAACACTGGTAAGCAACCCACCTGTATAAGAAAGAAAGTACCTCTTAAGAGGACATGTGAATTGTTAAAAAAAAGTTACTTTGCATGAAAAATCATGCTGCAAACATGGTGTGATTTGGCATAGAAAGTCCACACAGAAATGAAAGTTTGTAAAGCTGCAAGCCAGGACATTCACATTGTACACATTTTTGTGTACAAGAGAAATTAACGTCACAATATTTCACCCTTCTTGGGTTTTTTTGTGGTTCTGAAAATCAGCTAAGGTAAGAGCTGAACATAATCAGAAGTGAACTTAAAAGTATAGAAAATTTTGAAAAACTTGGTTTCATAAGATTATGTCCCAAATTTTGGTGATAATACAAGTACCTGACTACAGTTATGAGACTTTGAAAGTCACAGGTTTCACAACACCTAGAGTCGGTGTTTTTAAACACACACCCATGGGCGCATTAGGTGGTGGGCAGGGGAGACAGGGTCTTTCTAAAGTTTGATTAAGAGTAAAAAAGTGTGGAACTCAACAGCAGATGTGATGGAGACAGTGGTACAAAAGCAGCAATAGCCGTTATCGTTCAGGCTTAGTAGGAACAATATGAAACTCTCTTCTCTTCCCACACTCCCTACAGGAACTTGCAAAGAACCTTTGGCACAGCACTGCAAATTAAGCCTGTTAACAAGTATGTATCTTAGCTCTTCTTCCTAATTAATGGGGAAAGATTTCCTGAGGAACCAAAGAGCACAGAAATGCAAATGGGAAGAACTGACAAATCAAGCTAATACCCTGTTTCCACAAACATCAAAGAGTTTCCTAAGTGACATTTTGTACACTACTGAGATTTTGTGCTGGTTATATCAGAGTTTTATTACTGCTTCTTGCTCTGGTTTAGGTACAAATCTGATCTAACTTGTAACCAACGTGGTTCAGCCATTTATCAGATCTCTGATAAAGCAAGTAAAAGTTTTCAACCAGTAGAATAATCTCATACTTGGGGTTTTCTAGAGCATTTTATTCCCTATTTACAGTAATGCTCTTTCTTACAGGTATTTAACTGTTATTTTTGCACCACTGGAACAACATCTCTGTCCCCTTCAGATTCAGACTCTAAATTTGGCAACTCCTGGTTTGTATAGGAAAGAAAAGCTCTAAAAGCTGACAACATGATGTCACTGCTACCCAGTCTTTAGAAAGCATTTTTTTATGGTTAAACAATAAATAATGGAATTTTAAAACTCCAGCTTCAAAGTGCTATTTAAAATACATTGAGATTCTTCATCATTTTGTTAACAGCCACAGTCATATTTGATCTCCATCCTGTACACAAGCAAAACACACTAAAGCATTTCAGCCTGCAGTGGATTCTGCTCTACAGGCAGCACACCACAACCCCTGCATACTAATAGTCACCTTTGATTGACAGTTCTTTAAATTAATGGCACTTGGACAACAGTAGTGAAGATGATCAAGTTTAAAAACAACATAAAAATTAACTGGCAGAAAGTTCAGCCTGCTGTAAAAACCCCTAAGTGCCCCATAATGGCCAATATAAGCTTCTTTGCTTCTGCTGGTGTTTGAGTTAACTAGCATGTTAATTTATAGACCATTTTGCAGCATGGTATTTTGGCCAAGATCTCTCTCTTTATGGCTTTCCTTCCATAGCATTTCTTATTTACCATTTAATAAAATGTCTGTAACGTTTGGCAATCAGAGGCCACTGGGAACTTTCCTGCTGCCACCCAAAATCTCCTCAGGAGCATCACCTTGGACACAAAGGTAGAGAAGAAAGAGTGGAGCGAGACATTTCTCACTGCAGCAGACCACCACCACCCGAGAGAAGTCAACAGCCCTACTACTACTAACAGTGTAGGGTCTGCAACATGCAGACAGGGAGGTGTAACATTATCTTAGCTCAGCTGAGTGTGTGAGAGTCAGCATCCAGCATCCTTCCTTTTATCTACACTTGAATTCTACACAGAAAACAACTAAACACCAACAAGCCCCAACACCAGCACCTCTCCAGCGCTCGACAGGATGGATCCACTTCTGTAACTCAGTTTTGACCTATGGTTTGCAAGAAATGCTTCTGTTGTGTAAGCACCATTTTCTAGCTGTCCTTCCCCACTGGCACGTGCTGGTCCATCCCACTGACAGCATCGATCGCCCTCGCAGGAGACACCGAGTTCATCACTCCAAGCTGAGCCACTGAGCGAGCTGTTTGCTAAAGCTGCTGGGGTCTGATCATAAATACGATAAGAAGCAAGCTGGAAGAAACATGCACAGACAGTTCAGCGAGAAGTCAGCTCCTCCTTCAAGCCCTTTGGACAGACAGGGAGGAACAGCTTGTACTTCTCTCTTTACTTAGTTTTTATCTAGTTCATCCCTATTCCTAATTCAGCCTTCAGAATTTTAGAAGCAACTTAAGCTCTGCAAGGTCACCGTTTCCTAAAGGGATTTTAATTTTTAAATTTTACAGATGGTTATTCAGTTCAGAGTTGTGAGTTCATAAACAATTTTTGAAATACATGGTTTACAGCTGTATTCTAATTGTAGCAAGATGAAAGAGGAACAGGCCTGGCTTTTTTCTTCCCCTAGCTTCAAGCAGAATATTTTTCCTTTGAGCTATACATTTCAGCCTTTCTAAAAACATCTGAAAGGTAAGAGAGCTAATAAAGTAAGATTTTCTTACTACAACTCAAGCAGCAAGTCTTTCCACCTGCTGCCAGACGTGTCACATTAAAGTTTACAGATATTTTGAAAATGTAACATCTCTCTCTCCCTTTTCCTTGACACCAATAGGCACCTGGATTCAATTTTTAATTCCAAGTGCTTTCAGTGGAAGTGTCGGTGTGTAGGTGTGAGTGGTGATCAAGAGCATTAGCACTGCGCCACTCCTAGATAAGTTTACAACCACAATTATTCCAGTTACACTCCACATCTCTTCCATTTTTGTTGTATTTTAAAGTAATGCTGACCAGGAGATAAATGATTGAAGAACTAATTCATTAAAACATACTAATTGTATCTACATTCATTCCATTTTTTAAATATTTTTTCTTATTTTTGCTGAACTGGTAATATCTTAATTAACTGGGAACATTTACAGAATTCTCCCTGGGTTCAGTCTGCCCTAACAGGAATGCCATTACTCAGTTATTGCTCACCAGGGATGACATCCAACCAGCTGAGGCACTATTCCCTGCTAAAGAGATCTGACCACGGTGATTTATGGCCTTTAATGATAAATAATCTTTTACTCCTACTTTTCTTGGCCAACTGCAGCCAAGTTCCTACATGTGACATCATTTAATTGCCATTAAATGGAAATGTGTTATCCTTTTGCCAACGGACCTTGCAGATCTATCCCCTGTTGGCATAGAGGCTGGTAACACAGAGTTGGGTATTTCCATTGTGAAACATACTCATTTATGAGCATAATCTCTTCTTTTCTGTAATAAACACCACAAAGAAAGTATCTTCCTACAGATCAATTAAAAAAGGGCTTATTCAAACCTTTTCCCTTTCAAGTGCATTCAGAATTTCTCATTTTTTCACTTTTTTGCAGCCACTTCCAACCCCATGATCTCCACAACTTCAACAAGAATCAGTGATGTAATCTATTTAATTTCTATTCTGGGACTTCTAAGAACCTGAATTTTGCATAGAGAAATTCTGTGCTCCGTAATTATGGCACTTGCTTTCAATGGTAATTCCATACTCTGTATTTTTAACTGTATTTTACACATGTATTACTGTGTGTGTTAAAAATACACACATAGTAAGATACTGTCAGCACTTTTTGCAGTGAGTCACCAGCTCCGCAGTCATTGTTCTGAAATAATATTTTTAAGCTACAGTTTTTCCAGCTGTGTCCAAGCAGACCACTGCTCCTGTGCTGAAATCCCTTCACTTTAATGGGTACCATGCACACAATCCCATCGAGGCAGACCACAGAATAAAGTCTGGCTGCCTGCCTTTTGTACGTGTCAGGCTCTCACGGAGCTGTAGAGGTGAAAATTGAGAGGAGTAGAAAAACTGACATTGTTGGCACCCCAGGCACTGATATAACACCTGAAAGTATGTGTGGAGTATTGTAAAAATATAATTAATTAATTGGATCTCAGGCTGATGCTGTCTGCTGAAACACTCAGAGAACCTCTCCTCCTCTACCAAGAGCAAGTGGCTCTCCTGATTTCCTTTCCAACAAACTCCCCTCCTTACAATCAAGAACAAAATGTATGCAAAGACTGTATTTGCCCCTCTGTCTTCCTCCTGCAGAGGATGAAATACATTACACAATAAAAGTCAATGAGCCTGTGTAACACCAAGGCCAATTCCAGCCCTATCTCGGAGGGTTTTATGATTGACTGGGGCAATCGGAGACGCTGATGGTATAAGCTTACACAGTCCACTAGGAATATTTACTCTCCGTTTCATATCTGCCACAAAAGCCTTAAAACCTGTTTGCTGAATGTCACTGTTTCAGTTCATCAACACCTAACACAAAGATCATGCTCTGTTCAGCAGGGTATTCCCTCCGCCTTTCCTCCACTGGGCAGCACGGGTTAATAAACTGTGAAATGACTCATGACATCCAGTCTCTGAATAATAATCTCTTTGCCTTTAAAAATTTTTAGTTTCCAAATTGAGCACAATTATTTAAATAAATCAATATTCACTTGGAGACAGTATTTCCAACCAGGTTAAAATATTCCTTGTTTTCAGTTTCTTTCTAAGTCGCCAAACTTACTAGAAGCTGCCTAAAGTTTCTTAAAAACTTTCTTAGAAGTTTTTAAAAATGTTCTCTCTCAGTTTCTACAATAAAAAAAAAATAAAGATTTAGACTGCAAGTAGGCTAAATAGAACCATCAAAATATCTCCTGGTCTTCAGGAAGCTTTGTGATGCCAACGATTAAAATAAAAAATAATTTAAAAGATCAGGTATTGCTGTATTATTCCAGAGTTTCCTTTTTCTATTTGCAGAGATTGTTTAGGGAAATTCAGAATTAGGAATCCTGTCTCATGCACCCTGTCACTTCCATTTGTTTGTAATTTGGGGTTTGGTAGCTACAAGCACGTGTTGCTGTCAACAGCCCCATGCTCAGACACTACCTTGGTGTGTGCTGGTGCCAATTCGGTACCCAAACACCAGAAGAAAGGGGTGAGGTTTACTTCCCATTGCCTGCTTTGTGCTTTCCTGGTCTGGAAGTGTTCCTATCAATAACCACACACAGGCAGATAGATGGGAATACATTTGACTCTCCATGAATAGAAGAGTGATTTATCTGGGTGTAGCAAGCACATACGGAGTGCTTGGTAAATCTGGGCCAATTTCAGCACGGTCACCAGCACAAAAGGTGCTGGAGGCTCCGAGGGAGACTCTGGAGAGGATATGTGCCTGCTCTAAAACAGTGACAAAAAGGCCCAGCAAACAATTTAGAAGCACTGGCTCTTGGCTGCTCCTGCTCCAGAAGACCCAGACCTGGAATCACCACAGCCCAGAACCAGCTGAATTGGCAGCAAACAGGAGAGATGTGCCCAGGGCCTCTCACCTCCATACAGTGCTACCCCAGCACATTCCTCCCCAGTACATACACACCTTCATGCCCTAGAGGACATCCATCTCTTAGCAAAAGAAGAAAATAAAACAAAAAAAACCCAACAACATAATGAGCAGTTGCAAGTGCTCATACAGTACAGGCAGGAACTGAGCCTTTTTGAGCCACTGATTATTCAAACAAAACCACGATGTTTCCCTTTCCATCAACATCATCTTCCCCATCAATACCTGAGCTGGGATTTATTAATGTTGGCCTTAAGAGGAAGCTTAAAGGCCCTGCTGTCTCACTCCCCAGCTCCTGCCCTGCTCCGACACATGGACTTGGCACCTCCCTGTGCCACGAGAGCTCCCCACGAAGCCCAGGACTGTGTCCCTACCTCTCCCGGTGAGAATCCTCAACAAGAGAAGGTAGGGAAACCCCAGGGGCTGTGCTAATTGATTTTGTGTATAAACAAGTCAGTCATTAAATAACTGAATGGTTTTACTTGCATGAACTTAATAGCTAAATGCTTAAAAGGAATTACACTTAAGTCCTGGTTAACTCTGAAATCTATATACGCTGCTTATGCTGCAAACTAACATATGCTAGTCAGGAAGAACTACAGTAAATACAACTATTTATTTCCTGTATTTATGTGAAACAAAAGCAAATGAAGCTATATGTCATAACAAAACTGCATGTTTCCAAATAAACAAAGCCAACTGCTTATATTTTAGATTTACTGGGGGAGGTATATCAATAAAAGACACACTGCTTTTATACACTTACTATATATCCACTACAATTTTATGTGTGTTAAAATTTACAAATGAAGTGAAATGTAGTCTACCAGAAAAGAGGAAAGTGCCAGCCTGAGCCAGGGGTCTCCAATGCCCAAGAGGTCTCTGGAGCGCAGAGGGATTCTGTAGTTACTCCCTCCCCCTCCAAGCAAAACTCAAGCACTAGGGAGACTTCACCCATGGCTTGATCTGTTCACTGCAAACACAGGCACACCAAACCACATCTCCTCCCAATCCCTCCTTTCAGTCTCTCTCATCCCCATAATTTTCTAGACTCTCAACGTCCACAATTCTAATTTTCTGTGCTTTGTAATTTTTATTGCTCTCAGCATCCAAGATTCTCTTGGATAAATTACAAACTCACAAGCTAAAACAAAAAAAACTCAGCACAGCGTTTTCCTACCAAATGCTTTCCTCCTCCAGGTCTCTGGCTTCCTTTCAGTTGCTCATACAGCAATGCCACCCATTTCAGTTTGCAATGGCCCTTTCTACCCCCTAACCTGCAGCTACAGCTCCCACTCTCCTCACAACCAGCCTCAGCTTCCATGACCAACTTTCCCATATTATTTCCCCAGCAGTCATTTCTTTAACTCATCATCATCCCAACATTGTGTCTCTGCCACGACCTCAGCAGTAACTCTTTGGAACGAGCAACGGTTTAGTTGTAGATGATGGTAGCCAATGTTCTACGTAATCTTGGGCATAAATCTTGTGCCTCTTGCCAAGAAGATGGGAAAAGAAACCAGGAGAGTGGAAAAGCCCATAGATGTAACTATTTATTTAATACACGTGCAATTTTAAGGAATAGCTTCAGCCTTGTGATACCTGCTCCTGTTCACAGCTCAGTCTGTGATGCCACGGGGCAAGTGCCACTGTTGACCTGAACTCAAACCCACCCCAGACACATCCCAAGTGAGGGTCAGCCCTGGGCCCACATGCTGGAAAAACACTGCTTTTTTCACTTAAAGAACCAATAAAGGAACAAACAGAGCTCAAATATGAAAACATTAATAATTCTCACTTTGCCGAGATCCCGTATTTCACCACCATCCGGGTACTACAAATACTCCCCAACTATTTTTCCAGCATTGTCACAATTTGTCACACACACATATTTCAAAACCACAAAAAACATGCACAAAAATAATATGAAAAGCAAAATGTTTCTTCATTTCAAAGTTAATAATGTTTCTAATAACGCTTTTCATTCTAAATATCTTGAAACATTAATTTTTAGAGAAAGCTCATTAATTTTATGAATTATAAATGAATGCAATAAAAACATCCACCTTTGCTAACTTCTACAGTATTAGCAGTTCTGCAGTACTTGAATATATTTTTTCATTGACTGCAGCAGCAACGGGCCAGGATTATAAATTTTTTAAATACTGGGGCATTGGGTTTTGAAGAATTAAAACCAGATGAATTATCTGGGGAATACTGATGAGCCTGTTGCTGGGTCACTTCCTACAGATATTCTGTTTGCATAGCAGGCAGATGGAGGATGCTTTTCAACTCATTCAAGTCAGTAAAGTGCAGGGTGGAATAGGATTAAAACGTGTTTGTCTGCAAAATTCAATGCAAATTCTTGCAACTGCAAAGACAGAGAGGAACACGCAAAACTCCAGCTCCTCATAGCCTGGGCTGCATTAGCTTAGTCCTCAAACACAACTCAGGGTCTAACAGATGACTTAAAATAATGACAGTGGGCAAAAGCCATAAGGTAATAGATACAGAAGGTATTAAAAAATAAATTGCATCTAAGCCCTAGAGGAATTCCCTGTGCTGTGAAATCCTGCTCACACTGGCTTGGCAGCAGAGCACCAACCATTCCCACCACAGATCAGCCCTGGATGCCAACAACCCGCAGTGACTGCAGCTCACAGAGGTGATCCTCAAGGGCACCTGGCTGAGCCAATCTCAGAAGACAGCTGGTTATTGCAAGCTTTCTTAGAGGTTTGCTACCCTGGAGCAATTTTCATGGGACTCAATGAATTCATATGAGAACACTTATTTAAGCAGAATGTGAATTTCTGGTAGCTATGGAGGTTTACCCACAATTGGCCTCAACACTTTTCAAGGATGATGCTCTTAAGCAATCATTCTTTAATTTGACAGGCACAGTCTTCCTTGTATTTTCTAGTAAACGCTGTAATTTACAGGTCTTCATATTCCTGGCATAGAAATGTTGCACAAACCTTGAATAGACTTTTTACTTTTTCAGTTATTTTGTGCAAAAATGGGGGGAAATACATATGTTCTATTTGAAAACCTGTATTACAGGACCAGCACTGAAGCAAAAATGGTGATAATACATCAGTTTTAGTATGTCAATAATAAAATCCAAATTCTGTCCTCCTCTGAAATCCTGAAGTGCCTAATTGACTTGAATGGCAGAATAAGATCCATGAAGAGAAGCATAAAAAAAAATAGAGATTTAAATTACAGATTAATTTATTACAAATTCTGTTTTATTTAACAGTCTATAAACTCTGGCAAAAATTCTACAACTTTGGGTTTGTACATTTTTTTTTAATTAGTTTTTAGTAAGGTTGTGTTACAAGGAATTCTAATGAATTCTTTTTTGGTTGATCTCCTCCTCTCTTACCTATCCTAGATTTTCTGGTCATTAGGTATTTCTCATGCATGTCGGACCTTTCATTTTTAATGCTCAGAATGATCAAGGAGCCCGATGTTTTGTCATTTACTTTAAAATTAAGATGACCGTGAAAACTAGCTCACTTAGCCATTTCTGTATAGTAGTCCCTTATCATTAAAGCAGCAACATTTTCCCAACCTCCATAATTAACCTTTTTGTACAACCAAAAGCAATAGCAATCTATCCTTTGAAAGCCCTTCTGGGGCTACTTAGCACACTTCTCTGACAACTAAACAGAAATAAACCCGCAAAGATAAAAAAAAAAAACACAGAGCCACCCTGCTTAGAATAAAATTAGATATACTTTGTTCTATATCAGTCATAAAAATATCACAGATCAGAAATAAAACCTCATTTTACCTTTTTTTTCCCCTGGGTCATAAATGCCCCGCTTTATTTTTTACCTCTACGCACCCATCAGTCACTGGTAAAATGTGTATTATCCCATTACTTTCAGCATAAGATTGTTTCCCCTTTTATGCAATTGTTTGCTCCTACGCACTATTCAAAAATCAATTTTTATTGATCCAGTCAGTGGCTGGCACCTTGTTTCCAACAAGAAGGAAAATTATGTCATGCAAATTCAGGGCATTACAGAGAAGCAAGTTCCATGGCCGTATCTGCCCTTCTTTTCCAAAAAAGGTATCTTGTCTTTTTCTGCTTCAAACAAGGAGAGAAGATGGTAATAAACACAGGCTGAACTTCTTAAAACTGGATGCAATACTAAAGGCAAAGTTGCAGCATGAGAACTTCAGTGTGTGTGAACAGGCACTAAAGCGATGGCACTGATTTACCCCAAGGGTGTGCCTCTCACCTATCCAGACAGGAGAAAAATGCTGGTAAAGTTTTATTTTTCATTTTATTGCTGCTTAGTGTTTGGGATTGCAGAAGCCCTCATAAATGGCAAAGCTGAGGCTCACGCTGGGCAGCCCACGTGCATGTCAGTATGGTGCTCCAGTCCCACCACGCAGGCTATGGAAAGCCTCTTCAGAGAGACTGCAAGGTTGTTAAAATTATCCAAACAATTTTAAAATTTTCCTCCTGGAAAACCAGCCACTGTGCACAAAACATAGGAAATTATACTTATCTGTTACATAAACAGACCATTATTTTAAAGTTAGCACTTGAAGACCTACCCGTTTATATAATTTGGCTCTGAGCCTCTATTTCTGTCTTTACAGAGGATGGAAATATCCAATGTATAAATTCACCACAGTGGCAGAGACAAAACCTGTGTTTGGAGGAGGAAAAAGTACCAAGGTCTTGGCAGGAGGGACTTTGTTTGTTTGCTGTTTTCATCTTTCTGGCAGCTATCTGAAGCAGCTGAAGAGTTTTGAACGATGGAATAAATCTCAGCAGAGACACAGGAAGCAAAAGCAGGTGAAGTGAACAAAGCTGAAACTTAATCACATTTCTATTATAATCAAATAAGTATTCACAGTTGTGTACAACATATTATAAAAACACACAATGAGCTAAACTGTGATTTCAGCAGTGCAAACAGCACAGAAAATGCATTGATCTCAGGAGAGTACTTCTGGCTTCTCACTGGTATAACCAAGAAGAATTTTGAACAACATATGCTAATTATATACAATATAATCTGGCAATCTGTACAGCCATCGCTGAAACTCAGCTTTGATCATCCTGCCAGGAGGCTCATTGGTCTGAAACTTCGCTGCAGAAAGAAACAGAACCCGCTTATTTTTGTCAGGCAGCAAGTCAAACTTTGAGTCTTATTAAAATACAAAACATCAATACACACGCAACAAAATACCTACATTCTAGTCTACCTTCCCAACTCAGTTTGTGGATAAAGTATGATTTGCAGCATCACCAGAACCACAAAGCTAGATATCCTGCAAATTTATTTTTACATTCTCAATTTTACACCAGTTGCTGTTCAATTAGTAGAAGTATATAATTAAAACAAAGCCCAGGTGATTAGATTAAGAACAGATTTATTTTGAAATTGCATTCCTCGCGGTTAGAAAGTCAGCATCAAAAATCAACCTACATTTGGAGGGAATGCCCAGAAGAAAAAACACCCACAAGAATATCCATAAAAAACCCGTAAGGAGAAGCAAGCCAGTGAAGGCAGGCAACAGACCCAGATTTTTTTTTTACTTCTCCTATACAAGTTCTAAGGTTTATCTTACCTATAATATGCATTAAGTCACAGTTTACCAACTCCTTTTCTTTAATAGACACAAAGAGCCCAAAGATATTAATAGTGTTCCAGTCATCTTGATCTCCTTGGTCCCCAACTGTTTTTTATCACATTTAGTAAAACTGAGTATCTTGTCTCATTTTCATCTACTCTAACTGCAATCACTGTGGTTTCACTGATACGTGAAGTACTTTCCAACCCAATTACTCCTACTTCTAGTAAAGAGAAGGGATGTTTTTGCCTTCTTACAGGGACTCCTGCTCAAGTCCATGGGCAGCCTCTCCCCACCTGGTGACCGCAGGGCTGCAGCCCAGCTAAGGGCCCAGCAAACAACATGGAAAATTATCCCACTGCTTCTTAAGTGCACTGAATGGGGTTTCTCAGGCTTAACTGAAACCTGATTCCAGTTTTCATGTTCCTGGATGCTAAGACAAGTGTGGAAAACCATCTTGCAAACATTTCGATTCAACGCCTGTTGATTTGATGAGCCTTAGCATTTCCCCTATAGACAGCTATGCATCTACCCAATGAACTCTTCCTCAAAATCATCTGGTTTGAACCCGAGGTTACAAGTAAACCACAGTACATATGATCATCTGTTGCTCCTGACACCTTCCCTTTTTTCCCCACTTGAAAAATTGATCATCGTAATACCAAAGAAAGTTTGTATTAACATAAATCTATTCCACTTAAGCACTGGCTTGGACAACGAATTATTAAATCTTGACAAAAAGAATATTTATGAGATAGAGAAGAGCCTTTTGACATAGAGAAATCAATATTTTTTTCCTCAGAATTCTCGGAATAATCAAAAAGATAATATTTATCCAGAAGAAAAAAACCCTAAGGCAATGACAAGCACGGTATCGTATTTTTCTTAAGTCAGTGCAATAAAATAAACAAGAGAAGAAATTAAATCTAATGAAAGAGCCTGTAATATGTCACAAGGACAAATTATTTTATATACTAGGAGAAAAGCAAAGAGTTCACACAGTTCCAGAGGAGACACTGCCACTGGCATAGGGAGCATATAAAGAAATACATTGCAATGTGGCATGAAAAGCTTCTGCTTCAGGATTTATATCACTGTCTTTTCACACTGGGCACCAGCATAAATCCACACTGTTCACATGTGTGCAAAATAACCTAAAACCCCCTCTCGTTAACAGCAAAACCTCCTTTAAAACACATGGCCTCAAGCACAGCCTACTAGCTACAATCTGCTTTTGCACCAAACACAGGACAGCCAGAGCTCTGGTTCTGCAACCATCTACAACTTGTGCTACTCCACTGTAACTCCTGTGTTTGGCAGGGTGGGAAAGCTTCACCTTTAGGGGTGATTTGAGATTTTCTAGTGATGTCTTACACTGCACCCCAGGACCAGAGGTCTTGCCATTCCTCCATCTTCAATAAAATCCTTGCAATTTTTGTACTCCAGTTATCACAAGCTCTGAAACAGGAACAATATTCCTTTTTTCATACTTATTTTTAAAGGTTAATTAATGTTTGGATACTACCTTGTAACATGCTTTGATGACTAAATTCCATTATTATTGATCTCCTCATACATGAGTGCCCAAGACAGCATGATTGGCATTTTTTTGCTTCCAACTGATGCTCTGCTGGCATCAAAAGGGTATTGATGGTCATGGTTGAGATACTGTAGACCATGTTGAGAACTGCACATATTATCCTCCTAAAGTAGAGCTCACCCTAGCCAGCACTATTGATCTTTCATTAAATTCACCTATTAAAAATCACAGGTGAAAAAATACCTAGTTTCCTCACTTCTAATTCATTTTGCTCTTATTTCCTTTTGCCTATTATATGGTTTAATGATTTTAAAAGGTACCAGATCCCCAGACTGTGGCCATTTTTCAAACTCATTGATTTATACATCCAGGTGAACTTACGTACAACTTTTCTTCAGGAGATTCTGCAAAATGAAGACCACCCCCCTCCCTCCCCAGGCAGGAACGGGCAGAAGAGCAGCCCACTGCAAGCACTCAGCTACCGGGAAGGGAAAGAGCCCTTTTGGGAAATGACAAGATAAATCTAAGATCAGACAGCCTGTGATATTTGTGGTGTTTGAACTTAAAGGGAAAGAAAATTAATTTCTCCTGTTTTGACACGCCAGAGTGAAAACGTTTAATTGATCCACTTACAACACCTTGATTTTATTCTTAGATTTACCATATTTCTAGCCTGGGATAAATGAGGACAGAACCCTGCTTCTAGCACTTATAAAGGGACATAATCAAGCCTCCCTTAATGGGATATTAAAATTAGGTGCAATGCATAATTATTATTTAAGAAAAAAACCCCAGAGGTCTTCCAGTAAAAAGCACTAAGTACCAGGAAGCATTATTATTTTTACAGTATTTTAGTGCATTTATCTGCCATTGCCTTTCCTTTCAGACCAGAAAAGCTCAGAGGAGCTCAGCTGACCTAAGTGTTACGTATTTCCCTCTTCTGATCTGTGGTTCAGTTCAGGTCCGTTATGTAATTTAAATTCCAGTTTTCATTGTTCAAAAGAAAATACACTTCTGAGGTGCTTCCGATAGGAGATTATTTTCATTTCATTTTGTGGTAGTTTGAATTCTGGTCAATCTTTTGTGTCTTTTCTGTTCAGTGCCAGCTGCTTTGTACATTAGCTGGTAGTGAGTTTTACATTCCAGTGTTATGGGAAGGGACTGCAGAAAAAGATCATCCTTTTGTACTGCAAAAGGAAAGATATTTCATCTGAGACAAGAAGAACACACTTTAAAGCCAAATATCTGTTGATACTGTAGCACAGCACCCCCCCTTTTTCTAGCCATGTACAAACCGAGTCCCTGGGAACATGCAGTACTTTGCATAAGAAGGCAGTAAATAATTTGGTGTTGGTTTATGCCAGGCCAACTGAATGCCATGCTACTAATATAAAAAATATTGCTACTGCATTCACCGAGAGATTGAAGAAATAACAAAAGTATTAATATATGATTTTATATAGTCAAAAAATATACAAAAGCCATGCTAAACAAAAAAGATTTAAAATATATTGAAATAGTTAAAATAGATGCCTTTTAACTGGATGTGGAGTTGGATAAAGAACAGCACCATGACAATGCATCTGTAAGAGATGTCGGAGGGAAGAAATGTTGTTTTTAAATCTGTGCCCTGGTCTCTCTTTGAAGAAGGTGGATTTTTCTTTCTGTGAGACGGGTAAATGTTTACAATGATCATATGCTTGTAATTTCCAGTAGGCTCAAAGCAAAGTTTCACTAACTTCAAAAGTATTATTCTAGCCACGACTTTAAAAACTACATTAGCTGACAGCCAGGCACCTACCAGGGCAGCGGGTTATCAGAGCAGAGTCATTTCCATTCACTTAATGAACTTGCCTAAAGTTGCTAAAGGGTATAGTGCTCTGTGCCCATCTGGGGGCTTTAAAAATCTTCCCTCTGAGATCATTCGCAGTTGCTATGCACTAAAGAGTTTTCAAAATCCAGCCAGCTATCTTTGAATCAAAACCCCCACATGCGCAGAAGAGGTCCATGGAGAGGAATGTCTGTGAAAACTTGACCTTCTGATTTCATCTTCAAACCTAGACTTGGATGACAGCAACAACTCCAAAATAAGCCTTTGATTGATAACATCCTGAAAGCCAGATTTATGTTCTTTAAACACTTTGATGGAGCCACATAACAATCAATTCCCTTTGCCTCCTCTCCTAGAATTTCATACAATACCTCATGAAGAAATCATGGCTTATCATTATTGTATGCAAAGAGTAAAAAAGCAAACACTTTTGCACCTGTGATTTTAAGGCTATGATTAAAGAGTAAGACATACCTTCTTGAGTTTGTAAAATGTTGCCTCTCATACATCACAGTCCCTATTCTTTAGATGTCAATACTTTCAAGCATTATTCACACAATGCTTGACAGTGAAGGAAACACAGCACCGAGGAGGAAAGAAGAGTGCCTCTGTGGCCCTGGCAAATCAAAGATGCTTCAGGTCATTCAAACCAGCCACGACCCCATTCTCCGACTACTGTCCCGTGGGCGAGAGGAGGTTCAGCTTCCTTGGAAAGCCCATTTTGATCACTGAACTTCAAATGCCTGAGAGCATGAAAACTATTTATTTAGAAACTGCCTTTTCCCATCATATTTTCTTTGCCTCAAGCCCCTGCTGTTTAACCAAAACGGCCCCTAAACTCAACACGTGGGAAACAGCATTAGCATGTTTGGCCTTTTTTATTGTCAAGCATTTTTTGCTTGGGCCATAGATGCTGTAGGTGAAGCAAATACTCAAAGAATAAAATCCCAGCATTCATCTGCATGTGCTTAATCACAGCTGTCTTATTTAGGCTAAAAAACTGATGCAAGGAGGAAAGTAGAAAGCTGTGTAACTTTTGTTTTTCCTAAGTTTGCTTTACTTTGCATTAGAAATCATGCTTCTACAGCACAGCCTCTGCCTGGCAGGGTGGAGATCTGCACATTTCAGATACAGAAGCCTCCCAGATGTTCAGAGAGGGTACAGCTACTCTTGGTATCACCCAGCATCTCTTTTCAGATCCATCTGATACTCAACAATATCCAAGATTACACAGTGCAGGCACCTGAAAGGAAGAAGTCTTTCTTGAAAGGCTTTCTAAAAATGGTAAGAATCAATGTCTTCTGTTCTCTTGTGAAATGCATCCTTCCCGTGGTGATTAACATAACCACTTTGAGCATGGTCAGCAGAGCTGGTCTAAGGGCACCAGGCTGTGATCATTTCAATTTTGGGAATGTGAGCATTGCTACATGAAAATTCTTACTCAAGTTGTGAGCTGTGAAGCTTTCAGGGAAAGACACGCTCGTTTTGCAGCAGTGAAATCCTGCAGCTTCCTTGAGCTGCCTCTAATTTACACATGGGGAACTGAAGGAAGAAGCAGGACTTGCTCTGTAGAAATTTGCCTTGGTTCTCACATCTGAAGTGTAAGAACTTGTGAGATTCACGCTACCTCCAGCACTAACACCCCACTCCACTAAAGGTCAAACCCTGCACCCTCTGGCTACCTGCTCCTGCTTTCCAGGCTGAAATTTAGAGCTTGCATCTTTATTCAGTGCCAGGAATTACAGTTAAATGAGAGCTTTCATGTATACCAGCCCCATGGAACACAACTGCCCTAAAGCAAAACCAACTTGTGCTGGTCACAAAGTACTGACAGATTTCTGTAACCAAATGTGACCCTGGCTTTTGAAAATAATCATCCCCTTTTTAAACACCATTTGTAAGTCACATTTTAATAAGCAGATGTATACATGGTGTGCCTCATTTAAAGGCAAAATGACAAACATCTCAATAATGTGAAATAAACATCCTGAATTCCTACTAAACTGACTGCAGAAAAGTTGTAAGGCTTCCCAACAGTGAGCCCTCGCTGCACTCTTCTTCAGAAATGTTTTTAAAGAATTGTCATAACGATAATAAAATCAGAAATAAAAACATTCCTCAGTCACTCCACAACAAGCCTGCAGACCCAGCAGCTCCTGATCCTTTTTCTAGTTACAACACATCACACAAATCCTCTTCAGTTGTTTTATTACAATACCAATTACGGTTGCCAAGACACGGGATCCCATTTTCTCCCATCCCCTCGTGAATGCTGAGGGCAAGGATGTATTTTATAAACACTTTCCAATTATTTCCCTTGGGCTGGATGAGACACACACTGGTGAGCCCTTAAAAGTTCAGCGTCTCCTCCGAGATCTGCAGCGAGTGCCTCCACGAAAGCTCTCTCTGCAGGGCACAGTGTATTTGAAACACAGATTTCCTCTGCTCCCTGCAGGATCTCACAAATGCATCTTACTGAGGAACTCAGCTCTCCACAAATCGACAGCATTTACAGCTGCCTACGAGGGCCCCAAGTGCCCCAGCAGTGGTGGTGGGTCACATAAAGAAGAAACCCTGAACTACCTAATTACTAACGTGGGCCTAAAAGCTCAGGCAAATGCTGTGCTCCTTGAGTATGTTAATAACATAATCATCTGTTGCAGTGAATATGTTATGTGGACAATGACCTTTAAGAGGAAAGAGTCGTTTGCATCTGTCTGACACCATGTGCTCACTCCATCTGCACTGAAGAAGGAAACAGGCACATCCCATGCAGGTATTCCAGCAAAGCCACTCCACCTCAGCTTGGCATGCCTAAAAGGAAACTTGGATCTGCAAAAATATTGCATACTGGAGGGGGGAAAAAAATGTTGCCACCAGTCTCATTTTGCACCAGTAATTTACATTCTGGTTTTGCACTGTAAAGTGGTTTGATGAGGCAAAATAAAGTATTTTAGGAAGTCTTCTCATCAAAGTTAAAGCCGGTGAAATCCATTCCTTTCTTTCACAACTAAAGTACTTCAAGAGCAGTCACAGACCCACCTGAGAGCTCAATGGACCATTCAGACAACTCTGATTAACTGAAGTAAGGGCTAAAACCCATAAACTGTCAAGAAAATGTTTAGGAACTTAAGAAAAACCTTAGAAGCTCCCAGTCAGGTCACCTACTCCCACTGTTTTGAAAGGTAACATACACCTTGCTAAAAGTGATCTGCAAGAAAACAAACCTTTTTTTTTTTCAGTTAAAAAATCGTAGAAAAAAACCTTGAAAAATACCACCAGATTGTAACATGTATCCTTATCTCCAGAAAAATCATGTGCCAGATGAAAGGGAGGATCTAAATGTGGAGATCTCTGTTAGAGCACCCGAGTTTGCTACAACATGTATTGCTGTATCCCATTTTGGGATTCATTTTTTGGGCTTTGGTAATTATCCTGGAGCATTCAGTACGCAGAGTTCAGTTGATTCTTGGGGAAAATGAGTAGCGATTGTACATTCAGAACAAGTACAACATATGCACAAATTTATCTTCATTATCAGTCTGTTTTCAGTGACCAGAACAGTTGAAACATGCCAGATTTTGTTCTGATTTATGATACTCACGAGGGTCCAGAGATGCAACTAAATACTCACATCCGTATCACCGCTAACTTCATTTCTTCAATTGTAAAATGGGAATAATAATGCTTAGCAGTCCACATTGCTCATTTAATGAAACAATTAACTAGAGACAATTTATGTTCCAATCTAGATACCCCTTATAACTACAGCAGAAATAAGAATTTCACAGCGAGCAAGTCATGGCACGGTGCCTTCGAGGCGATGAGGTGCCACGGGCACCTGCTGAGGCACAGTGCCACAACAGAGGGGCCACTGCTCAGGTTGTGACCCTCAATCTGCACATCAGAAGAAAAGGAGAAAAAAAAAACCCAAGAACACAAAGCCACATCAGTTCATGAGGTAGCACCGAAAGGTTTTTCATCAACGTGAACATTTCATCGTGCTCAGAAATTATTGACTCGTCAACCTTCATGCAGTTTGGAAAGTTTCACATGGACTTGACTCATTGTGCAAGCTCTGCAGAGCTCAGCCCCAACAGCCAAGTTACTGGACACTGTAATGTTTCACATTAATCAGCAATCTGTAATCAATTATATTTCCAAAGGCTTCTACAGAGTTACATACCCCTACAAATGTAGCTTTTGCCTGGACAGACTTTTTTTTGAGGAGCATCAGAGGCTGCAGACCCCAAGAGGGGCTTTGTGTGACCGCTACCACAAAATGAGCATTAGAGTACAGGTACTCTAATGGCAACCCATGGAAACATGGGACTTACTGGATAAAGGTTACTGCTCACTTTTACTTCTGATTTGGCTTTCAATATCACCATGACATACATTAAAGAACATTTCCATGCACATTTTCCTTGTGCTAACAGTCAGTACATTTCTTTGCCAAGGGTGAAGGAGAACTCAGTCATTCACTAATTTATGCTTCAGATTCTTCGTGAGCCCTTTACAGCTATGAACTTTAACACAGGAGTTTAGGGATATTTCAGGAGCCATTAACATAACAATCCCTTTTATGGTCCTCAGATGCTAGAATTCTGCAATGGCCTTTTTCAATTGTAAGGTCAGAACAAACATGCAATCAACTTGCTAAGTATGTCATTGCTCAGGAGCCACACATCTGTGCTCCTATGGAAACGGCTTCAGTTATGTTTGGGGTTAACATTTATGCATTTTTCTGTTATTTTTTTATCATCTCGCAAAACTCACCTGTTCATCCTAAACTCTGAACTCCCAAAGGCTGCTTTCAGTCTTGGGAACACCTTCTTTGAAGCAGACTGAAGAACAGAACAACTTTTCATTCATGAATATTGAAAAAACAGTGGTTTGGTTGGGTTAGTGTCTATGCCAGCATCTGAAAAGAAACTGAATCCTGAAGTTTGCGATTTATAAAATCTCAGCTAAGTAACTCTTGTCCTTCACGCTTCTCCCTCTACACCTTCAAAAAGGACACTGTGCTACTTCAGCAATTAATTTACAGTTCTTACTTCTCGTATTTTTATTGCAAGTTGACTGCTTGGCTGGGATTTTTCCCCTTGATGTACCCATCTTGTCTGATTTTTCTTGCTACATTTATAGAAAAGTCTGTAGACACATTATGCTTCACAAAGCTTTTTGATACGTGTAAGAATTTGGATTAGTGTAGCTTGGGAAGACTGAACCAATTTAGCTAAAAACAGGAATTGACCCAAAGTGCTGTCAAAAACTTAAGACCTGAACGGCTTTAATCTTTTAGACGAACATACAGATTTAATGAAACGTGGCATTCTTCTGAACCTCAGTATTGCATTCACAGCCAAAAGGAAAATAAAACCTGTTCACAGGAGATTACAGGTCCACAGTGAGGAAACCAGAGCAACAGGAGTTTCCATATGGGAGAGGTATGACCGTGGCTCATTTGACAGCACAGTTTCATACAATTACTTCAGATTATCAGAGACATTACCAAGATAGACTTTTACTGGTTAGATTTTTTTCTAGTCCTGCCTTCTCAATATACAATCTACTTTTTCTGTGTTTTTCTATGTTACTCCTGTAATTTGCTCTGCCAGAAATATAGACCAGGTGTTTACCTAGAGCTCCAAAATACATTTTTTTGACCAGTTTCTCATTACTACCATGGTAACTAAAGCAACTTAGCCCTTACCCATAAAACAGATTTCCTTCTCAACAGGCAGGGTCTGTCAGTAACATTTGTGACGAGTCATTTGGACCTGCTCAGGGCACCTATTTGATCTCCCATAGCTGCTGGCCTCATCACTGTGTTAAACCCCTATAACTGACACCTCTCTTCATCACTCAGAGCCACTGCTAAAGCTCGGCGTCTGTGAGACTTGACTCTAATTCTGGTGTCAATAGGACTCTTCCCTCCTCATAGGTTCTCTCTGTCCCACCATGTTTCAGAGGCTGCCCAGGAAGGTGGTGGAGTCACTGTCCCTGGGGGTGTTCAAAGAACGGGTTGATGAGGCACTTGAGGCCGTGGTCTAATGGTTAGGAATATGATGGGATAAAGGTTGGACTTGATGACCCTGGAGGTCCCTTCCAACCATAATGATTCTATATTCTATGATTCTATGTTTCTGTCTTTGATAATTCAGAGAATTACAGAATCGTTTGGGTGGGAAGGGACCTTCCATTGCATTGGCTCAACTATTACAGTTGCTCAAGTGCAACGAGATAGATGTAGCTATACAGCCTTTAATACATAGCCACTCCATCACCTCTTCTGTTTCACATTCAGAGTCTTGAGAAGTCCAAGTCAAGGCAACCTTTACTTGAGGACCAACATCACTTTCGACTGGCCCAGGTTGAAGCTGCATTTCTGAAGCTGAACCTTTCCTATTGGTCTTTTTCAGTTGTTTTATGCCAGCAAGGCTCAGAGCTCTTTGTAATATTTCAAAGTATGCTCAATGTCACTATACAATGTCACTTTGCTCTCTTTATCAAGCTGCTCACCATATCTACCTTAACTGGTTTTGCAACCCAAGTCGGTTCTCAGTGAAAACCCACTTCTGAGGTTGACATTACATTAAAATGCCAACACTGTATTATCAGCTACCCCACATGTGTCATATAGCAGATACTGCACTTGTTAGAAACACTTTCACAGACAAAATAGTTTTTCTAAAGAAGAGCCTTTTATATTCTGAAAATTCCCTTTTTAAATTTACATAGTGGCTCCTTCCTGAGCTTTTGAGATCTTGTGCTATCTAACAATAACGGTTTGCTCAAATACCATAGCTTTCAAAAATATTTTTTAAATAAACCATGATTTAAGCTAACTGGAAATACACATGTATGTGGCCTCAACTACGGAACCCACTATTTTGATGTAATTTTCAGGGAAGTTTTAAACACTTCTTTCACAGCCCCCGTGTTTTTTTTTTAATGGCTGACAGATTATTTTTTAAGTACTTAACTCAGAAGGTGGTTCAGAATCTTTTAAGACTATAATACTATTTGGACCCTCCTGTTTTGGAAGCCGTACACTACTGTAAGCTGGAACAGACCTTTGAAGGTCCTTGTCCACTCACAGCAAAACTAAATTCACAGTCAGGTCAGCTTGTGCTGGAGCTTGCCAAGTACCCTGCTGAATGTTTCTAAGGATAGAGATATTGCAGCCCCTCTGGGCATCTGTACCACTGCTAAACATCCTCTCATGACAAAATTTTGTTCTCTCTAGTTGTGAGTTTCCTTTGCTGCAATTCATGACCATCTCCTAATGTCTTTTTGCTGTGCACTGTGCCACTAGAGAAAGTCTTCTCCCACCCACTGCATAGGAACAGGACTCCTCTCTATACAGCCCCTAACTGCCCAGGGGCAGTGCTCAAACCACCAAAATTCATTTTTCAGATGCACGTGCACATTACATCTAGGGGAATTAATGCATGCTCGTTGTATCTTTTTAGATGAGACCAGGCACAAGTTACCCACCACACTGTGGTGATACAAACTTCGGGATGAACCATCTCTGCTCTGCTGCTACCTTTGAGGAAGACCAGGAAAGCCTTTAGCTTAACTAATATTTATTTTTAAATGAGCTTTTCACTGATTGCACTGATTACCCATAACTTCAGTTAATCTGAGGTGTGTTGACACACAGTGGTACAATTGACTGTTAGCATTGCCAACATAGAATAAGAACAGATGCTGCAGGATTTCTAGTACATCGTGTCAGCAGTCAGTTCCACAATACCTTGAAAAAAATCATGATCAGACAGTGCAAACATGATCCAATCCTGCAGGCATCTTCTGAGACAGGTAGGCAGACAGACTGCTGAACCCTACTGGCCTGGCAAAAGTGAGAATCTGGACAAATATTTTAAAACCAGAAACACCCACAGCCTGCTGAATTCACCCTCTTTTCTCACTTTGTAGGAAGTGCAGGGAACTCCACAGTTTTGATGGTCAAATTATCTATTCTGATACCTAATCACAAATTCACATGCTAAGCTGTATAGTAGATTTCTGAAAGTCCAGGCTCCAGATCAAGTGAATCAGGTAGTAAATCAAGTAATCTAGGATAATGCAGGAAAGGCCAGGCTAGCGTGGGGTGTAAAGACAGAGCACTATACTGCCTAGGGGGAAAAAGCAGGAAAAAAAAGGGTGAAATTTAAAACTTCATGTTTTAAATGCCAAGGGGATAATTTATAATTAGTGTGAAAGATATCAATGGCTCTGAAAGCCATTTGACATGGAAACAGAAATGTACACATTAAAAATATGCATTATTACACTCACAGCAACACAACAACTTTCCAGAGTAACAGATACATGGATATGTGCTTCTCTAGGATTTAAAATGAACTACTTGATAGATTGAGGGGAATAACAATCTGAGGTAAAGAGATCTTTTACACAAGGCACATATGCACTGCAATACTTTAATCGCACATCTCTGTATTTTAGAAATGCATCCCATCTTCTGCATACTAAGAATTTATTGATTTTCAATAATTCCTAGTGCTCAGCAGGGTCCCTGATTCTCAGAGCAAGCCAACAGTGAGTATTTGTAAATCTGCCTCTTAAATCGTGTCTTAACAAAAGGTGTCTTGTTTTTAGCAAATTTATCTTTTGAAAGTTGCAGTTACATGTGCATCTGTCACTGCCGTGCTCAGTCCTCGTGATTCTAGTTTGATGAACACAGCTAGGCAGTCACCAAATTTCTTTGGTAAATACAGAAAGTATTTTCTTTTTATGATTTTAGGATCAAGAAGTGGCTTAAAACCAAGGACTATTCATAAAGAAGCAAATTAGTTAAATAAATTCAGCCATATTCATGAGTTTCTTAATTATACCGAAATCTTCCTCGGTGTCTTTGGGCATCACATACTATGCACACACTAAAGGAATCACAATCTCAGAATGTTCTTGTTTTATTCTTGTCAGCTATGATCTGGCTAGTGGATGTGTGGATCAGCAGGATCAGCTTTTGCCTTCCTGTTATTCCAGCCCTGGGTCTCCCTTGAGTTCAATAAGCACCACAGCGCAGTTGCGGGGCAACTTGCACAGTCCCTAGGATGACGAGGCAGAGATTTTCTTTAAGATCAAAATGTCAAAATATTCCCCTTATTCTTATTTTACTTACTGTTCCCTTGACTGCTTTGGTCAATCTACCGTTTGTCTTCTCCTCGGTTTGATTCACCTCCCATCACACCTCCCCTTAGTTTTTTAGTCTTATAAAGAAAGTATTTTGCAGCAGAGGGGAAAATTTTTCAGAACAATTTTGTTGGATTTAAAGTCTGGCTATTTCAACTTCTGAATGATGCTCAGCTCCTGCTTTACATATTCTCTTTGAACTGTTACATTGCTTTGTTTGGGTGTTATCTTTTGGTTTTTTGTTTTCTGTGGTTTAATAACCTCCAGCTTTTTAAAAGGTACCTAGAAGTCTTTTTCTGGAATCACACACACACAGTGCTGGAGCAAATACTCCATGCTTCCCCAACCAAAATGAAAAGAAAGGAGATAAGAAATGCCAGGATAGGTACATGTTTCAGCATACAGTTTTCCAGTGGGCCACGGTGGACACTGTGGTCTCACCAGTAAACACACCCCAGCATTCACTTTTACTTCACTAGTAAAATATCACATTGTCCCACTAAGAACATTGTTATGCAGTTTTTTTTAAACACCAGCTACCCATTAGGACAAAAAAAAGCATGAACATTCTGACACTGAAGAATATTATCCTAAAAAAATCCAAACACACTACTGAAATTCCCTTTCCCCAGCTCCTCTCCTTAACAGCAGCATCAATTATTCTTCAGCAGCCAGCAAATAACATCAATTAGGAACAGAAGGCAGATGTGATACAATAAAATGACATTATCTCCCCTTGGCTAAAATGACCTTTTTAAAACCAATGTAAAACTTTTTAATTAAAATCCGAGTTGCTTCGAGGACTACCTTAAAATTAGGAACTTTTCATTAAACTGAGGTAATTATGAAGTACCAAACATGCCAGAGTTAAAAGTAGGCTATACATATCACGTATTGATCATATAGGTTTTATAAATGTATATAGCAAGCAGATTGATGCAAGCATATTTTATTTAAAAAGTGAGAGATCAAATCTATGTCCATTTGTTTGTTACATATTGGTTTATGCATAAACTATGTTGTGGCACATCTATTTTATTTGCTTGTATACAAAATAGGGGTTCATTTATGACAAACTGATTAATGGATACAATACATTGGCTTGCAGTCACAGAATATTAGATGTAGCAGAATTGCATCTGGTTTTGTAAGCTATTAATTTGTTGATAGCCATAGCAGTTGGATTTAAACATACAGAAGTCTATTTCTCTTGGTTTAACTTTAAGTAACAACCATTAGAGTTGACAGGACTTGTGTGTAGCTAGGCACTTCCAGTACTTAAAAAGTTCTTAGACTTGTATGAATGAAAAGCAGACACAACAGAACTTGGATATTAAACTAATAGTTCCAAGGTATTCAGGGTAACTGAGCAGCCAAATGTGGAAAAAAATAGTGATGTTCACAAGGAAGCCATACATACATAAAAAACCATTTCCACAGCAAGTATGTATTGTAGATGTTATCCACAGGTATTCAATATCAATATTCAATGTCAACATTAAAAACGTACTTCAATAAAAATGTTGTGCTTGGCTTGAAGATGCACATTGTAAGCAACCTTTGAATATCACACCATTCTCCTCACACCCTGGGATTTATCAGGGAGAAGGGTACTTGGCAGGAGGGAGGGAGCAGGAGGAGGGCTTCTCCACCCTCCCCAATAAGGGCAAACAGCACAGACCACAGCAGTCGACAGCCACATCAAAGGTGGATTTCTTTGGTGGAAGTACTGGCTTTATAAGCCATCTCCACCATAGCCTGCTTGCTCCATCTGTGTTATAGCTGGCCACATCCATTGAGGAAAAACACACAAAAAAATCCACAAATAATACATTTTATTTATGAGCCCAGGATCAGACTGGCAGGCATCAGGCAACAACTGCACTGCCCAGTCACTGAGGCAATTTCAGTCTTGGCAACAGAGCTGAGGTCCATTGGAGCTCCATCTGCTGACATGGACAACAAACTTGGCCAAAGCTCATCCAAAATTATCACATCCATGATTTCCACAGACCTTTTATCTCCGGCAGAGACCTGTCAAAAGTTTGAACTAGTGACTAGTTATGGAGAAAGGAACAACTTTTCCCAATGGGAAATAACTGGTGGAGAATTACAAGAAGGAAGAAAAGAGTGAGAGGCTCCCCACAAAACTATCGCAGATTTCCTCTGTCCAAGCCTTTACCATGGATTTCCATGTGGGAAGGCAAAATACAAGTCTACATATGTGGTGTATATATATATAGATTTGCTATGGACCACAGCAAAGAGTTTGCATTACAACTGTACACAAGGAAGAGTAATTTGTTGGAACAAAGCCATTGGTTTGGGCATCAATATTGCATCTCAATTCTGGTTCAAAGGTGGTAGTTTCTTATGCAAGGAGTATTGGCTTCCAGTGCTGGCACCAGTGAACTTCACTCTGTGTACTAATGACCAAGTTTTGGACTCTGACAGTGCCAGAAGGCTCTAGAACTTTATAATGCTTTTAAAACATTACTATTTATTCTTCGCCATGGAAGGCAAGAAAGTATTCCCATTTGAAATGCAGACAAGGAGACACAGAAAACAGTAACTTTAGACTAGCAGAGGCTTTGGAGGGGTTACAGCACGCTTGGCAGAAGTGATGGAAATTCGTGTCAAATCAATAGGTGAGCTGATTACCTGCTATCATGGATGATGCTGATAGCACTGCTTCAGACCAGAAACTTGAAGGCTCTTGTTTGATGATAGGTTAAAGATGTTGCGTTCACATCTCACTTCAATTACATTGCAGAGGTAAGAGAAATTAAATAGGCATTAGTCAGCCAACCTTATTATCCCTGAGTTAAGACATAAAAGGCAGAAATGGCCAATATAAACACAGATTTTAGCAAGGCAAATGCCACATTACACAATGGATTTACAATCACGCACATTAAAAATAAGATTAATGGAGTAAGACTAGAAATCATTCTTCCAAGTGTTATAATGTTTTGCATGTTAGAAAGAATGGCACGTTTGAAAATACTATGCCTGAGTGATTAACGTCCATTTAATCTTCTCAAATGTTACATTTGCTTTTAAATGGAAACTTATTTGCTGAAACAGGAGCTCTACTGACTCCAGTGCACTCCTAACCAGAACAAATGCATCTACCCCAACACTCAAATATTTCAGCCAAAAAATCAATGCATTTTAACACAAGCCAATAAAATTACATTGGGGACGAAATATTCTTATTATAACCAATACATTTCCCCTGGAATGTGTGCAACATTACCGAAGCCAACCTAGAGTCATTAGAACTCAAAGTTAAAACTGGTTTAAAAGGCTAAACAGAAGGAAAAAAACAGACTAAAAAATTACTACCAGTTCTCCAATACTTACTATGTACCAGAAAACATGTAATATTTCTAATTCTTCATCACCAAAACACTCTAAAGTCATTCAGCTTGTACAATTTAATGCAGTACCAACAACTTCATGGGCCTGTCCAAAAGTATTTCATATAGTAGCAATTTTAGTCAGACAACAGATTTCCTTTATACAGAAAGAAGGATGAGGTGTGAAGAGCATTGCACTACATTTTCTTTCTTTAATTTCTCTTTACTTACTTATGTATTTTAGGAATTTAATGGGAAAAAAAAATCTTCCCATTCATGTTTTTGGTGCCTAGAAGGTTTTTGTGGGGTTTCCTATGATGGGGCAAGGAAAACACTGAGCCTGGTAGCAAACCACAGCTTGGCAGAAGAGCAGGCAGATGCTGCCAGTACCTCCCTCTCACATCCAACCACGCAGCAGTATTGACTGAAGAACTGTATGTGCCTGAAATCTGCCTGGACTGCTCTGCCACTTCGTGCCTGATTTGTATTTTAAAGTATGCTGGAAAACGCAAGGCCCCACACTCTTGCATCCTAGAAAGTGTGATAAATGCTTTATTTATTATTTGTAGAGGTTTTTTTAAAAAAAACATCCTTTATCTTTTCCATGTTTTCCCCTTGACAAGTGACCAGATATCTACAAACTTGACTATTAATATCATATATATGTATAGCTATATATTGTTGCCTGATTAGATCATCCTGGTTTAACAAGACTGAAACTTTAAGCTCCTGAAACAATCTGTGCTCCCTCTAGTGTCCACAAAAATCCACTCCAAATAGTGAATAAAGTGCATGGAATCAGAGCTAAGTCATATCCAGGTTTTAAAATAAAAGCATATAAAAACTAATATATGGCTCGAGAATTAGCAGACACTGAATTAAACCTCACCCATTCACATTTCAAACAGGAGCTGAAAATTTACAAAGTTAAGGTTAAATACCTGGTCAGGAAAAGACCCATGACACTGGGTGGGAAGACAGCAGCGTTTCACTGTTTGGCCAAAAATGTATCTGCTAAATTTCTCTTTGATCACAAATCAGTACATTTAAACTGATACACCCACCAGTCAGGTGATTTGTCTCTTAAGAAAACAGCTAACACTATAAATTCACAATAAGATTAAAATCAATTATTTAAATCAAAGTTTTATCCTTGTTGGTCTAAATCACAGCTACATCGCTTTAAGTCAATTACCTTACCCAACCCTTTAATCTTTAAGTCTATGACAAAGCTGCCCTTGGCTTCAAGAGGATGGGGTTTAGGAGAATTCCCTTGGGCTGTGCAAACCAAACTCTCACCTGGTTTTACCAGAATCACATTTAAACCACTATTACCCACGCCAGATAAACGTGTTCTATAGACTGACCTAGAACAGCACCAAGAATTGCACAACCTCATGCTGCAGATGAGGGGAAGATACAGTCAGCAAGCTTCCCCCATGCTGTCCCCTCCCATGTTTATCTTTTAACCAGCCCTGGTTGAAAGTGAATTGTTTCTCCTGGAACATTTACATCCAGATCCAGCAGCACGTGCATAGAGCTGCTCGAACCAGTGCAAAACTGTTTACATCAAATCCAGCCCCCATCTGTCTACTCACACAGAATACGCTGGCGGATCCAGGGCTAAGAGTTTTCTGCACTTGAATTGTTCTTTTCTGGGGCATAATTACAAATGCAGCATTTTTAATAAAAAGCTGGCTAATGTTTTACTGCTGTTGCAGTGAAGGAGAAAGATCCTGCATTCATTATTCACAACTCTCTCTGAAGTCATGGCTGGATTTTGCCAACACATTAATTCTCACTATTTTTCTGGGGAAAAAGAGAAGATCTTTGGAGAAGAACCAAAGTAGTGAGCATACACAACAAACACACACAAATCCAAGTCAGAACATGTTTTCAGCTTAAAAATGGTTGAATATAAAAATAGAAAGGCAATTTAAACAATCAAATTAAATAATGCAATTAAAACAAACTAATTCCCAAGGGTGTCTTGAAAAGCTCTAAATGCAGGACCAAGTTATCTGAAATAGTACTATTAATTTAACATAATGATCCTTGCCCCCCTGCCTAAAATGGCTATTTTGCTAAATATCCCATCTTTATATATTTGAACTATTCATTTCTTAATAGCCATTTCTGAGCACCCAACGGGCTTTTGTGACTGGTTACATCTTTCCGGGAACCGTGTGTAGTTCTGATAAACAGTGGTATAATAAAATCAGAATCTACCATCCATAATGAGGCAATTATCTTGCAAGCTAAAAATAAAGATGAAAAATCCAATTAAATTACTTTATTCTCACTAATACTGACCAGTTGTTTTTCCCTGTACCTTTTCCTCAGAAAACATGCACAAGTTATCATGTAATTTGCACCCAAAAACATGCTTATGTTGTTTTATATATATATACACATACACACACACGGATTTGGAACCCAATTTCACACCTTATGGACACACCTTTAAGAAAAATGGAGCCCTAATTCCATAAATACTGGGTCTTTTTCACATTTTCTTCAACTTTTCCAGGAAGCATCAGCAACAGCAGCATTACCATATCCCCAAGGCAGTCAACAGATCAGTAGCTTATTACCTATGATCATACCAAATTGCAGATGAATTATGTAATTCATCTTTACAGGTCACATTATGGTGACTACACTTGCATTGTCCCCATGGTTACACCTCGAATCATTCCTGTATTATTTGTAGAACTTTAGCATAAGCAGCTGCTGGGCAGAAACCCAATGGAAACGAGGTACCCTGCTTAACTGGGATATCCTATTGAATTATCTTTTATTGTACCACCAGAAGGCTATTAATAGTGACATTTTCAATAAGCTGGATTTTTGAAAGTGAACTAGAAATCACCACAGCAGGAAGGCACTTATAAGTTATTGCTATACCACTGAAGAAATAAGAACATAGTTATTAGATGCATTTTTAAAGGGAGACTTTTTTCCCCCTATATGATTTCTCTACAACTGCACTCACAGTTTTAGGTCTTAAGGAGCTGCCTGAGCAACACAACGGTTGTGCTTATTTTGCAAGGAAATTCTAAATTGACAACGACAAGCATAGCATGTTAAATACAAAGCTAGTAGGATTTTAAAGACTGTAATGGGAAATAAACAGCTAAGGACAAAGAGAACCACATGGGACAGAAGAGGTGCATTAACCCAGTCTGATGAGAGGCCAGTTCAGGAGCAACAGTAAATAAGAAGTGGAATTTGTTCACTAAGAGCTTTCCAATCATAACTCTCCAGGTGTGGTGTGGGAAAGGGACCCTTTCTAAAGCTGGTTGAAAATATGTATGGCAAGAGGATGTGAAGGTAGGGCTCATGCATCCGAGGCAGGAATACTGTCTCAGAAAATCTTGCTGCACCAAAAGCATGTAAAAGAAAAGGGATGGGGGGATAAAATAAGAGATAAAATAGGCAAAGCAAAATAAAATCGAGTAGATCTGATTGATGTCCTCCCAGTCTTTTGCCCTGCATCTATGCAGAATCAGATACATGGATCCGGGCCAAGAAATACACAGTTACGATTTTATTGAACAATCTTTATTGGAGGAGAGGGGTTGTTAAATTTTCACTTAGAGCTTTTTTTAAAGGTAGTTTAGTAAAAAGGTTGAAGCTCTGGGGACAGTTATGCCAAGATAAATGTGAGAGCTTTACAGACCCAGAGTCAATCTGCTTATGTAGAAGAAGGAAGAGAAAAGAAAACGTTCTCAAGAAATGAAGGTCATCTCCCACTTTTCATTTGGCCTGTTCTCCCACTGAACTACCCAGATCACCCAAACCTTTTTTTTCCTCCTTCAAAACTTAAAGACTCTTCTGGCCACTTCACACACTAAAAGCACACCCATCCTTCCCTTTTATCATGCTAACAGAAGTCTTCTTTTTTAAAAAAAAAAAAAACCAGAAAAGACAAAACCTACTCAAACTGTTTTCCAGCTCACCTTTGTATCCCTCCTCCCACTTCATCACCAGTTAATAGGTGGCATTTGAAGCCTGGCAGTTCCTCACATTCACAGAGCAGGTATCCTTTTGAAGAGAAACTTTGATTTTGATTTACCTGCATCACCTCTTCCTACATACATCCTTTTTCCTACACCAGGCAACCCCTGGCTCAACGTACACCCAATATGCATTTCATAATTTTCCCTCTACTTAGGAAGGAATTCAATTTTGTAGGTTCAAGAAAAATCAGCTTGCAAAGGCAAATTAAGTGAAAAATTTATTATTCTTGAGAATGCAATTGTTATATAACCCCCTCATTTATAAAATTATTCACTGAATAATGACTTTGGGAATACCTTGTGAAGATCAGTTTTACATGTCTATTAGTGACCAATCCTGAACCTTTTCACTCACCCCATTCTCTCCTAGACGAGCCGTAATAGCAGATTTGTCTTTAATTTTTGTTAGTCCTAGGCTACAATGCAAGAGAAGGAAAATTCTTAATGCGCTCTACCTAGCTAAAATCAGAAGGAAACAGTGCAATCGAGGCACAAGTGAACTTGCCCCAGCTACCTGCCTGCGTTCAGCAGTCCAGGCAGTAGGAGACCACAGGGATGAAGAGCAGTTTTCAAGCAAGTTGTAGAAAATAAAGGATACCAGGTGGTAGAAGGGCAGGTTTGCACCAGACAGCACAACTTCACATTCATTACTAGAGACAGTTCAAGGACCCGGCAAAGGGAAAGACAAGAGCTCCCCCAGGAGCCGGGCTGTGGGCTTGCCTGGAGGGGTCAGCTGGCACAAGCTCTTCTGGAGAAGGCTCTGCCCAGCCAAGTGGCACAGCTCAAAAACACCACCTCACCTTGACAAAGTGGTGGAGCTTAGACTTTTTTTTAGATTTATTCTGGCCTAGTAAGGAACAGAAAGGAAGGCAATTTCTGTGCAGGCAGGCAGAGTGCCTCTCCTGGTGGCAGTGGCCAGTTCTCTTGCCTGAAAACAAGTTATAAATAGCAGCATTATTCATACATCAATAGCAGATATTCAAACACATCTCAAAGACAGAGTGACTGTAAACCAAGCCAAAGTGATACATACAAATCCATACCATTCCTAAAATAACCTCTCTTTTGTAGCTCTGAGCCAAGGAGCGGCTGCATCCTCCCGGTACAGCAGAGATGTCAAAGGCATCTTCCTCTTTATCCATGTGGATGAACTTGCTAAGAGAAGCCGTGCTGCTGGAGCAAATCAGGTACAGTTTCAAACAGAGATTAAGTGACTTTCACAAGTTGGAAAGAACACTGGAATAAGGGGAATGAAAGGGAGGAAAGATTAAAAGAAAGGTGAAGAGGTGACCTCCTTTGATGAAAAAAAATGAACAGGTTAAAAAAATATATGAAAAAAGCACATCTGAAATCCAAAAGCTCAAGCCTTTCCAATGGTATTCAGGCAAGCCCCAAAGAGGAACAGATTGTTAAGATTTCTGAAATTGAGACATGATTTTTGTTAAATACTATTTAGTGATAGTTAATATTTTACATGTATTTTGGGGGAATGTTTTCCTTCCAGATTTTAGGGGAAAATGAGGATATTTTTAAAAGCCTATCTATTAGTACACACTTTGCACAAGTGAGACAGATGTATGAAACTGATTTTCTAATTAAATAAAAATCAACAGATGGCACTCTATAGGCAAGTCTCTATTTTCCTCATTCAATATATGGCTTTGACTGAAAAATCTTGTGCGATTTGAGGAGTTTGTGATCTGAACTCTGCTACTCTGAAAAAAGTTGTGTGAAACATGTTTAAACTGTATTGTCCCTAACAATTCCATTAGTGACAGATGAAAGAGTTATGTACAAGCCAAGGGATCTGAATCAACCTATTTCAGAGGTACAAAGCACTGTACATCATTCCCTAATATTTTACATGAATATCAAGTTCTCAGCTACTAGGATTGTATCTTCTGTCAACAAGATCACTTAATTCAAGCCCCTCCAAAGACTTATTGGCTACCATTATATGTGCGACTTTGTACACAGAGTTAAGCAAGTGGAGTTACAGCATTTAATACTTGGCAAGTAATAATCCTGTGATGCCCCTGTACAGAGCATAAAAAAAAAGAGAAAAACCCTCAGTAAACTGAGCTGCACACAGATGTATCTCCAGGATGACAAGCAGAAGCGAGCCCTCCAAAGCAAGTTCACAGCCTTAATGCACTTTTTACATGACAAGTACAACCTTCCTCTAGCTAAACTTTACTTTCCATAACCCTTGGCTGGAAAACAAGATTGACTGGGGTTGACTTCTGAAACACATTGCTTGGACACAGAGGGAGTTTTGTTCTGGACCATGTAAGAGACATGATTTCAGCAGTGTGTTCTAGCCGAGGAACAGTCAGAGGCAACTCCGGCTGCAGCAGCACTGGCACAACCTAAAAAGAGGATTTTAAGCCCTACTTTGACCCTAGTGGGAATTTTTAACTAGCACTAAATTAACTTTTCCCACTCTCCTTTTTTGGGGGTAAGCAATCAGTACAGTAACAATGTTTTTAGTTGGTTATCACGGATGAAAGATGAGTGCATGGCAATTCCAAAGAGCAGATTGCCATGTAATTGCACGGCTTCGTCCTTGTGCAAATAAGGCAGAGTTTACTGTAGGCTGATTTTTTCTATGTGTAATATCTGGATTAGCAATTAACATTTTAATTAAAAGATGGATTAACCAATATTAGGGAAATTATGCCTGGAACTGTTCAATTTAAAATCCACCATATACATACAGATAAACACATTTTTAAGTGCAAGTCATTTTCTGGTCTGTGTAAAAATGATACGATTTACAACTTTGAGGGACAGCATAATAATTTGATATTATTATAAGTGGAGATAACTACTGAACAAATATAATACATGGGAAAAATTTTTTGAGAAGCTGCATAATTGCCATTAAATTGTTAGATGTTCATTTAGTGAGAGCTCTGACTGCAGTTCAAGAAGCTCTGCCTATAGATTAGTTTAATTTAGCTATGTTTAAACGGAGCATAATGGCGAATGAGGACACACTGTTCTAAATGTAAATTGTATTAGCAACAACATATTGAGATTTCTGTACTTCTTGTTCCATTTGCAGTTTTTTGCCACGAGAATAAATCACAGCGTGTTTTCTGTTCTTGTAGCAATCTTTGTAGGGAGAAGCCAGAATCCGTACCATGTGCCATTCACTCTGCATCTGGTCTCCTTTTGTCGGTGCATCCTGGGTGCTGGGTTTGCTTTTCCTGGCTTTTTTTACTGTTTTTGGAGGGGGAGAGGGACACCTGCTAATCTCCATCTCACCTTCTTTCCAAAGAGGAAAAAATTATGGTCAGGGACTTAAGTGGCACTAATGGCCAAGCGAGGCAAACAGAGAACAGGAAAATGAATATAATACATGGAACATGTGAACCTATTTACCCATCATTAAAATTATACAGAAATTGCACTTTCAGTTCAGCCATAGAAAGAAACTGGGGCAAGCACACTTATTGCAAACAGTATTATCAGAACCTGCAAAAACCTTAAATGTTCTCATCAGCATCTTTTGAACCCATTTGGATGCAGCTAATGATTTTGCATTTATAAAAATTCAGTATACTTGGAGGTCTAGTAAATAACATAATAAATATAATGAAGCATTGATTTATACAGCCAGTCTTCTTATTCTTTAGTACCAAGGTATTTCAGCTCACAATAAAATACTAAAAAAAATAAATCCAGATCTTTTCTAAAGCAGCAGCAATCAAAAAAAAACTTTTAAGCCAATTAACTTCATAAAGGCAAAGCTTTCTGAGGTCGAATACATAGCTCCTCAGCAGCTCCCTGGATTTAATTCCATTGAGATGAATGGTGATAAAGAAGTTTGTATCCAACAGGTAATGAAGTGGGGCAGAGCACCCAGGGGTGGGCAGAGGCACATGTCTGATGAGAAGTGGCTGCAACAATTCACAGGTAAGCAGACAAGAACACTGAACACCTATGGAAATGGAATAAGCCCTTTCATCCAGGCCACTGTTTATATAAGCCATGTCAGATTTGAGTATGACTTATTTCTGTATGTTAAAGTCTTGCATTTATAACTCCCTTTCAAAGCTTGGAAGGAAGAAGCTGAACAACAAAGAGTCACCCATGTCTGCAAAGCAACTGGAAAACACCGAGGCAGCAGAAACACATTTCAGAGCTGCTCATTTGAGTTTAAACGTGACATTTCACTATTTCATAGGCAAGTGACAACAGGGAAATACAATGCTTACTGCTTACTCTGCCACTATGCTCCCTAAAGGCTGGCCCAACATTTTCAGGGACTAACACCGTTAAATAACAGCTCAGACTTTTGCTATGTTTTGGGTTTTTGTTTGTTTGTGTTTTGTTTGCTTAAGATGCTAGTATCAATGTTATTCTGGTCCATACTGAGGTTCAAAGCCTTGGGCTTGCAACTAGCTTATCCACATTTAACTGTGCAAAAGTTGGTGTTCGACAAGAACAGAGCCAGTACAGAAAGTAGAAAGATAGGGATGGGGTGAACTGGTTTCTGACTGGCTTCTTTCTTACTTCTCCTCTCACCCAGGGAGCCTACATGACCTGGGCAAGCAGCAGTAGTAAAGCAAATACTAACTTGTGACCCCTTTTGCATTGCAGGCAGCAGAAGCAGCACCCAACTGGTGGCTTCTACACTGGCATTTGCCACTTAAGTCTTTCTGATAACTGTAACTGTATGATTTAACATCTTTGAGGTACCAAGAGACACGGCCACAGACCACAGGCAGCTCCTCTGAAGAGGCAAATCGTTGCACCCACCTACATGGCTTCATCATAATGGGAACACTTATATTCCTACCAGTTGCCATAGCATATAATAAACTATTTCCATCTACTGAGAAGTTCTGATATGAATTTAAGACAGACAGGCTCCATCCACTACAGTGTTTACAGTGGAAACGTATGTGCCTGTTTTCTGTAGATCTGTTGACTTCATCCACAGAGCATCCTTTGAAATTACCTTATAGTTACCACCTTGTTGGTTCTTTAACTTGTCAAACCATGCCTTGCCATTGACATTTCAGAAATATACGTGGAAATAAATAGCACAGACTGTCAAAACCTCAGCTGCATTATTGGGAGAAGAGAAATAAAGAGTGCCGGTCATAAATTCCACTAAAATGGAAGTTTTCAAATCCGCTCAACAGAAGTTGCCGTAATATTTGAGGGAGAGAGGGTATCTCCAAGTGGCACATGTGCTGCCTGAAGCTGAGCTGTCATAGCAACAACCTCATTAAAGCACCCCTCTTGGGAGCGCTAACCTGTATGCTGACTGGTGGAAAGATGTCGTTTATAATGGGACTTAATTCAGTTAAGAGTCAAAGTACAGTATCCTTGCAGAAAAGTGAAACTGCTAATTGAAGGAATTCACAGAGGAGCACGAACACCGTATCAAATGGCTGTGCAAAGTGTGGCTTTTGCCCTCATCATCTTCCATTCCCTGAAACCACCAGCAGCATTGCAGTCTCTACACCTATAATTTGGCAATTCCTCTGTCCTCCTCATCACCCCTCTAACCAGGGCTCGGGATGTGGCTGCTCTTTTCTTATCTTTTATTACCCCTACATACAAGGCATCACCATCGTCTCTCCAGCTCTCACACTTACCTTCTGCCCCAGCAACTCACACCCACCACCACAGCTGGATCTGCTCCACTCCCCTACTCTGCCACCCTTAATGCCCTTCCTTCCATGTCTATCTTTCCCCCAGGATTCCCACAAAATGGGTATTCAAATGAACATCTTGATCCTTAGAAAGAAACACCTGCTGATGCCCAGAACTGCCTCCACACGATGCTCATCACTTCTGTAGCAGAACGGCTGTGCCGCAACCGAATATACTCATGCATCTCTGAATTTCACTTTTAAAGATCTATGGTTTAATAACTTTAATTGACAGCAGTAACATATAAGTATAATATGTTTTGGAATGGCCTTTCCATTTTTAAAGGAGTAGAGATAATTGTAAATGAAAAATGAAAGAAAATTGCAGAGCTTAATAAATGAGTCATTAACCTTCCAACCTGAGAGCTACTGCTGGAAGCCTGACCAGAGGGACTGCGAGAGATAATCCAGTTCATTCAGTAGTTTTAGATTTCCTTTAGTTGTCTTTTAAACCCTTCCAAACTCTGTCTCCATCTGCCCAAAAACATGGTCACTTGACATGGCATTAGTGAGACACCAGGCAGGTTTAGGGTTTCCTCCCCCCCAGCTTTGGAAGATCTTTAGGTGAGCTTTACATATTCTGTGCCCATACAATGCTGTCTGCAGCATTTTAAGCTAAAACCTGAACTATTCATTTTACCCCTGTGCTTTGACCTTGAGTGACAAATCTAGATTTTCCCTTTTAGTGGGTGCAATCTCCACAGGGGTCAGGGAGCTGCAGCAGCCTGGGAGCCTGTAGAGCAGCACTCCCAAGGAAAGCCGGGAGAGGGACTATCACCACCTCACAGAAATTTCCAGTTTAAACTTCTAGAGCATCCCAGGGTGAGGACTCGGTTCACACTGTTCTCTCTCACTCAAGATTGCTTGGACAAATTAACTCAAAGTTTATTTGAATCAGCTCTCCAGAAAGACAATGCACTCCGTATTTTTTTTTTCCATTAGATTCTGCAAGGCGTTAATCCCCCAACTTGATTGAAACTCTTGTAGAAATCTTAAGACTTGCAGCTCCTGTATTTGGATCACAGATTACCATGTAGCTTACAATAACAATATAATGCAGAGAATAAGTAATAAAAGTGCCTGTGCAGTGTGACTTGCATAAAATGGGCTGCTTACATCGGGCCACCACTATGCCTTATATTTGCACTGATCCCAGCTATCCCACACAGACACACTTATACCAAGAAATATTCCTGATATGCTTATAAAATAAGTATTAATTTTCTTCTAAGCACTTTCTTTTTAATTACAAAACCCAGTTATTATATTTTGGTTTGCTGGTTCATTACAACAAACCATCTCTGCATTTCAAGGTATGATTTTTATCTGGTACATGTGGAGCTCTACGAGGCTTTCTGTATTTTAATGTGTTTATTTGCCAACTCTTGGCAGAGTTATACAAGAATGCGCTCGAAGCCAGTCGCAACTTACAGATTTTTCAATAAAAAGGGAGAAATATTGGCCAGATAGTTAATTAAATGGCACTGGGACATTTTTTTTCCCCTTTCACAAGCTCCAGTTAGTATTCCAAACCTGTACTAGGTGCCCCGATGACACCACAACCAATAAATCTTCATTTATTGTCAGTAGGTTTCTAACCTGGCTGTTTTAAACAGCATGATGAACACATTTTAGCAGAACATATTAGCTGTGGCAATTTAATAAGAGGGAGATCGATCGAGCCTTTCCTTTTCTTCCTCCATACGGGGCAGAGCCCAGCTGTGAGCACTCCGGGAAGGAAATCCCTTGGGTTTTCCCTCTTTAGCAATATCCTTGCCTTTCCTGGGACACCATTTCTCCTCCATGGACTATTACTAGCCAGTCTTCTCCAAAACTCTGCCACTGAAACTTGGCAGCAATCTCCAGCCTTAGCATGATCCACTCCATGACAGCAGGGAAAGAAGAGCAACCCCAGCATCACCAGCACCATCACCTTCAGTAGAGAAGGCATTTTTGGCTCTCAGAACAGATTATCTGGCAATCAAAGGGCTACTAAGGAGACTTCCTTCCCTATTTTACAATGCTTATCACTGCCCTGAAAAATAGAAATGCTTCCTTTCCTCTTCAGGAGAACGTGTTTACGTGCCTACTTCTCTTTGCTCAAAGAACTCATCCTATTCCTGACGCCTGCCTCACTCACACAATAAACGTGAAGAACATGCCCATGAGCAACCCTGCTCCACCACCAGAAAGGGCAAAGAAGCAGAAGCCCAGCTCCGATCGTTCCTGCAGTGCTTCACCTAGTCCCAGCTGTTCAGGCACTTTCCTTTAAAAATTATATTTAATTTACCAGTTTTGCAAAGTTTTACCCACAGAGAAGCCTGCAAAGGGGAGGCAGCAGGTCTGACCCTGGGAAGCACACCAGCCCCACTGCTCTCACAGAAAGTCCATGTTTTAATTAGTGTTTTGCCCCCAAATATGGGTCACATATTGTCACCAGCTAATGAAATTCATACACATACCTCCTACTTACTGCTTTTGAAGGATATCCTTTTAGATGTTTTGTGGTCCATCGGACTTTGACATCTAAGAACATGTCAGTCTGCTTTTTATTCCTCTGCTAATTAGAACCAATGTTCAGATTATTGAGAGAATTAAGATGACAAATATTAATGAGCCTTCGGACTAATTTATTAGACAATTTCAGCCCACAGCTGCAAAGTACTCTTGGCTTAGTTTGCCAGGGGTTTGTTTTTGTCTGTTGGTTTTAAACACTAACAGATTTCTCAGAAAAAATGGTAGCTTTATGTATGCATTCAAACTGGTCGATTGTGAAAACTCAGTTTATACCAATAATTATACACTCCTGCCCATAAAAAACAAAAGAGCACTAAAGATTCAACCACTCCTCAAAATACAGTTTTGAGGGATGTGCTTATGATAAACATAACCAATTGCTTTAAAGGGCAACGATTTCCACAGCACAAAGTTCACATAAATTTCCCCACAAGTCCCAAATGCAAACACTATCTGCAAAGTCCATATGCTTTGTATTTCAAAAAAGCTTTGCAGAGAAAACAGAGCTACATTTTACTCTTCATCTTTTTGACAGAAAGGTGTCAACAGAAAGATGCCAACAGGAAAGCTAACTGCAGCCCCTGCAACTTTATTACTGAAGTACAAAGGGATTACTTTGTGTTATTAGAACATCACTGCACTACTGATGACAGATTTCCACCCCCCCTTACAACAGCAGCAATTTCTATTGGGATGAGCTGCTTTAGACCTTCACATATTTACCAGTGGCCAAAAAAAATAATGGTTCTTTAAGTCTAGAATAAGGCAGGTGAGTGCAAAATACACCCACACAAACCTGAAGCCCCACCACATGTTACCATTCATTTCTGTAAAAATTAGATCCAGATCATCCATGAATTCTTCACTAATATATTAACTCCCAAAAGCAAGTGCTTCAAGAAAGCTCCTGTATTTTCAGGAAAGAAAGAAGGGAGGTTGATTTCCCCATGGCTTATAAAAGACAATACTTGCACATGCCACATGTTGCTGCTTATCTCTTCACCTCTTCAGAAATACAAGCTCTTTTTGGTTCAGAAGCACTGTGGAAGCTGTTAGTATTTATTTTTGTACTGGACACGGCCTTTCTTGCTCCCTAACAAATAAAATAATCCTGTAATTTAACCAGGAACCCTCCCTGCCTCTCGTTTCCATTATCCACTTCTAGTTTGTTTCCCTGAGGCTGCAATCCCAAATAAAAGCAGCATTCAACAGGCTACTGTATCCTCAAAAGCTGCTACTCTCTGATAAGCTCTGCAGCACCTGCTCACCTGAAGTCGGAAGAGATTTTCCCAGGCATGAGATTTTGTATATGTGATAGAAAATTAGAGACATCCTACTTGAGGTGCCAATGTGAAGTGGGAAGCAAACAAGTAGAACTACTGCTGTGCTTGCTCACAGGATGAACACAAAGCCCACAGCCAGGGTACGTTCCTCAGGTGTCACATGAAATATATAAAGTCAAAGATGTCCACTTAGGTGGGGCAACTTTTCCACTCAACGTAAAACAGGACCACAAACAGAATGAAACAGGGATTCTTTTAAAACTAGCAAAGGGAAATCACTTGTACGCACGCACGATCAGGCAGTGGTGACCACTTCAAGAGGACCATCCTCAAAAGACAGGAGTTTCCTCCCCAAAATCAGTCACTAGCTGGCTTCAGGAGCAAGCACTCTGCATTGTTAATGTACTCCAGCACACCAAGGACATGCTGGGCTAGCTTTATAAAAAACTGGCTACTGCGGGGCTAAACAGGCTGTTGATCTATTATGCTGTGACACTTTGCATTAAGATATCTAAACTTGTAGAAGACACTATCTTAAATTTGCATCATGCTTTTCATAGACACATAAACAGCCTTTTATAACACCCTTCAATTACTCCGAGTTGCTGGATTGGCAAACTTGATGCAGAAGCAGGCTCCCAGTTGTGCCACATCTACTACGGCACATAAAAATGCAAAAGCTTTCAGTTGTACTCCTAAAATGCATATTAAGCTCTGAATTTTGAAGACTTTCACTGGTCATCTTTGGAGCACCAGTCAACAGCAGAATGGCAATCACAGGCCATCACTGTCAGCTTAGTTGTATTATAACTTCTTGCGAGGCACTTTTGACACAGTGGGATCCTATGGTGAGAAGACAGGTCACCAATTAGTGTAAATCAGCGTGGTTTCATGGAGGAGCATTTAATGATTCTAACTGACATAAAATCATAGCGTGGTTCATAGTGCTTTACTTATTACTGAATACCACTAATTGGTATGGGGAGTTCTGCTGTTTTCAGTAAAAGAAGCAATTTGTTATCACGGAAACGTATGAATAGCACTTGGAATATTCCACAGCAAAGGTAATAATGGCACTAGAAATACAAGCAGGTTTTATACGCTCGAGTGTGCTTTAAATCCTGAGCCTCACAGTTTGTATTTGAGCAGCATTTCATAATTTCACCATCATCTGTTGACAACAATCTGCTTTAAACTTCTTACTGCACTAAGAGGGGCCAAAATTGGGTATTGACAGACAGAATTTCTACCCAGAAAGGCCACTATTCACAGGACAAAGTAAGTGACAAAGGCTGGAGACCTGGACACACATGCCGAGAAATCCGAGGGAAATAAATAAGAAAATTGCAGAAACCTGTATCTGCCACACTCTGATATTACTGGAGATGCAGTTCACAGGTCTCTGTGAAAATGCAGAAGTGGCAGATTAGCTGACACCAATTCTCCAGAGGAGTATCATCTCCAGAGTAAACGGGCAATATTGTGTACTGTCAACTCCACTCACGTCACAGCCATTCCAAACCCAGGGAAAGAAATGTAACACAGCAAGTGCCAGCCGAGCGCTCACTCAGATGGGTCTGCACACACACACGGACCCAAATTGCTTGCTCCAATTTGAAGAAGTGTGGTAATGGGCCACTTGGGTCAGGGCACAAGATTTTTGTCACAGCAGACCAGATGAGGCACCATTCCTTCTTACTTACAGAACCACAGGATAGTTTGGGTTGGAAGGGACCTTACAGACCATCTAGTTCCAACCCCCCCTGCCATGGGCAGAGATACCTCCCACCAGACCAGGTTGCTCCAAGCCCCATCCAACCTGGCCTTGAACACTGCCAGGGAGGGGCAGCCACAACTCTGCTAGGTAACCTGTTCCAGGGTCTCACCACTTGCACAGTGAAGAATTTCTTCCTAAAATCCAGTCTAAATCTACCTTCCTTTAGTTTGAAACCATTCCCCCTTGTCCTATCACTCCACGCCCTTGTAAAAAGTCCCTCTCTCCAGCTTTCCTGTAGCCCCTTCAGGCACTGCAAGGTGCTCTAAGGTCTCCCCAGAGCCTTCTCTTCTCCAGGCTGAAGAACCCTAACTCTCTCAACCTGCGTCCATGGAAGAGGTGCTCCAGCCTCCTGTGGCCCTCCTCCAGACTCACTGCAACATCTGTGTCCTTCTTACATGGGGACTCCAGAACTGGGCCCAGCACTGCAGGGGGGGGTCTCACAAGAGGGGAACAGAGGGGAGAATCCCCTCCCTTGCCCTGCTGCTCACACTGCTTTTGATGCAGCCCAGGATCCCGGTGGCTTTCCAGGATGCAAGCGCACACTGCTGGCTCATGCTGAGCTTCTCATCAACCAACATCCCCAAGTCCTTCTCCTCAAATCCATTCTGAATCCATTCTCCACCCAGCCTGTATCTGTGCATGGGGTTGCCCTGACCCATGTGTAGGACCTTGCACTTGGCCTTGTTGAACTTCATGCAGTTTGCATGAGCTCACCTCTCCAGCCTTCCAAGGTCCCTCTGGATGGCATCCCTTCCCTCCAGCATGTCAACCACATCATACAGCTTGGTGCTGCTCAGCAAACTTGCTGAGTGTGCACTGGATCCAATCATCCACGTTGACAACGATATGTTAAAGAGCACCAGTCCCAAAACCAACCCTTGAGAAATGCCACTTGTCACTGGTCTCCACTTGGACATCAAGCTGTTGGTCATAACTCTGAGTGTGACCATTCAGCCAACTCCTTATCCACCAAGTAGTCCATCTGTTAAGACTATGCCTCTGTAATTTAGAGACAAGGATGTTGTGTAGGACAGCATCAACTGTTTTGCACAAGTCCAGCTAGATGACATTGGTTGCTCTTATCTACCAATGGTGTAACCCCATCGTAGATGGCCACCAGATTTTGTCTGCTCAAAAAACCCTGGTACTGCCAGCTTTGCTGTACTTAGCAATAGTATCCTTCCTGGCTGTCATGATATATCCAAGGTTTTATGTACACACGTATATACGTGCAATACATCCTCATAGAAGTGGCTTACAGCAGCCCTATACCATTAACTGCTGCAGCTCGGGCTGGAGGCCAAGACCTTGGCCTCTTGCTCCAACGTAGCCTCACCTTATCTCTGTCAAAGGCATGAAAGCAAGTCAACCCGACACACTGTGGACATGGGACAGTGCTTCAGTTTTCACACTTTTGTAGTCTCCACTTGCTTTATCTCCCTTGTATATGATTTAATATTTCAGCCTCAAGTATTTTGCCTAAGACTGTTATAATAAGACACTACTATGAAGAAACAACAATTTGCTTTTCATGGTTTCTCCTGTAGTCTGAATATAAGAACCAACCACTTGGCTTAGAACATGGGAACCAAGAAGAATGAATTGAGTTTTGCAGCCTTCTTGCCCTGCTTTCAGTCCGTAACTCCCACTGCCTGAAAACATCCCTCAGCAAAACAGCTTCAGCCCAGCTGCACAAAATAAGCATATTTTAAACCAAGTGTTTCTGACAAACTTGGAAGCCAGGCCAGTTTCCCTCCAGGCAGTACATGAGGATCAGTACCGGAGAACGCAGAGGCTTGACCCATCCCCAGTTATGCTTTATGAAATACTGCTTAAAAAACAGCTACTTTAAGATAGGTCTCAAAAAAAAAGTCAGGTGTGCTCATGCCTGGATAAGTCTGCAAAGATTCACAGGGAACTGATGTGCTGCATGAGAAGGTACCACCCATTACATTTCTTCCAGATCTTCAGATCTTTTCACAAAATTTGATTTTTTTTAAATCAGAAATTGTTAATTTCTTAAAAATCATTTCTGTAATAATGCATCTTTTTGATGATTATTACAAACTGAGAAAGGAAAAGCAATTAAGATTTTGATCCACGTACTTTAAAATTAGATGTGGGAAATACAAAACTGGGTTCAATATAACGAACTCGGGCAAAATTCAATCAAAGTCTGAAATAGAAATATTGCAAGAAATAGATACTACTTGAATAAAAGCCATAGAACAACACAGACTGCAAGCTAATCAACTGCCTTCTAGTTAAGACTTAACTTGCATTACATGATCCAAAGTTCCTTTACACTTACACAGCCTAACACAGAACCACCAAGGGCAGAACAAAGAACCCACTGACTCCAGCTGTGCAGATTCAGGTCTGTAATCTATTTGTTAGCACAGTAAAACATAAATAAAAATTATTCTTCTCTAGAGAAGCAAGAGTTTCAGTGGCAAATGACATACTTTCATAAGCAAGCAGTTTTACACAAATACCAACACGCTTTGGGTAAAGCAGTGTGTGTTTGCATATGCAAAGGAGCATCCAACTAGCTAGGATCTTCCGATGCTCTCATCTTTTATCTTCAATGTTTGCAAACAAAGAGAGGCAGGCGTTTCAGAGAAACCTACCTATCACGTAGAAAATTATTGTGATTCTTCATTATCCTCTTGCATTACTGTAACTAACTTTTATGACTGCACAACACTACAGCATTTCCCCAAAAAGGCACATTTGGCTGTATCAGAAGTGGTAGCACTGTGGTACTTCCAGTGCCTTAGAATTATTCAGAAGATGTGTGTTTGAGAAAAAATTCTTGCCTGAATGTCAAGGTACCTACAAGTGCCCTCCACCATATCACAGCCTCTGAGAATAGTGCAAGTAGCTGCCCAAACTATTTGACAATATCAGAATTGTATTTTAAAAATAGCTGACAGGAACATTTTTGCTGGTTTGGAGGCAGGTCAACCAAAACCATAAAGTGTTATATGGAAGTCACATGGGTATATTTTTGTGGGAGTGTGTGTACATGTTAACAGGACAGTTTCTCTCCTTGGCAGAGCCTCACATGAAAAATACTGCATTGGCAAAGCATCGCATCAGCTTTCGTCTTGCACATGGTCTGTTCCCCCTCCAGTATATCATTAAAAAATAAACTGCTCCTTCTCACTCTCCAAGTTTTCTTTGTTCGTTCAAGGAAAAACAATACTGAAGCTTGTGGACTGTTGTTAAAAAAACACCTCAGTGGAACTAAAAACCTTGAGAAATTACACATATTCTTTTATTCTCAAAGCTTAACATTATCTTACAGCACTCACCCTACTGCACTTGAAGCACGAGCCATTCAGTAGTGTCACACATGAAGTTAAAGGGATATCCTACCAACAATAAGGTAAATCGACAGCCCAAGATACATTGATGTTCAAGGAATGGAAAGCGTCTTATTTCTGAAGTGAAGCTGTGTTTCAGCAGTTAGACATCCCTGGAAGGCCACATTGCTCAGCAGGAAGCAGCAGGTGAGGTGTTGGGGAGCATCCGGCGGGTGTTGGAAGCACATTTCAGGGTTAAATGTGCCGTATCTAGAACTTGTAATAGCATAATCTCCATTTTTCCACCTCAGAGAACTAGACTGTATTAGTAAAAGAATGGAAATAAAAATCCCCAAGCTTACCTCACTTCTAGACTGGCATTACATCATCTTTAAAAAGCCCTATTACTTAGCAGGACACACTACACACATTGCAGCCTTTTGTTATTAATACACAATTGCAATTAACTACAGAATGGTCAATAAAAACCTGGTTGCTGGAGACACACAACCTGCTTTCTAGCATCCAATTTATCCTGAGGTTGGCAGGGTTGATAAACAGCACACACAGAGTCCAGTTCTATATTTACATACTGCTTGGGAAGCAATGACATACATAATTACAAATATAATAGACCCATATAATACTTTCCAGGTACATAGAAAGATCTTACTGCAGATATGAGATCTTGCAAATTAAATCTGATTAATAATATATAGTGAACATATTACTGGCAAAAGCATGTGTTTGTCTCTCTAATGATCCTTCCCAGTTTCCATTAAATCTAATTAAAAGGCACTGACTGAGTTTTATTGGAATTCCATTAGTGAGGTCCAATCCTGCTCACACATAGCCCAGCACCCACGGGAAACAGCCCTTCCCCAGCCCACAGAGGCTCTGGAGCACCCTCACACACACAAAGCCAAGGTGCTGTCAGCAGGATCACACATGGGTTGAATGTCTGATTTTATAGGAACAAATCCTGGGTATTTCATACTACCAACTACCTGAACACAAAGAATCTGCTCTACAGCATTAGAAAGCTTTGATACATCTTGGCATAGTGGTCAAGAACAGAGTAGCTGCTGGAACACAGCTACATCGACAAATAATTTCAGCTTTCCAATAGACAGAATTTAAGAGCAAAAAAAATCAACTTGTTTAATTAAAAAACAAACTAGGGGGTTGGACAGAAGGTGCACAGTCATTATTTGAGTAATTATATTTAAAAAATCCAATTAGTTCCTAATTGCACTTACAAATTTAGGACCCGGTTCTTCAATGGCCCAAACTCACCCTAAATACAGACTCGATAGTCTGCATGACTTGCATAAAAATAGCCAAGTTCTGGTATTTTTATCTTCACTATTCATCATTAAGAATGTTTTGGGTAGGTGCAATTAAAATGAGTTCTCTAAGCAAAAATTTTTTAATTGCATTTGAAGGAGTAAGACTATTAAAGAGGAGATTAATACATAAAAAACAGGGAAAAGCAACAACATGCTGGGATTCAAAGTATGCTCCCGTAACAAAACCAACGGCCTATTACCTAAATTACTAGCATTTCTACAGATAGCCAGAATTCTAAATTCACAAATTAGAATTATATACATCCTTTAGAGTCAACACAATGAAGAAAACCTGTATTTTCAACTACAAACAGATCAAAGGGCCATAACAAGGCTCTACAGGAACAGGCACTTCCAAGCTGCAGACTGACTTTGCTGACTGAAACCAGCAAGAGTTTTGTCACTTTCTTTAAACGGAGAAAGGCTGGGGTCTGGATGAACCCTAAAGGTAGGACATCTGCTCAAGTTTACATAGCAGCAGTCACACAGCACTTCAAAAGAGCCTCTGTGCAAAGCCAAGAGCTTTTCTGTGAGCCTGTGGAGGGCGGCCACTTCAACCTGCAGGTCTACCAGCAGAAACTCTGGGATAAATTAGTAAAAGGTTTGCTACAAAATAAGTCCACGTACAGTCTTCCCACATCAACCACCCAGTTTTGAATTTTAAAATGCATTTTACCCTTTTAATTAGTTTGTGTGTTTCTACCACTTTTCATTTTGCTATATTAAAGCTCTCCAAAACCATTGAATCTAAAATAACAATCCAGGTAAGAAGGAACACACAGAAGCTCACAGAAGAACACACACAGTTTGCTCAGTCTCCAGAAGCATCAGGGGTTTGTGCACGCACTCACATACTCAACGAAGGACATTTATACATGACTGAAATTGCACTTGTGAACATCTCCCAAAATTTCTGTCTTTAATTACCTCTTATCACACACCCTCCTAAACTCAATTCCTAGATATATTTTCACCCTCCCCTGTAATTTTGCCATTCCAGTGATAAATTCTCAAGTAATGGTGTTCTTTGGAATAAACAAACGAATGGCAATGTCATTGTGACCTTGAAAGCATTTCTTTTGCATGCAGGATACTAATACTTGTTACCTACATTCAAGACTTAACAGACTTCAGTATGAGAACAGACAGTTCTGTAGTACAGCACAGAAACAGCTTGGGGGCTTTTTTGAAGACCACTTCCCAGTGGATGGCCAAGCTGAAGCTCAGCAAGGTGAAGTACTGCAGTGGTTGGGTACACTTTGCTTCAAACATTTAGCTACTAATAATGAGATAATTGTAAAGCCCCCTGATGTACTCACTGTTGCCTCCTGTGATGCCTTACCAGGGAATGAAGGCCATCAGCAGTCATCACAAGGAGACAGATTTATTTCACCTGGTTTGTGTTTCTGCTAGCAGGGTGAGTAATCCAAATTCATATCAGCTGAACCTTAAACCTGAAAACTCCATTTGAAGGTAATTTGTTTCCAGCTTTCACTTAAATATGGTCAAAGGGCACTGGGAAAACGATAAATACTCTGCTAAGTGGAATAGTGACAAGTTTTGGAAGTGTTTGTGACTCCAGAGAAGAGTAATGTTCATGAAAATTTATCTTTCCTTCTTTGAAAGAGCTTAAAAATTAAAAAAAAATAATATGATATGCAATCGCATGGAGAACTTGAGTTTTCAGATCCCTGACCACACTTTTCCATCCAGTACAGTCTACTATTACAGGAAGATCTCTTGGCTTTGCTGACGCACTGTTTCATCACATCAGCACTCGAATGATGGATCCGACACACCAAAGCCACGTGTGGAATAATCCGCAGTGAGACAGCACTCTGGTGCTGCCCAGAGAAGTGATCCGCCACCAAAACTGAACACAACCAACCAGCAGCTTCACCACAGACCCCAAGGTAATTAATAACAAGCAATGAGCTCGTTAATACTCCTGTGGATACACATCTCAGTGACAGCACCACGTTTGTGGATTATCCAAATCCAGCACCTGTTATCCGAGGCATCTATGTAATTTGGATAACCTCTAGGTAACCATGCCAATTAGTACAGTGGCTTCATGTAATGACTGTTCCACAGCAGCAGAGCCACAGAAACCAAACAAGTATGACAAAAAAGGGATGTAGGAGCCTTGGCGTGAAGCGCCAAGGCTGGAGAGAGCTGTGGGAGGGAAATACGCCCACCAGAGCCGCAGAGCGCCTTCGGATCAGTGCTCAGGAGGTGGAGATGGGACCTGTGAAGTTCTCCTGCACATCATTAAGGAGAGCAGATAACAAATCTTATCTTCTCAGCTTCCTAAGGTTTTCCTCAGGGTTCTGAAATTCAGTTATTGCAACAGTTGCAACTCCTTCCCAGGATAACTGGAAGGGAATCTGGGTCCATGAGCTTCCTCAGGAAGAGACCAACCAAAGCAGAAGAAAAGGAAATCAAACCTTGTCATGGCTTAAGTGGCACGACCTCAACTGCAGGACTTCTCCCTTACCCTACCACCCTCCTGGCTGGATTCCCCTCTCCTCACCTTCCTTTCTCCAATCTCATTTCCAGCTCCCCATCTCCATATCATTTACTCTTCCCAATATTACACATAAAATTAGAGGAGTGGTAACGTGGCTGAGGACAGACCTCGGAGTCGGGAAGAGTTTCATTGTATTTCAAAGCCAGAGTAGAGGTTTAGATAATTTAAATCTCTTTCTATCATGTCATTGACTGGTCTAAGTAGAAGGTGTTACCTCTCCCTACAGCACCTCACTAATATTTTACATTACCATGGCTACCACAACACTGCTATTAACACAACCCCTGACATTTTCCCAATTCTCTTATTACCAATGGCGAGCCTCAGTGCATTTCAAATTTCAGTGCCTTTCACATACATTAAGCTTAGCATGCTCCAGTGACTCAGAATTTCCTCCTGGAAAGGAAAAATCAGCTTGGTATGGTCAATAATTTTTGCAGTGTATCAAAGTTTATCTGATGTGCAAATGTAATTCTCTTTCTGGGTGCCTCATCCTGAATCCCTTCTAGGTTGAGACCACTTGACATTTTTTTAAACAAAATGCCTTTTAAGTCCTAATTTGTACTCCACTCAGTTTTGATAAGACATGACATTATGATATGAGTTAGTTGATTCTAAGTAAATTTGATTTATCCCACTTTTTGGGCTGGTATGATTTACAAGGATGTTGCCTTTTAAGATGGGATGGATTTTCATGTAAGCTGACAGCACTTTTTTTTTGTGAAACACTAAATCAGAGCAAGGTAACTATGAAAACAAAACAAAGGAGAAACGAAGCAAAAACTTAAAACACCAGAAATAAATACTCATGAATAATTGGCACCTGCTTATCTCCATCGAGGAAGACAGAGTGACAAATCAGTTTCCAGAACAATTCCACGAAATTTGGGGAAGTTTGATTTTTATTCATAAGCTCAGACGCACGCTACAGCTGCTGGAATGAAATCTGACCAATTCTGCAAATACCACGGAAAGTTCCTGAAACATTTCCCATCAAACAAGCACTACCACGGCCACAAATCTTCATGTATCAAAGTAAAAGCATACGTACCCTTCATGAAACTGAAGGATTTCCTAAGAACCTTTCCCATCTGGCTGTTCAGGGGCTGTTACACCGAATACCACCCCTGTCTCTTTGCAATACCCTTGTGCCTTACGATGCAGGGTTTTAAGCATGCAAGTTTGGGATGCTGCAGGGATACTTTGGGTTGTTATTTCTCATTTTTTACAGCCTGAATCACCTATGTAATTCTGATAGCTCGGTAGGAAAGGGACCGGAGAGGTTTGGTTGCTCGACTGAAGCAGAAATCTATACCCAGACTTGACTATCAAGAGGCATCCGCACTCACCCAAACGAGTTGTAAGCAGTTAGTAAACAATTTAGTAGGTAGGGTGTACACGATGGAGAGGATCCGGCTGACTAACAGTGAGAATTCAATGCTTTGGAGTTATATTCCTGCTGAAATCCAGCTAAACCCTCGCGGACCGGGCACGACAGCACTCGGAGCAGCCTCATCCGTGAGACCCCGCAGGTTTGGAGCCGAGAGGCTCCGCACAAGCCGACAGAAAGCTGTTTGCTCCTCAGCAGCGGCGAGAAAGCCGGGTCGGAGCGGCACTCCCGCACCTGAGCGGAGCAGACGGGGACTCGGCTGGGCTCCGGGAGCCGGGGAGGGCAAACGAACCCCCCCCGGGCAGCGAGCGGGCGGGCAGCGGTGCGGAACGCAGCGAGAGCCCCGAGCCCAGGTCCTGCGGGGGCACCGCCACCTCCCCCTGCGAGCGGGGGCTTCAGCGCGGAAACTCGGGAGGTTTCCCGCATCCCGGCGAAGGGGTCCCGGCTCCCTGCCCCTCGGTGCGGAGCCACTGCCAACTTCCCAGAGCCAGCGGGGGAACTTTGGGAGCGCCCGGGAAGGCGGCGGCCACCGGCCCCGGGGCGGCTCTCGG